>CM053038.1:96434538-96896491 GCA_028564925.1 Lithobates sylvaticus
GCATACTTAGATGGGCCTGTTTTAATCATAAGAAATAAATATATACGCTGCGCTTTCAAATATACTCTTCACATTTTATATATGTGATAACCAAAGTGCAAATATGCATGTGAATCACACACCGTGATACATTCAGTAACTAGTGACTGTAAAAAGTGACAATAGTGCAACAAATAGTTATGAATACCTCAAAATGAACATATAAATGAAAATAAATAATCACACTAGTACGAAGTGCTATAACGTGCATCCATATGGTGATTGGTTGTATCAAAGATACTGTTCATAAAATCATATAGTTGTCATAAAATCATATAGTGGACACAATCCACTAAAACATATAGATGAATAAAAAGTGCTTCTATGTGCATATGTGTCATCCAAGTTTTTCAATTCGAAAGTGCTTCTAAAGTCCATGCGATTTGGAAACTGCTGTGTACATAATCCAAAACAAGCCGCAGTGATCCATGCGATTTGGAAACGGCTGGGTAGATAATTCAAAGCAAGCCACAGTGATCACACTCAGCTGCTCCCCCTAGGTATTAAATGCTCACCTCTGAGCGTGTGACTTTTAAGCTTAGTCAAAACACGCATGTGAACCACCTCTGGGGCTCTGCAGTTTTTTTTTTAACATAAAGTTGATTTATTTTCAAAGAAAAAAAAAAAAAAAAACAGAACAACAACTTAGACAACATCGTACACAAGTATTTCAGACATGTACACCAGGACAATTTTAGCGGAGAATTCAGATTTACAGACTACAAATTAGAGGTTAAATACAGAGGAGAAGCTCTATCATCTAAATCAACCTATAGGGTAATTGCCACTGTGGAATCCCTCAAGGAGAGGGGGGGGGGGGGGAACAGGCCAGGCCCGTCCATACAATCATGTCGATTCATCGTCGCCACTGGGGAGCATAGAACTTTCCCAGTAAACAGTACAAGCTATCTGTCAAGCGTGGGTGTGAGAGGACCGTTTCGTCATTAGTCCAAGGTCAATTCCCTAGCCGCTACCCAGGGGGCCCAGATCTTTTCAAATTTAGTCGGGCAGTTCCTACCCATGTACGTGAGTTTGTAGAGAGGTAAGGCGTCATTAGCCAGGGTCATCCAGAACTGCTTGGTGGGGGGTTGGGTTTGATTCCATAGCAACAGGATGGCTTTCCTAGCATAGAACGATGGGCTCTGCAGTTTTAACCAGAATCCGGGGTCTGGTTAACCAGACTCCTGTATTAATAAACTGTTAAAACATTATTACACCATCCAGTCCTTTTTTACTCAACTGAGGTATAGTGCTGATGGGTCCAGAAGTCTGGTTAAAACTTTTCGGAAATTAGGCCCTTAGTAGGGCCTACCCATAATATGCTTTGAAAGAGAGGTGTTTCTTTCCATTCTAAGGGATGACTCCTAAATTGGGCTTCAAGGGCATGTCCTAACTGTAAGTACGTGTAGAATGTACTCTGTGGTATATTAGTTTTTCAACTCTGAGAATTTTTTAAGGGTACTACCCACATAGAGTTGTCTCAGCCTTTTAATACCTTGTTTTTCCCACTCTCTGGCTTTCCCTATCTGAAGAATTTCCTGCAAATTAATGTTGTTCCAAATGGGGGTGTATTCAGTAAACCCATTATATCTCATCTGTTTCTTAATCATTTTCCAAATTTTAATTATCATTTTAATTGTTGGGTACTTATAACAAAAGGAGTCCGCCTCTAATGCTTCAATTGTGTTATGTAAGGCGCCTGTTAGTAATATTCTTCCATTGGGAGTACCTCCGTTCGGAGCACCACACCCCAATAACTGCTGTAATTGTGAGGATATATAATGGCGCTCGGGGTGAGGCAACGTGAAGCCGCCATCCCCCACCGGGAGCTGTAGTGTACGCAGTCGGATCCTGGCTTGTTCCCCTTTCCATATTAGTTCCCTAAAGAGACTCTCAATTTTATTAAACCAATTTTTGCATATCCACACAGGTGAATTATGCAGGACATACAGCAGTTGTGGCAACCAGATCATTTTTATTAGACTACATCTTCCTGCCACTGAGAGTGGAAGCCGTTTCCAGGTGCCAATTTTTTGTTTAAATTTGGACAGAAGTGGTATGAGGTTTTTACTTATAAATTGATTAGGGTCTTTTGTCATAACTATCCCCAGATATTTCAGAGTGTCCACTACTGCCAGCTGAGTTATTTCTGATATTATTGAAACACTAATGATATCTATTGGTATGAGCTGAAATTTCTCCCAGTTTATCTCCAACCCTGTGAAGCTACCAAATACCTCCACTATGCTCATTGCCCTTGTTAATGATTGGCCCGTATCTTCCAAGAAGAGCAAGATATCATCCGCATACAGCGCGATTCTTTCTTCACCCGTTTTCCTGAGAAAACCTGTTATCTCAGAGCACATTCTTATAGACATAGCCAAGGGCTCCATTGCCAGGGCAAAGAGAAAGGGGGACAATGGGCACCCCTGTCTTGCCCCCCTCTCCAGTTTTATCCTGTCCGATAATTTGTTGTAAATTTTTAATCTTGCATTGGGTCTATCATAAAGCATTTTAATCCAGCCGGTGAAGGAGGGATCAAATCCAAATTTCCCCAGTACTCGCCAAATATATCCCCACTCCACACTGTCGAACACTTTAGTCACGTCCAGTGACAGTACCGCTCTTGATCCCTCGTTCTCCGTTGGAGTTTGTAAGTTTAAGAAAGCCCTTCTGATGTTTGTGCTTGTGGATCTATTAACTATAAATCCCGCCTGGTCAGGGGGGATCAGTTTGGGGATAACTCTGTTTAATCTGGCGGCCAGAACCTTGCCCAATATTTTCGCATCGGAGCATAGGAGAGAGATTGGCCTGTATGCAGCTACGTCAAGAGGATCTTTCCCTTCTTTCTGTAGAACTATAATAGTTGCCTCTAGCATTGAGGTAGGCAAATGTCCCACCTTGACTGCCCCCTCCAATGCTTTTAGCAATTCTGGGATCAATACACTACCATAATATTTATACACCTCGGTTGGGAGTCCATCCGGACCAGGGGATTTTTGGTTCGCCATACTAGCTACTGCCTCTTGTAGTTCAGCAAGGGTTATTGGGGTCTCTAGTTCATCTCCTCCTTCTGCATAATTGCTATCTTGTACTCTTGTTGTTTATCTAACCATATTATTTCCTTCCCAGGTGTTGGATCTATTGTATAGTTATTCTCGGCCTCCAATACCTCCCTTCAAATTTTTTCCTCCCAGACCCTAGCTTCTTTATTATATTTGGCCACCTGTTGTATTAGGACACCCCTAAGGAAAGCTTTTAATGTGTCCCATAGTATCCCAGCCGGCGCCATTCCTTCATTCATTTCTACAAATCCCCTCATTTTAGGAAGGACCCCGTCCGTTTTTTAAATTAATTTCAACCAATGTGTGTTTATTTTACATTCCTTCGGGGCTTTTTTCCCCCCTAATTTCAATGTACTCACTATTGGGGAGTGATCTGATATCCCTCTTGGCCAATATATAATTTTTTACATAATCTGTAAAGCTCTATCATTTCCCAAAATCATATCTATCCTAGAAAGCGTGGAATACGAGGCTGAATAGCATGAATATTGTTGGACTCCCGGGTTCCGCGCCCTCCACAAATCCATTAACCCTACTTCATCCAGGAATTGGCTCAGTCGGGACTTCTCCAAGAGTTCTGAAGAAATCCGTACAGGAAACCTATCCAACTTTCTGTCTAGTATCTCATTAAAATCTCCTACTATTATAATCAGCACTCCTTCTTTGTCTAACAGAAATTTGTTTAGTTTAAGCATAACATCGATTTAAATGGTGGGGGGATATAAACGTTTGCCACAAAGTACAATCTATCATCTATTGAGAAGTGCAGAAAAATATATCTACCCCACTCATCAATGCTGGCCTGTCTACAGGAAAAACTCACCCCGGTTTTCACCATAACGATTACCCCCCTACTATAGGAAGAGTAAACCGAATGGTAAAAATATTGATATTTCTTGTTCTGCACCTGCTGGATTGTATCCTTTATTAGGTGGGTTTCCTGCAGGCAGACCAGCTATACTCCATTTCTCTTCAGCATGGAGAATACTGCCCTTTTTTGCCATTGTCCCCATCCCCCTGACATTCCAGGATCCTATATTAAGTGTTTTATCTTGCATCTAGAAAAAAAAGAAAAAGAAAATAAATAAATATACAAACCACTAGGGGGTGACTATTTAAACCGAAATTAGTATCTAATTCATCCTTGGACTTCACCCTAATACTCATTATTATGGGTTGTAATCATCGTAGCTCAATCTTTTTTCCTTTACCATTAGTGTTTTTAAACAACATACCCCCCATCACCTCTTTAAAGTATGCTCTCCAACGTAATTTCATGTATATTTCAAACTCATTTTTCTTATAATTCTTACCTTGTGTGTTATCTTGAAACCAACGAATACCATTTCCTATAAGATTCATTTGTAATATAACTTTGTTTAAACCGTACTTCCCCAGTGATACTTCTTGAACAATTCCTGTGTTACCTCCCACCTCCCCACCCCCCCCCCCCCCCCTAAAAAAAAAAGAGAAGAGAAGTGAGCAAAAACACTATATATAGGACATTTTTTCCCCCCTTCCCCCCCCCCCCCCCCCCCTTCAGGATATCTAAAGTTTCTCCTTACTTTCCTCAAACCATTTCTCAACCCCACCCGGAGATTCAAAGATCTGGGTTCTATCCCAATGCCATTACCCGTAGCCTTGCTGGATAAAGAAGGCCATAAGTCAACTTGAATTTTTGTAACATGCGCTTAGACTAGTAAAATAAAATTTTTATACCATTAAAAAAAATATTATCCCGCCTCCCTTGTTTTCGGCAACAATGACACTTTATCCTTATAATTAAGAAACTTCATCAATAGTGGCCTGGGAAATCCTCCTGCTGGGGGGGCCCTAAAGGGCACCCTGTGTGCTTTTTCAATACAAAACATTGTTGAGAATGAGTTCAACAAGCCATTTTTCTAGGAACTCTACAGGGTTGGGGCCTTCACTCTTTTCAGGCAGGCCCACCACCCGCACATTGTCCTTTTGGTTCCTATTCTTCATCTCCTCCATTTTCGACTCGTGCCTGTATATCTGTTCCTTCATACTTTTCACTTCTTTTATTAATGGCGACATATCATCTTCTATCTGACTAATTCTTCCTTCTAGGGCTGTTGTTCTCTCCGCTGTTTTTTGTAGGTCCTGCCTGACCAATATCAGGTCCTCTTTTACTCCCTTCATTTGTGCACAGAGGTCTTTAAGCGATTCATTACATGCACTTACTGCCATGAACACATCCATCATAGTTGGCTCTTTCTCTACTGGTACACTAGGCTCAGCTATTACGTCAGTATTTACATTTTGTTCACTCGGTCCCGAGCTTTTTTTACTCTGTAATTTTGTTGACTGAGCCTGCAGGGTTATAGCTGTTAACTGGCTCTGGCCCTGATTTTTTCTATCCGATATACCCCCCTGTTGTATTTTGGGCTGTAACCCCTTCTTTGGTGGGATCAAACCGGGGGTATGTGCATATTGCTCCAATTTTGCTGCTGCGGCTGCTGCCGTTTGTTGGGATCCTTTTTCCTTGCGGAACGTAGGTGCTGCATCCTGTGCTCTCCAATTAACAGGGGGTCCCCCGGGCCCTAAACCAGTTTTCCATTGTGAAACAAAGACACAGTCTGCACTTTTTCCCAGTTCTAGGATGCGCACGGACAATAAATTGCTTGACTACCTACAAGTCAATGATTAACGTCCTATAGTTGTATACACTGTCTTTAGCCCGCACATTTTTACTAAATCCTCTCACAGCAGTACCTATCCACAGGTTATCTCTGTTTACACATAGTCCGGGGCAGCATTTGGAAATGTATCCTTATCCGTACACAGTTTACTGGAGTAACATTTAGCAGCATTTGGCATTTAACACGAGGCTTTGAATCTCCCCTTTACGCTCCTTTTTTTCTGTTGAGGCTTGTCAAATGATTTGATAGTCAGTATGCTCCCGCACTTGGTAAGATGCTTACTCCATGCACCAAGAGCCTCCTCTGTGCTCGTTACCCCTCCGCTTCTTTCTCCTATAATGATCAAGCGGCGGTCAGCAGACAGAGCCCGCCATGCCCAGCTTGCATGGGATACCTCTCAAGTGGCATGTGGCCTGTGACGTCACTCCCGGCTTCTCTCACCGCCGCTCGGCTGGCTCGGGATCTCTCCGTGTAGCCCGGGTATTCTCGTGTGTCTCCGGGGCCTCAGCGGCACAGACTCTCGTTCCTTCACCTCTGCCTCTGCACAAGCATATGAACCGCTACTGTCCAGATCCACAGACACTGCCAGGCGCGATCCTGCTCTACAGGGCGGTCTGGGGGAGATGACACAGTGCCCTTTCACCCCATACCACTGTTCATTTCACACTCCACACTGCACATCCGGCCACACCCCTAGCCTCAAATCGCATGGACTTTAGAAGCACTTTAGAATTGAAAAACTTGGCTGACACATATGCACATAGAAGCACTTTTTATTCATCTATATGTTTTAGTGGATTGTGTCCACTATATGATTTTATGAACACTATAGGATTTTATGAACAGTAATTTTAATACAACCAATCACCATATGGATGCACGTTGTAGCACTTCGTACTAGTGCAATTATTTATTTTCATTTATATGTTCATTTTTAAGTATTCATAACTATCTGTTGCACTATTGTTGTCACTTTTTACAGTCACTAATTACTGGATATATCACGGTGTGCGATTCACACGCCTATTTGCACTTTGGTTATCATATATATATATATATATATATATATATATAATGTGAAGGGTATATTTGAAAGCACAGCGTATATATTTATTTCTGCTTTTATCTGCATGTTTTTATGAGACGTGTTTAACGCTTGCAGCTGTTTCACAGTGCCATTTAGGCATTTTATAATCAGAGGAGGCTCACAGGATCTTTTATATATACACCTGTTTTAATCATCAACCATGTGAGTTGATAAATGTTGTACCTTCATTAACTGTAATTGTATTGCTACACTCAGTTGTGATGTGACGCTAACTGTATATCAAGACATCGCTTGTATATCAAGTCAAAATGTATTTAAAAATTTTGAAAGTCTTGCAAAACGCTCTCAAACCAAGGTTTTACTGCCGTTTGTCATCAGGCCCGGAATGGGACAAAAAATAGGCCCGGGTATTTTAGACTGAGCAGCCAACTTTTCCAGGGACTGGGGGGGGGGGGGGGGGTTTGACTGGTGTCGGTCCGCCACATTGTAATGTGCAGGGACACTGTGATATAAAGGGAACTGCACTGTAAAGGGGTAATGCAATGATTACAGTGCAGTCCCCTTTATATTACAGTGTCCCAGTCCTATTGTGGCCATAAAATGCTAGTACTGTCTGTCTCCTATTGTGCCCACATGCCCACACTGCCCAGTGACACTGACCTGCTCTCTATCTGGGGGTGCGGTACAGCGTGGCTCTCTCTCTGGTGGTGCAGGTACAGCGTGGCTCTCTCTCTGGTGGTGTGGTACAGCGTGGCTCTCCCTGGTGGTCTGGGGCAATTAGTTCCCCCAGCACAGTCCTCTCTTTTATTTTCCATGTCTCCTGTAGTAGCTGCTACAAGCACTACTCGGCTTGTTTCCAGATTTTCTCTTTCACTCCAGCAGAGTGCATGCTGGGGACTGTAGTCTGCTCCCTGCTGAGAACAATTGGGCCACCTATCTCTGGGACTACATTTCCCATGATGTCCCTCTAGTTGCTTTTGATTGGCCCTCCGCTGTGGCCAATGGGGAGGGAAGAAGAACAGACCTGAAAGCCTTCTCTTCCCCGTGCTGCCAACATGAGAAGGAGAATGTAGTTTTGCAAACTACATGTCATTAATTTAGGTATTATATTTACCTTGGGGTAGACAGGTCCTCACAGTAGAATAAATCACTTGTTTTGGGTATCTGTGATGGAAGTGATGAGGCGCGTGCTGTTTTAAAAAAGTTCTACTACAGTCTACTGCTATGATGCTTAAAGCAGCTCTCAAAAATTCCACTCGCCTGCTCGCATTTTATGAGTGGAATTTGAGGGCTGGCGAGGAAGGGCTGCCTGGGAGCGTGGGGGGGGGAGGGGTTGAAGCCTGGGTTGAATGGGAGTCCTTCTCCCAGCGATCGCGGAGGGGAAGAGAGAGGAGAGCTGCCCGGATGATCTGAGCATGAGGAACACAGCGATAACAGCTTTCATTTCAATTGATGTGTTCCCCGCCGCTTGCTGCCACATACAGCCCCTCCTCCTGGTCCTGGGACTTTGATAGATAGATCATACGTCCAATCCTGCATGGTAGGAACAGGCTGCATTGGCGGGCACAGGCTACATTAGTGGGCACAGGCTGCATTGTTAGACACATGAGGCTACATGGTGGGCACAGACTGCATTGGTGAGCACAGACTGCATGGTGGGCACGGCAGGCTGCATTGATGGGCACGGGCAGGCTGCATTAATGGGCACGGGCAGGCTGCATTGATGGACACAGGTGAGGCTGCATTGATGGACACAGGTGAGGCTGCATTGATGGACACGGGCAGACTGCATTGATGGACACAGGTGAGGCTGCATTAGTGGACACAGGTGAAGCAGCATTGATGGACACGGGCAGGCTGCATTGATAGACACAGGTGAGGCTGCTGTAGTGGGCACAGGTGAGGCAGCATTGATGGACACAGATGAAGTAGCATTGATGGACACAGGTAGGCTGCATTGCTGGGCACGGATAAAGTTGTTGTTAATATTTATTTTTATACCTTAAGTCTGCATGAAACATTTAAGTGTAATTTCATGAGATAATTTATGAGGGCGTGTTTAGGGGCAGGGCAAGGGCTGGGTTGGGTGGGGCAACCGGTGACGAGTAACCCTTGAGGCCTGGCTAGTAGCTCAGGACTTGAAATTTTGAGACTATAGACTATAACTAAAGGCAACGTTTTTTTTTTTTTTTCCATTTTGTTTTTAATAGAATGGAAAGCGATTTAGAATACCTGCCGGGTTTTTATTGTCATATGCCTGACTAAGAGGTCCTGTGCGGCTCGGAAACGTTGCACTTGTTCTTGTGATGTGATCTTTCTGCAATAAAAGCTTTTGGACGACATCTGAAGATCCATGGTGTGCTGGCGAATGTGCATTGATCTGTGATGTTTCCAGTAACCAGTTGGTAGTTTCTACAGCACCAACTACTGATGAGCCTTGTTTCTAGGAACGTGTGCGATGGGACTATAGACAAGAAGGTTTTCTTTTATTGTATGTTATACTTTTAAGACGATTCACCCTATTTGTTAGACTTGTGCACAGCATCGAGAATAACTCTGTGCTGCCACCAGATGGAGCTAAAGGACATGCTATAATTATTGTAGCTACTAGCTCTTCACTGTTTTTTTTTAGGTTAATACATGAAGTATTTACCAAGCTATGTGTTTAATTACAGGGTGGCCATCAGATTTATTTACCAAATGCAAACAGCAATAATATGCAGTAACCCATAGTAACCAGCCCTCAGATTTATTCTTACAGTTTTTGTAACATCAGAACAAGAATATTCAAATTTTTTTATTGCATATTCATCAATAATGATCAGCAGTTGGCAGACCTTTTCAGAGAAGTCTGTGTAGCATCAAAGTGTGGCTCAGGTCTCCACCTCCCTTAGAGCCCTTTCACACTAAGCCCCCGTACACACGGTCGGAAATTCCAAACACAAAATCCGTCTGATTTTTTCCGACGGATTTTGTCCGAAACTGGTGTTGCATACACACGGTCGGACAAAGTTGTCAGAAAATCCGATCATTCTGAACGTGGTGATGTTCATTGCGTACTACGGAACTACGTAGCCTTGGTCTCGTAATTTGATCTGAGAATGCGTGGCAGTTTGTCCGTCGGGATTCTCTACACACAATCGGAAAAAGTCTGATCGGATTTTGTTGTCGGAAAATTTGAGATCCTGCTCTCAAATTTTTTCCGACGGAAAAGGTCCGCTAGAGCCCACACGTGATCGGATTTTCCGACAACATAATCCGATCGGACTTTTTCCATCGGAATATCCGACCGTGTGTATGGGGCATAACAGCGTGGCTGCGTTAGCAGCCAAAAGGAAAGGGTTAAAATGCGCTCCCGAAAAGCGTTGCTGCTGAAGTGCTTTGCAGGCGCCTTGGCAGCGGTGCCCATTCAATGTCTTGCAAGCGCACCGCTCCAGTATGAAAGCACTCAGGCTTTCCCACTGGGGCTGCAGAAGAGGCGTTTTTTATGCGCTTTACAGTGCCTCTAGTGTGAAAGGGGTCTTATAAACTTAAACTAAGCCGACACAGCTGGCTCTGTCAATGCTATCAGTGGGCGATTCCAAGCATCTAGGCATTGCTCTGCTCTGCTTTCAGGACAAAAAACACAGCATGCTTGTAAAATAAACCCCAGTGCTACCCACAAACCTGATAGGCAGCCCAATGGCCTATTGAAGGAGCGCACCCAGCAGCATAAGAACACTGCTCTCAATCGGAAGGTGGTGGCTCAGCGTTGTCACCCTGCAAAAGGAAGCTCCTGAACTTCACAACACAGTCACAAAAAATGGTTTGCTTAAGAAAACTGTTTACAGTGAAGCTTGATACCAAACATATTGAAAAGTACACACTTTAACCACTTCAGACCCAGGAAGGATTTGCGCCCTTAATGACCAGGACATTTTTTGCGATACGGCACTGCGTTGCTTTAACTGACAATTGCGCGGTCGTAGAGCCATAGAACTTTCTTTTGGTGGTATTTGATCACCTCTGCGTTTTTTTAGTTTTTGCGCTATAAACAAACAAAATACAGACAATTTTGAAAAAAAAATTTTTTTTTACTTTTTGCTATAATAAATATCCCCAAAAAAAAAAAAAACGAATTTCTTCATCTGTTTAGGCCAAAAAAATACACAATAAGCGTATGTTGATTGGTTTGCGCAAAAGTTACATCGTCTACAAAATAGGGGATAGATTTATGACGTTTTTATTATCAGTTTTTTTATTTTACCAGTATGGCGATGATCAGCGATTTTATAGCGGCATTGCAGCAGACAGATCGGACACTTTTGACACTTTTTTGGGACCAGTGACATTACAGTGATCAGAGCTAAAAAATATTCACTGATCACTGTATAAATGACATTGGCAGGAAAGGGGTTAACACTAGGGGGCAATCAAGGGGTTAAGTGTTCCCTACGAGGTGTTTCTAACTGAGGGGGGAGTGGACTGACAGGGAGTAGAGAGAGATCGCTGTTCCTAATTAAAATTTTTCTCTACTCCCCTGTCAGAAAAGGGATCTGTTTGTTTACATTGACAGATCCCTGTTCTTGCTCTCTGTGGAGCGATCGCGGGTGGCCGGTGGACATTGTGGCCGCCGGCCACGTGCATCGGCTCCGGCGATGCACCACGGGCACGCGCGCGCCTGCTATAGCCACTAAAAGGGACCGACATACACCTACAGCGATTGGCCAAGCCGAGCCAACCTGCCGCAGTATAACTGTGGCAGCTGGTCGGCAAGCGGTTAAAGAGGAAGTAAACTTCCATTTTAAAATTTAACCTATAGGTAGTGTAAATATCTCTTAAATGTGCTCCGTTTAGGAGATATTTACTGTAAATTCAGCCAGTGACATCACTGGCGCATACACTCAGAAGGAACGGCCGCCCATGCTGCTCCTTCAGAGCCCTGTGCCGTGACCGGTGGCTTCTGCGCGCATGCGCGGGAGTGACGTCATCGTGGCTCCGGCTAGTCACAGAACTGCAGTCTGTGAACCCGGAAGCAAGATGGGTGAAGATTGAAGCTGTCTCCAGCGATGACATCACATTGCTCGAAGGCTTCGTTTTGAGGTAACATATACATAATGTGCTAGTATACGATGCATACTAGCCCATTATGCCTTTGCCTTGCAGGTAAGCAAAAACAAAAAGTGCAGTAGGTTTACAACCGCTTTAATTCATTAACAATAAAATCAGTGCTTCATTGGAGTACTTCATATGTAGGCAGGTGCAGTTAGTTTGCCTGCCACTAGTTGGTCCTGTTGCCATTATGATATGGTAAGGAAAAAGTTATAAGCAGGTGTTAGAAAAAACAAAAAATATCAAAGTGGCTGCACTAATCTGCACCCAAGCCAGAACCTGTCACAATCCACAATAAAAATTCAAAATAAAGAGTTCTAAATAAAGTCCAGTCACAACAATAGGCAATTGAGGGAAACCTCAGGTCATTGCAGCTCTCTAAAAACCCATGGGAACAGCTACTGTGAAAGCAAAATAAACAAAAGAGAGAGCTCAGCACTCATAGAGCTGTTAATTCTTTAATAATGACACACCTTTATCAAGTCCAAGATTTGATAAAGGAGGCCATGCCCCCGAAACTCATCATCTAGGCAACCAGTTTCCCCCATTTTCCTGCAGTGTCCCTGTGGCTTTACAGAGAGGCGCTGACGTACTGAAAAAAATTGCACCACACACGCAAGCTGAGCAGTTGCAATAAACCTACGCATGCCACTCATGCCCCGGACGACGTCACGTATGAAGAAACACGTAGGGCGGAGCTTGGTTTTGATGTCATCACATCTTTCACAATCCCAGAAGTGTGGGTGTTTGTGGTTATTGCCGGTGAGGAAATTTTAATGTCTAGCACTACTGTTTTTAACCTGATGCAAGTGCAATCTTATATATTTAATAAACATTACTTAAGGATTCTATGCTATTTCAGCATTTTCTCTTTTATGTTTCAGAATATACTATAATGAGTCGACATGTGGCAAAATTCCATCATAAGATCCTGGGTCTCCTTTGGATAGAGGGGAGCTGTGTCTGAATGATTCATGATTGGACGATTGTCCTGAGCCTTCATGTCCTTTCTAGAAATACAGGGTCATGTATAGCGGGTAAGCGTGCAATCCTTACATTGATGGTGGCAGTTTACTTAAGGATGTCATCTGGTGATAGACTCACTAAGTCAATGAGCACATTGGAGGGGATTTTCTTTCATCACTAAGAACTTTTCCTGGTGCCTCCATGGCAGCATATACATGGCAGGCAGCTGGGGAAGCTTGCAAGCCAGCAGTGGTTTTAACCTAATGCCGCGTACACACGATCAGAATTCGACAGAAAAAGCTCTGATGGTTTTCCCGTCGGAATTCCGACGGAATTTCGCTCAGTCTTGCCTATACACGGTCACACCAAATTCCGACGGTCAATAACACCGCGACATACAACAAGTTCGACAGCACTATAAAAGGGAAGTTTAATGCTTCCAAGCATGCGTCTAATTGTTTCCGAGCATGCGTCGGAATTTTGCGTGTCGGAATTGCATACACACGATCGAAAAATCCGATAGAAAGGTTTTCCATCGAAAAAATTAAGAACAGGCTCTCAATCTAAAGTCCGTCGGAAATGCAGACAGAAAAAGACTGATGGGCATACACACGGTTGGAAAATCCAATGAAAAGCTCCCATCAGACTGTTTCCATCAGTCGCGGCATCAGTCTCCATGTGTATGCTGCCATAGATAGGCACCAGGAAAGAAAAATGACGGAATGGTAACTATTCATTTTTCTGTTTTCCTGGTACCTCCAGTGATGTAAGTAACTGAGTTAAAATAAACAGAGTTACTTAACGCAGTTACTTTAGAGGGTAACGAGTAATCTAACTGATTACTTTTCCCCTCATGGTAACTCAGTTCCCATTACTTTGGCTTAGTTACCCCAATTACATTTACCACCACTAGATGGCAGTAGTGTAATTCCGGTGTCCTGCCGAAAAAGTTCCCCCGCCGGATAAGGACCCCCTGTACTGCGCAGGCGAAGCGCTTGCGCAGTACGAAGGACTACGGAGCTTCCGAAAATTGCCGAACCTAAACAGCTCTGAGTGAACTCTACACCGCGCAAGCACAGTTAACATGTAATTGTACGAGGCGATGCCGCACGCTCCTGATGCTCGCGCAAGGGGTGTCTATCGTGTAACTAAGGGGCGGGTCTAGTATTACTGTAACCAAGGGGCGCATTTATTATTATTGTTATATATCGAGCTCTGCCCATTAATTTAACATTCGCCCTCTTCTGTAGCCATCCGCCCCCTACATGATATAATAATAATAATAGACCTGCCCCTTACACAATATAATAATAATAGACCCGCCCCTTGCTTACACGCTATAACAGATCTGCCCCTTGGTTACACAATATATAACAATAATAATAAATGCGCCCCTTGCTTAACAGTAATACTAGACCCGCCCCTTAGTTACATGATAGACGCCCCTTGCAGAGTAGCACGAGAATCAGGAGCGTTAGTTACACATATAGAATATTAAAAAAAAAATCAGTTACTTTGCTGCGTAACTAATTACTTTTCCAATGTAGTAACTGAGTTACTAACGCAATTACTTTTTGGGAGAAGTAATTTGTAACTTAACTAATTACTTTTTTAAAGTAAGATGACCAACACTGGGTACCTCCATGGCAGCATACACATGGAGACTGAGGTCAAAGCCACTTCCGACTTGCAAGCTCCCCCCGGCTGCCTGCCATGTGTATGCTGCCATGGATAGGCACCAGGAAAGGAAAATTACAGAAAGATAAGTATTTAATTTTCCATTTTATAGACTTGCAAATTTCTATGTGTTTTCTGTGTGTATACTATTAAGGCATAGCTCAGTTCACTTTTAGCACAGCTCTGGATTTGATATGTTATACAACACTGTGTTGAATATCTCGCAGTTGAGTTTCTGCTCCACTTTATATGTTTTTTGTATTTGTACTACCACTACTTTTTGTCACTAGCGCAGTTTTGCTCCCCTCCTGGCCACCCATGTCAAAGCGGATCTAAAGGCAACTCCTCACTAATGGTCTGGATCGCTTGCTGGTGCTGGCATCGTCTCCCTGGGTCTTGGTCCTTAGGCATCTCCATTGGCCAGCTTGGGTTGACGTAACTCCTGTGCATGTGCAGGTGTCAGTCATCCCTGCACACAGGGATGGTACCAGCACTGTAAACTGCACTGCACATGCACAGCTCAGTTTACATGCTGTAGAATAAGGATGTGTTCGCATGGTCCACGTGCAGAGCCCGCCAGGAAGTCGATGTGCGGCTGCAGAGATCCGGGATTGTCTTACTGCCAGTGATTAGTGCAGCACTGCGCCGACTTCCTGGCGGGCTCGGCACGTGGACCATGCAAACACACCTGAGCTCATCCCTACTGTAGAACAGTGGTCTTCAAACTGGATGTAGCCCTTTGCTCGTCTTTATCTGGCCCTTGGGGGCACTATTCCACCAACGATGGGGCACCATTCCTCCTACTAACACCAACAATGGGGCACTAGTCTAAACAATGGGACACTATTTCTTCCATTAAAACCAAATATTGGGCACTTTACACCCACTAGGCACAGTTCGGCCCCCCCTAAAGCCTGAAGGACAGTAAATGGCCCTTCGCTTAGAAAGTTTGGAAACCCCTGCTGTAAAAGATCGTGAGCAGGCAGGTAGGTGTTTTTTTTTTAATCACAAGCATTGCATGTACCTCTTCTGCGATAATAGCCTGTCTGCTTGCAGTATATTATTCGATAACTTACGCTTTAAAAAGCCCAGCAGGCTTAACTTCAAAAGACTTGTGTCTATTACTGCTTAGCTAAGGTCGAGGGGTGGAGTAAAAAATTTGCAGTTGAGCCTCGGTTTTACCTCCCTCAGCTTTGTACACATGCTGTGGCCATGATGCTTTGTAAAAATTATATTTTATATAATATACTGTATAATAGCTGATTTTTCTTTCAATTGAATGGGTGACGTTCAGCAACGGTACTGCCCATTGAACTGCTGCTGCTTCCAATTTAGAAACCCCTTTTGGCTGTCAAAAAAAAAAAAAAAGAAAAATATAAATAAAAGTGAGTGAAAGAAAAAAAAATGAGTGAGTGAGTGAAAGAAAAAAAAAAAAAGAAGTTCATACACAGAATATTATCATTTCATATATTAACATACAATATTTTTAACGTGTAGCTATGCAAGAACTAAAAATGTAGACAAGGTTGTCTGACACTTGGAACATATTATCTCCCTATAGTGAGAACACGATCTTCAGTTGAAGATGAGTTCATGTGGGATTATGGTCAGGTATGCTAAATCTGGAAGAGTTTGAGTCATCTTTTGTGCACAACAATCATAAATCAGTTGGAAAAACAACTCATGACACTTAACCTGCACATGTAAAAGATGACCACAGGGGGGCAGTAGCTAATCATAGAACGTGTTGGTTTGGAACATAAATGGCAACAATATAAATATTATAAATGTATTCAATGCGTATCGTATTCCATTTGTTTCCTAAAATATTATCCAAAAATAATAAATACACTCATAGCGGGTCACTGTATTTTGAATAATTGTGTGCTATTGTCAATTTCCTATTCCTATTGTCATTTTCCAGAGTTGGTCCTCTGTGCTAACATAACACATATACCAAAAAGGCACCTATAATGTAAAAACAATATATGTTCAATCATGGCATGTCCTTGTCACTGAATTGCCATATTTTGACATTGTTCAGATAATTTAATTTACAGTAGAACTCAATGGATTTATATAGTGCAGAACCACCCATATGCGTCCCATCAGATAACAGTAATGGATGACAGATCTGCTCCTCTACACTCTCATAGAACCAGATACAGCAGGTGAAATTTAGTGACTGTGCGGAGGATGGGGGTATTTGATGACTAGCGGTAGCAGATGACAGGTTCCCTGTGAGATCAGAGTGACCTAGCTGTAGAATATTTATTTTATTTATTTCAGGTACTTATATAGCGCCGTCAATTTACGCAGCACTTTACATATATATTGTACATTCACATCAGTCCCTACCCTCAAGGAGCTTACAATCGAAGGTCCCTAACACACATTCATACATACACATACTAGGGCCAATTTAGACAGGATCTGATTAACCTACCAGCATGTCTTAAAAGAATAGAGAATAGATAATGAAATACTATAACTGAAATACAACAAGCAAAGCAACCTAACAATCCACCTGCAGCTACACATTGCTTGCAGATCACCTGTTCTCTCACTTCTCCTGGTTTTGTATAGATTTTGGGGACTTGTTGTGTCTTCATGCTCACCCCTGCCATCTGCTGGATGGTACTCAGGACTGCAATGTGATCACACTGCACACCTGGTCTTAATCAGGGGTGCTTGAACTTAGTCCAAAACATTAGGGCTGGTTCACACTGGAATGCACACATTCCTATGTAGGCCCTTTGTTCCAGTTTTAACAGCCAATCATTTGCATGGGCTGCAAAACGCACTGGAATGTGCAAAAAAAAACAGTTCAAGCACTACTTTTGCAAATTGCACGGCACCAAACCACATGGTAATGTGTTGTGGTATTTGTGAGATGTGTTTGGGGTGCGCTGGTCTAACATGAGCAGCACGTTCGAACGCAGTGCAGGAAACACGCACGGAATGCGCCTTTCCACACCACGTTCAGGCATGAATGGGCCCTTAAACCACGTACACACGGGTCGGATGCCAGGCAACATCAGTTCAATAAAAAAGGCTGACATTTGGCTCATGTGTATGGCGGCTTTTGTCAGACGAGCATGCTGGAAAACCAGCAGCCAACTGCCCTCTTGATCAGCACTCTCAGCCAATGGCAGAGAGCGCTGATCGGAGTGTTCTGGCGGGGGGCACCCCCTGCCAGAACACAACAGCTCAGCGGGGGAGATCGCCGTGCTAACGTTGGATCATTAGTACAATGGCTCCAACCACGGCTGAGAGTTTTTTTTTTCATTCAACCTGCTGGATAGTGTGTACCAGGCTTTAGTCAGTACCTGATTAAAGGAGTGTGCTACTTACTACCAGTCTGGCTGCTTTCCTGATTTTGGATCTTAACCACTTCCCGTCCGCGCTATAGCCGAAAGATGGCTGGAGCGTGGACTTAATTCCCGGGAGGGTATCCCTGGACGTCCTCCCGTGCTTGAGCGGCCTGCGCAAGCCTTTGCAATGCCTCATGGGACTTGTAGTCTCGCAACAGTTTGAGACCCCTGTCGTAGACCAAATCCTAGTACACACTAGTAGTTTTTTTGGCTTTCAACCCAGCAGGGGTGAACAAAAAAAAAAACTGATAGCTCCGATGGTGCCGCTGTACTAACCATGCAATGTTAGTAGAGCAATCTCCCCTGCTGTGCTATTTTGTTCTGACAGGGGGACACCCCCTCCCCGCAAGAGCACTCCAGTCAGCGCTCTCAGCCATTGGCTAAGAGTGCTGATCAGGAGCCGATTGGTGGACTTTTTTTGGTCATGCCCCCGAATACTCGACTTCTTGCCGATCGGCTGCAGTACTCACAGGCCGAATGTCGGCCGGTTTCTATTGAACCAGCTGATGCCGCCAGACATTTGGCCCGTGTGTACTATGCTTTAGCATCTCATATATTAGTAGACAGCCCCATAGCAGTCTGTAGGGATTGTAGGTGTAGCCAGAGGAAAGGAAGTTACTTCTAGAAGTTCTGAAGATTTCTTTGACCCTCAGCAACCTGATTCAGATAAATATACATATGGAAGACAGTTGGGTTACTTTTGAATTAACCCAACAGCAGTGACCAAAATTATTTTCTATGAGCCCAGTTCACACCACAATGCTCCTTTTTAAGGGGGTGGATTTTTCTTCAACACACCGGAGCTCACCTCATGTCAGTACCACAATGCAGTCTTGCTGATGTAAAAGAAATGTCATCTTGATTTTTAAATAAGGATTGAAAACACAAAAGGTAAATGGTGCCTTGCATTGTTACAATGCAAGGCACCTCTCCCTACCGCCGGCACACAATGGAGACCAACTTGCACGTTAAAACTGAGATGTGTGAAAGGATACTCTATGCACACATATGCAGGGTTGCTAATAAGGCCATACGGCCAGCCCTCCTGTACCCGGCCCAGGCCCCATCAGTTCAAAAGGGGGGCCCGGGCACCTGCTGAGGAGGAGCGACCATAGCTCCCAACTGTCCCAGATTTTGAGGGACTGTCCCTGATTTTGAGCAATGTCCCTCTGTCCCTCATTCCTCCTCATTTGTCAAAAACTGTTTTCCAGCACTAAACCTTTCATCTGATTTCTAAATATCTGCATTTGTAAATTCCAAAAGCCAATATAAAGGAATAGTAGTGGTAAAAAAAAGCCCTTGTGGATTTAACTAATCTTGTTTTTGTTGTACAATTCTCCTTTAAGGGGGTGTGGCCAGGGGTGTGTCCTATGCCTGCATACTTTTGCTGATAGGTGTCCCTCATTCCCATCTCATAAAGTTGGGAGGTATGGAAGCGACTGCTGTACTGCCTTTTTGCAAACTCTCCCTGGCTTCCCCTGCAGCTCTGCTTGCTTCTCCTCCTTTTTCTTCCTTCAGCTGCACTGCAGGGGGATTGGTATCTGCATCTCCTCCCCCCCTGCGGTCTGAGGCCCCCTTCTGTGTGGCCCTCTACCCAGCACCATTGCCAGCTTCGCTCCTCTCCTCTGCTACCAGCAGCTGCCAAGGGCACACAGAGGGATGTTTCAGGATGGAGAGGGGATGTGCTCAGTAAATATGTCCTATTTACCAGCCTCCTCCTTTCCTGAATTGACACAGTGAGTGTTCGGCACTGATCACTCACTGGGGTTTATTTGCTAAAGGCAAATCCATTGTGCACAGCAAGTGCACTTGGCAGTGCAGTCGCTGTAGATCTGAGGGGAATATCTGAAATGAGGGGAAGCTCTGCTGATTTCTATCATCCAATCATGTGCAAGCAAAAATGCTGTTTTTTATTTTCCTTGTATGATCCCATCAGATCTACAGTGACTTCACTTCCAAGTGCACTTGCAGTGCACTTGTAGAGTACAATGGATTTTCCTTTTGTAAATAAACCCCATTGTATCTATTCATCACTTTAGCATAGTAAATTCTTTACCATGCTTCAGTTTGTGTATGACCAGGGAGCCTCAAAGCGCTTCCATCCATTCACTGTCCAGTGCAGATGGGGCTGCAGAGAAAGGGAATGGGGAACCCCTGTTCTTAGTCCCTTTCTCTGGCTCAAATGTGAGCCATCAGGGGTCTAAACAGACCCCTGATGGCTCACATTTTAGACAGAGAAAGGGACTAAGAACAGGGGTTCCCCATTCCCTTATTTCACCAAAGCCCCCCCAACAAGGCTGTTAAAAGAATATAAGGAGCAGTGAGGGGGCAGTCAGGTTGGCTGTACGGGGCCCTGTGATTTCTAACAGCAGCCCTGCACATCTGTATTGCCTTATCACATTTCCGAAGCCAGTGGTCGACATTATTTTTTTTTTTCCTAAATTTATACATTTTTAGGAACTGTAAACAAAGCTTACGATTTTGTTCATTTTCCTAAATTAAAATACCGCTTTCTACCTATACACCTTATTATGACATTTTGTATTCCAGCTCAGCTATAATCATACTCAAGAGGTCTGGGCACTTAAGCACGAGCCGCGGCGCGTACGAGGGGTAATTCGTTCGCCATGTAAGAAACACATCTTTGTTTTCCAGTCCTGAAAAAAAAAAAAAAAAGAAACATCACTTTGGCTGAAATGAAACAGAATTTCTTTCTCCATAAAGCATCTCTTGGGAGAATATATATATAAAAAAAAAAAATATTCACAGCTTCACATTTCGTTCTTCTGCAGCCAACGTTGCTGATGGGTCCTTCTAGACTTTTGTTTTTAGAAGCATGCGGCTGAATAAGAGCCTTGTTTGCAGACCTCGGGTTCAGGAAACGCTCTGCCACGTGAGGTTTTTCCATTCGCTGGAACGGTGCGGGGTAAATGTCTGTCTTTCTTCATCCCTCAGTTTATTTGGTGTTGAATGTTTTCGCTTATTTAGCGCAAGTATTTAGACACAATTTGGAAGTATTAAGACCCAAACTCAAGCTTGACTAATATTTGGGTTATGAATCTGCTACAAGGCTTACCAATGACATTTTACAGCCTCACTTCTTCGGATTTAATAGCTCTCAGATTATACATGTAATTTGTGACATTTTCCAGGAATTTTGGTCTAAAAACTGCCTTGGCTGCTTTGTTTAGTTTAACCTCTTGCCACCCAGCCCAGTCATCCCTTTAGGTGGGTCTTTACACCCAGGGAGGCAGGACGGACTTCCGTCATAGTGGTCCCATGATTGGGAGCCCGTTTTCTCATCTCCCGATCATGTCTAGCCGCTTGCTGACCGACACACACAGATGTACGTCGGCAGAATGGCACAGGCAGGCAAATGGGCGTACAGGTATGTCCCTTTAAACTTTACGCCTTTCCGGCGCAGGCACGCACGCCTCAGGAGCGTGCCCGCGGTTCCTTGATGTTCTCCAGTGGCTCGCGATTGCGGTGTGAAGAGGTAGAACGGGAAGATGCCTATGTAAACAAGGCATTTCCCAGTTCTGCCTAGTGACAAGACAGAGATTTACTGCTCCCTGTCATCGGGAACAGTGATCGCTGTCATGTCCTAGGTAGCCCCTCCCCCCCGCAGTTAGAATCACTTCCTAGGACACACTTAACCCCTTCATCGCCCCCTAGTGGTTAACGCCTTCCATGCCGGTGTCATTTACACAGTAATCACAGTTCTGCCCCGAGCTACATCACCAATCTTGTCTCCAAACATATCCCAAACCGTCCTCTCCGCTCTTCTCAAGATCTCCTCCTGTCAAGCTCTCTCGTTTCCTCCTCCCATGCTCGTCTCCAGGATTTCTCCAGAGCCTCTCCCATCCTCTGGAACTCGCTGCCTCAACCTGTCCGGCTATCCCCTACTCTAGCTACCTTCAGGCGATCCCTGAAAACTCATCTCTTCAGGGAAGCCTATCATGTCTCCAACTAATCTTCTACCACTTCCATCAGCTCATTCCCCACAGTTACAACCTTTTGTATCACCTCCCCCACCCTATTAGATTGTAAGCTCTTCTGAGCAGGGCCCCCTTAATCCTCTTGTATTTTATTGTATTATAACTGTATTGTCTCCCTTTTTATATTGTAAAGCGCTGCGTAAACTGTTGGCGCTATATAAATCCTGTAATAAATAAATAAATAAATAAATAATCAGTGCATTTTTATAGCACTGATCGCTGTATAAATGACAATGGTCCCAAAATAGTGTCAAAAGTGTCCGATGTGTCCACCATAATGTCGCAGTCACGATAAAAATCGCAGATCGCCACCATTACTAATAAAAATAAATGAATAATAAAAATGCCATAAAAACTATCCCCTATTTTGTAGACGCTATAACTTTTGCGCAAACCAATCAATATACACTTATTGCGATTTTTTTTTTTTTACCAAAAATATGTAGAAGAATACATATCGGCCTAAACTGAGGAAAAAAATTGTTTTTTTATATATTCTTGGGGGATATTTATTATAGCAAAATGTAAAAAATATTGCTTTTTTTTTCAAAATTGTCGCTATTTTTCAGTTTATAGCGCAAAAAATAAAAACAGCAGAGGTGATAAAATACCACCAAAAGAAAGCTCTATTTGTGGGAAAAAAAGGACGTAAATTTTGTTCGGGTACAACGTCGCACGACCGCGCAATTGTCAGTGAAAACGACGCAGTGCCACATCACAAAAAGTGCTCTGGTCAGGAAGGGGGTAAAATCTTCCGGGGCTGAAGTGACTAGAGACTGAACGATGTCTATGACAATTCATCACTGTGCTGGGAGCGTGCAATGAGTGCGTTCTCAGCACAGAAACCCTGGCTGCCCATGGACGCATATACGGGGAGTGTGATTGCTAAAGTCCATCCTCTTCTACATGGGTGGGAAGGTGTTTTTCCCTTTAAAATAATAAACACATCATACTTACCTGCTCTGTGCACTTGGTTTTGAACAGATCAGTCCTGATCCTCCTCTTCTCGGGTCCCCTGCCAGCGCTTCTGGTCCCACCCCCTTGCCGAATGTCCCCAGAGCAGGCTGTTTTCTCTGGAGGCACTCGTGCATGCTCAATCCCAAACTGCCTCTGTGTATTTATGGGAAAGTCCCACTTTCTCCTCACCAATGGCTCAGCCAATGTGGAGGCAAAAACCCGGGAGAGCAGCCGCTCTCGTGCACATCGCTGGTTCGCGATCGGGCTCAGGTACATATTAGAGGGGCTGCAGGGGGAGCTGCATACTTGAAGGTTTTTTTAAGTGAAAAACCTTCACCTTCTACAATCACTTTAACCACTTCCGCTATAGCCGAAAAGGCAGGCAGTGCTGTTTGTGATTGCTGCATCCTTCGGACACAGCGGATCACAGTTCGGGGTAAAGGGCCCATCACAGCGGCCCTTTACCACGTGATCAGCTGTGTCCAATGACAGCTGATCGTGATGTAAACTCAAGCCAGTTATCTGCATTCCTTTCCTCACACTGACAGCGTGAGGAAAATAGAGCCGATAACTGGCTTGTGTGAAAGGGACATCTACACTGATTATCAGCGTCCTGATTATCAGTGCTGCCAATCAGTGCCCACCAGTGCTGCCAATTAGTGCTGCCAATCAGTGCCTCCTCATCATTGTCCCCTATCAGTGCTGCCTATCAATGCAGTCTCATTAGTGCCGTCTTATCAGTGCCCATCAGTGCTGCCAATCAGTGCCTCCTCATCAGTGTCCCCTATCAGTGCTGCCTATCAGTGCCGTCTTATCAGTCCCCATCAGTGCTGCCAATCAGTGCCTCCTCATCAGTGTCCACTACCAGTGCTGCCTATCAGTGCCACCTATCACTGCTGACTATCAGTGTCACCTATCAGTGCCCTTGAGGGCCGCATATCAGTGCAGCCTCATCAGTGCTGTCTTATCAGTGCCCATCAGTGCCTATCAATGCCACCTCATCAGTGCCCATTAGTGCAGCCTCATCAGAACACATCAGTAAAGGAGAAAAATTACATGTTTGCAACATTTTAGAACACATTCTTAAAAAAATGTTTTAATTTCGGTCTTTTTTCGTTTGTTTAGCAAAAAAATAAAAAACCCATCAGTGATTAAATACCACCAAAAAAAAGCTCTATTTGTGTAAAAAAAATAAAAAGACAAAAATGTCATATGGGTACAGTGTAGCATGACTGCGCAATTGTCATTCAAAGTGTGACAGCGCAGAAAGCTGAAAATTGGTCTGGGCAGGAAGGGGGTAAAAGTGCCCACTGCCCATTAGGCAAGTGGTTAAAATGTGATTTTTGAAGGAAATGCAACAAAGGAGTTTATATTCTTTTTGTGGAAGTACATCTTATGCAGCGTACACACGCTCGGACTTTCCGGCGGGATTGTCCGCCGGACCTAGTCCAGCGGACAAACCGCCGGACTTTCCAGCGGAGGTCCGCCGGACTTTCCGAGCGTGTGGACTTGCCCACACACGCCCGGACTTTTCCGGGGGACAATCCGCGGGAAAAAGTCAGCGGGACTTTTGGAAATGAACGGACTTGCCGACACACGATCGGAAAGTCCGTTCATTTAGAACGTAACTGCAGGTAGACGGGACTAACGAAGGCAGTGAATGCCGCCGCGCTAGCCCCATCACCTGGCATGGATTTAAAGGGGAATCCCTACGCCGAAAAAAAACGGCGTGGGGGTCCCCCCCAAATCCATCTCAGACCCTTATCCGAGCACGCAGCCCGGCCGGCCAGGAAAGGGGTGGGGACGAGCGAGCACCCCCCCCTCCTGAGCCATACCAGGCCATGTGCCCTCAACATGGGGGGTGCCCTGGGGAAAGGGGGGCTGTGCGGTCTTCTCGCCGGACTCCTCCGCTCTCTTCTGCTCTTTTACCTAGCTCTTTCACGAGTGGAGGAGCCGCTGTCGTCTGGGGGTCTCGTTCCGCCTTCGGGGGTCTTCCGGGGTCTTTTCCGGGGTCTCTTCCGTTCTTGCCGCTGTCGCCGCCTGACATCATATGGAGGCGGGGTCACCATGTGACATGAGCATGTGACCCCGCCCCTTGTCCCTATATAAGTCACAACACCGCGCGTCTCTGCCATTCCGGCCAGAGAGAGCGACGAGTCAACATCGGAAGAAGAAGAAGAAGAGGAGGAAGAAGAAGAACACGGCGCAGAAGGCGGCGACAGCGGCAAGAACAGAAGAGACCCAGGAAGACCCCCGAAGGTGGAACGAGACCCCAAGACGACAGCGGCGACAACGAAGAAGAAAGCCGGGCTCCTCCGCTCGTGAAAGAGCTAGGTAAAAAAGCAGAAGAGAGCGGAGGAGTCCGGCGAGAAGACCCCCAAGACGGAAGAAGACCCCCGGAGCAGTGCAATAAAATATTTAAAAAAAATTGTGTGTTTTTTTTATTTACACTTTTACACCTTAGGTGAATGGGTAGGGGTACATCGTACCCCATACTCATTCACATAGGGTGGGGGGCCGGGATCTGGGGGCCCTCTTATTAAAGGGGGCTCCCGGATTCCGATAAGCCCCCCGCCCGCAGACCCTGACAACCAACGGCCAGGGTTGTCAGGAAGAGGCCCTTGTCCTCATCAACATGGGGACAAGGTGCTTTGGGGTGGGGGGGGCCGCACGGCCCCCCTTTCTCCAGGGCACCCCCCATGTTAAGGGCACGCGGCCTGGTACGGCTCAGGAGGGGCGCTCGCTCGTCCCCACCCCTTTCCTGGCCGGCCGGGCTGCGTGCTCGGAAAAGGGTCTGAGATGGATTTGGGGGGACCCCCACGCCGTTTTTTCGGCGTAGGGATTCCCTTTAAATCCATGTCAGGTGACGGGGCTAGCGTGGTGGCATTCACTGCCTTCGCTAGTCCCGTCTACCTGAAGTCACGTTCTACATGAACGGACTTTCCGATCTTGTGTCGGCAAGTCCGTTCATTTCCAAAAGTCCCGCTGACTAGCACACAGACCCGCGGGATTGTCCGCCAGACTCGCGAGTCCAGCGGACAATTTTAAGTCTGAACTTGAAACTTAGTCCGCCGGACTTTTGGCAGGAAAAAGTCCGCTGGCGCCCACACACGGGCGGATTGTCCAGCGGACTCCAGTCCGGCGGACAGTCCCGCGGGAAAGTCAGCTCGTGTGTACGCGGCCTTAGGCAGACAATACACTATACAATCTGTTTAGATCAGGAATGAGCTCAGGCATAATAGTCCAATCCCACCTGAGCTTTCCCACCAGGAATCTGTCCCTGCGGAACACCAATCATAAACAGCAGAGGGATTCCCCACCCACAGCCATGCTTATACATGCCCCTTGTATATGTGTGGCCACGGGGCAGGGAATATCTTGGCCACTCATGATTGGCCATCTGCAGTGACAGCTTCCTGGTGGGATAGCTCAGGTGCACTTGGAGTAGTATCTGAATGTGTCTGAGCTCATCCCCATTTTGGATTAACTATCAAATGTGTAGCACCAGGGCCTATGATATGAAACAATATGATATCAATTGAATGGATTGATTAGGTGTGTCCACATATTACACAGATTTAGTAAAGCTAAAGAAGATTGTACAATTAGATTGTAACATATTGCCAGCTTTAGGGGCCATTTACATTTGTTGTGTTATTTTACATTTGTGCCTTATGTCACATGTTAACATGCTTTTCATTAAGGCAGCCTATTGAAATCAATGGGCTTCTGACAAACCAAACGGTCCTACATGTCTAAAATGTTTGCTGCAATGCACTATGGTACATTGGAGCGCTAATGTGTTAGGGTTTAACAAAAAAGACAAAGGAGAACCAACTAGATGGACTAAACCGGTACCTGAACAAGATGTGCAAACAAATATTAATACATTTATAATAGTTTTATTGATACAAAATACAATCTTATATAAATTTGAGTTAAAAATAGTAACACATGTACACAAATATAGAAATATTTAGGATCATATTGTGTGTCATAAATACTGGTTGACACATTTCACCAAAAGCTTCCTCAGAACCAAGTAAGTATGATCATGACACCTACAAAGGTCAAAAAACAAAAAGGTCAAAAAACATGGGAGATATGAGGTATGTAAATCAAATCATTAAAATGCACAATATCCATAATTCATTAGTGCAAATGTCATTAATATATTTTATTAGGAGTTTATAGATTATAACAGCCTACCTTACGTGTGTCTAACCCTAAAGAGGCCAACACAAAGGGGGGCCCATTAAGATGGAGGTGGTGTATTGCCCATAGATGAAAATGGGAAAACAAGAAGATTAGCATTGGAATGAATCTGTTCATTAAAAATAAAAAAATAAATATATATGATATAATATGTATTGATATATCATCCTTATAGAAATACTAGAACAACCATCATTGTAAGTTGAACCTAAAAGTACTTTCGACTGCCAAGCCCAGATGACTACTCAGATATAGCTATGGATGCTTTTATGTACAACAACGGCAACAGTCAGCAAGCCAAAAAAAAGGTTCCAAAGAGATATCCAATTACTAAAGTCCACAGTAATGTGTTAGGGTGTTTTTCAAAATGAATGGCACTGCAATGTGTTACCACATGTAACGTATTTTGCATACCTCCCAACATTTTTAGATGGGAATCAGGGACACCTACTTGCAAACGTATGTAGGCATAGGACACGCCCCCTGACACACACCCTTAAAGGAGAATTAACCCAAAAAAAGGTGCATTTTATATACAACTATTTGGATCTGACCAAAAACGAGGGACAAATGAGGGAGAAAAAAGGGAGAGGGACATTGCTCCAAATCAGGGACAACCCCTCCAAATCAGGGACAGTTGGGAGCTATGTGTACTTTGTGGTAGGTAACTCATGCAGTAATGCTTGCACTGCCACAACAAGTGGATGTAAATCATATCAAAGGGCTCAACTACATGCAAGATTATCAGTCACTTAGTAACATGAGATTAAGAACTAAAGTATCCAGACAAGTCACAGCCTGGTAACTAAAATCAAAGTGTATGTAATCTAACATCTCATATAAATGTTGTGCATGTTAATGTCATTTTAAAAGCCATTTTCAATCCTTAAAAATCTGCAGCTTTCATTAAAATGATACCTGGTAATCTTGCCTTATCTATAGCTCCCAACTGTCCCTGATTTGGAACAAAGTCCTTCTGTCCCTCATTCCCCCTCATTTGTCCCTCATTTTGGTCTGATCTATATAGTTGTATATAAAATGTACTACTTTCTTTCAAAAAGGGTATTCCCTTGCTAAACCTTTCAGCCAATTTCTAAATTGCTGCATTTGTAAATTTCACAAGCCAATAAAAAGGAACGGTAGTGGTAAAAAAAAAAAAAAAAGTGCTTGTGGGTTTAACAATTTTTTTTTTATGTCTACTTTTAAGGGGGTGTTTAAGGGTGTGTGTTCTAAGCCTACATACTTTTACTAATAGGTGTCCCCCATTTCCATCAAAAAGTTGATGTTGTGCAAAGCCACTCTTAGGTAAGTATTTTGTAGGTTGCAGCCACCCCAGAAAAAACAGGGCTTAACCTAAAAGGGGTCCCTGTGTTTTTAAAGAGTAGATAATGGATAATGGGGTCAACGGCGCTACCTATAGCATAAAAATGTGTTATGAATAACACCACTACAGGGCTAGAAAGGTAGGGGTAAGGAATAGGTGGGTAACCTCTATATTAGTAGCTGCAAAGAATTCTTTGCAGCTACTAATATAGAGGTTACCCACCTATTCTGTACCCCTACCTTTCTAGCCCTGTAGTGGTGTTATTCATAACACATTTTTATGCTATAGGTAGCGCCGTTGACCCCATTATCCATTATCAACGCTATTACCTTGTCTCCTCATATTTGTCTTGCATTGTCACCTTGTCACATGCTCCCTCAATAGACACTACAAGCAGCCTAACGATCGAGGATGAGCAAAACTGAGAGCTTTTCCAATATTTCAGGGAAAAAAAATCATCAATTTCATGGAAATCGCTCAACTTTTCTGTTGCGTTGACAATCACTGCACAGGCATGTTTCATTGGTGTTATGTGGAAACCTACCCAGAGAAAGGCCATTCAAATATTACTGGAGAACATGTAGACAGGAAGTGTTGTTTTAAAAAAACTGTCCCCTCTAGATGATCTATGTACATTGCAAGGATTTTAAAATATGTAGCATATTCCAACCTGTTTCTGCTCTGAAGAAATAGCTGTTTGTTTGACTATGGGTTGTTAATAATAAAATATTTACAAAAATGTGAAGGGTGTACTCACTTTTGTGAGATACTTTATGGAAATTTATTGTGCAAATGCTTTACTTTCAGTGTCTGCACTCTTTAACCACTTAAGGACCAAGCCTCTTTTTGAGATTTGTTAAAAAAAAAATTTTTTTTGCTAGAAAATTACTTAGAACCCCCAAACGTTATACATTTTTTTTTTTCTAACACCCTAGAGAATAAAATAGCGGTCGTTGCAATACTTTCTGTCACACCATATTTGCGCAGCGGTCTTACAAGCGCACTTTTTTGGGGGAAAAATACACTTCTTTGAATTAAAAAATAAGACAACAGTAAAGTTAGCCCAATTTTTTTTATATTGTGAAAGCTAATGTTATGCCGAGTAAATTGATACCCAACATGTCACTCTTCAAAATTGCGCCCGCTCGTGGAATGGCGACTAACTTTTATCCTTAAAAATCTCCATAGGCGACATTTAAAAAATTCTACAGGTTGTATGTTTTGAGTTACAGAGGAGGTCTAGGGCTAGAATTATTTCTCTCGCTCTACCGATCGCAGCGATTCCTCACATGTGTGGTTTGAACCCTGTTTTCATATGCGGGCGCTACTCAGGTATGCGTTTGCTTCTGCACACGAGCTCAGCAGGACAGGCTGCGTTTAAAACATTTTTTTTTCTTATTTATTTTACCTTTTATTTTTTATTTTTACACTGTTCTAATGGCTCTAATGGCTCTAACACTGAGAACTAATCGATCAAACACCGCTGATCACTTGGTTTTCAGAGCTGTGTGAGCAGAGAGCGGTGACTGTCAGTCACCGCTCTCTGCCCCATCCTCACTCACTGAAGTGCTGGGCTGTGGAGGGGGTGGGAGCGGCCAGCTCAGGCTCTCAGTGACTCGCTGAGAGGCTGGACCAGCTAACAGTCCAGGCTCCTGGGTGGATCCCTGGACCAGCTCTGTGACGTCAGCCAACAGTGAAAAACTGTCTGCTGAAAATGGGTCACAGGGGTGCAAAACAAACTGCACTCCTGTGATCCACAGGAGAAGTACAGCCAAGCAAGCTTTGACTGTACTTCTCCTTTAGGCCTCTTTCACTCGAAAGATCCATTCAGGTCCGCCTGTCAGTTTTTTAGGTGGACCTGAACGGATGCTCCATAGACCTCTATGGAGCGTCGGATGTCAGCAGTGACATGTCCGCTGACCTCCGACCCGCTCCGATCCAAAAAAGTGTGACGGAGTAAAAACCTACTTTTCCATCCGTCTGAGGATCGGATCGGGTGACGACGGACTCTACGGTCCGTCGTCATCCGATCTCCCATAGGGGAGAGCGGCACTTTGACAGGTCCATTCCTGCACAGTGTGCAGAGCCGGACCTGTCCTCTTCCTGCTCAGCGGGGATCGACGGAGCGATCCCCGCTGAGCAAGCGGATGTTCACAGGGCGGATCATCGTGCATTCTTCCCTGCATGTCTTTGAGTCCCAGAAGATGCACTAAGCAGCAGCCCGCGCTGTGCAAACTCCATGCTGGCTCTGACATCACAGGTGCCCGAGTTCAGCTGATCTAAAATCAACTGGCTTGGAGGCTAAACATGTGCAATGTGATCTAATCGGAAGGGGCACACTTGCATTTGTGCTGCAAATCCACTTTTTGGCAACCCTGGTCAGGACGCTCGGGGGGTGGGGTTGGACCCCCCAACTCTCCACCCTTATGTACGTCCCTGCAAACTCCAGATCAGCACGAAAATATCACAGGAGGAGGGGCGATTCCAGTGCGCTCCCCTCAGCTCAGATGCAGCAGGCGGAGAATGATTGCCGGTTGTTGTAGAAAGCTTTCTTTGCGGCATGCGGGACCCAGACACCCTGCACAAGCCGTGGGCGGGTTGTGACTGGTCTCCGCGCTAGTGGACCCCTGCTCGGTGAGTCCCTGGAGCCCAGTGCCAAACTTGTTCTGGTACTGGGCTTCATTCCAAGACTCAGCCTTGATTCGCCTGGACTCCGGGACAGTCCCAGCGAATCAGGGACGGAGTTACCTTTTAACAGTTGCTAGCACAAAATTTCAGCCACACAGGGAGTGCACAGACAAAAGCCCCATACACACGGTCAGAAAATCCGACCACCAAATCCATCGGATTTGGTCCGACGGATTTAGTCCGACACTGGTGTTGCATACACACGGTCGGACAAAGTTGTCGGAAAATCCGATTATTCTGAACCTGGTGACGTTTGTTGCCTACGACGGGACTACGTAGAGGCTAGTAGCCAATAGCTTTGGTCTTGTAATGTGATCTGAGCATGCGTGGCACTTTGTCCGTCGGAATTCGATACACACGATCGGAATTGGTGTGATCGTACTTTGTTGTCGGAAAATTTATCCAGCAGGAGATAGAACTTTGTCCGTCGGACAATCCGATGGAAACTGTCCGATGGTGCCTACACACGGTCGGAATTTACGACAACATTGTCCGATAGGACAGAACCCATCGGAAAATCCGACCGTGTGTATGGGGCAAAAGAGTCAGCTGACTCACAGACATTCATTGTGAGAAAGAACAGGTAAAAAGTATGTAAAATCCCTGGTGTTCCTGCCAGTACATCTGCTTTTCTAATAAAAAAAACTAACCACACTAAGCAGCACACCATGGTCAGTTCTCTAGCTAGGCAGAGAACTCAGCCTGCTCTCCTCCAATTATCAGTGACGGCCCATCCATATGGAGCGCAGGGGCACCGCCCCCTAATCCATACGCCCAACCCCTAATCTACATGCAGGGCACCAAACGCATGGATTCCAACTAGGTTTTTTATTTAAGCACATTATTAGAGCCTGAGGAGCTAATTGGCTTCAAAAAAGGGTGGGCTCGGGGCACAGAGCACAGCACCCTGAGCCCACCCAGTTGTGTGACAAAGAAAGGAATTTGCCTTTGTTAGCCGATAAAATAGTCTGTTGATCCTATCCCCATATACATGTCGTAAGACCAATTTCCTCAGAAAACTGGGACTTTGAATGGATCACAGAGAGAGTATAGAAAAATTATTGGATTTTATTATTACATAAATAGACAACTCATGGTGAAAAACACAATACAAAGCATTGGATAAAACCAAGACATATACATGAAAAACACAGGATTAAAAGACCAACTATGAACCAAAGCCCAGAGGCTGTCAGGACGACAGACCACAGATACCATCCGTTTGGATGGTCTGTCGTCCTGACAGTCTCTGGGCTTTGGTTCATAGTTGGTCTTTTAATCCTGTGTTTTTCATGTATATGTCTTGGTTTTATCCAATGCTTTGTATTGTGTTTTTCACCATGAGTTGTCTATTTATGTAATAATAAAATCCAATTATTTTATTAATATTTTATTAAAATCCAACTATTTATGTAATAATAAAAATCCAATTATTTTTCTATACTCTCTCTGTGATCCATTTAAAGTCACACTTTTCTGAGGAAATTGGTCTTACTAGTTGTGTGACAATAGCAAATTAATATTTGCTATTGTCTTCCTGATACTCCACCCAGCCAATCAGGAAGAAGGTCCTGAGACTCAATCGTGTCTCAGGACACACTTCCTGTTCAGCTGTGAGGAGAAGAAATGGCCTGGCTCTTCCTTCCCCCTGCCTCCTAAGTTAAGGTCAGTCTTCTGCGGGGGTGGCGGTTGATCACAGCCAAGGTCTTGTACATCTAACACTGGGGGAAGGAGGAGTCGGGGGAGCTTGTGCCCCTCCCTCTGAACAGCCATTTACTGGGAAGCGTAGTGTGCTGTTGTTTCTTATTCCCCAGCTCTTATGCAGCTGGGGGATAACAGAAGGAATGCGATCACTTATAAAAAAAAAGAAAAAAGGTATTTATACTTTTTTTTTATATCTATACACAAACGGTTTTCCTTTCATGTATATTTGATACTGAATGGGTTGTTTTACAATCACTTTAAGCACAACTATTGTGTAGCTCTGCAAGACAGCAAGCAGAACCTGTGTATGTAATGAGCAAATATGGCTGTCCCTATGTACAAGTACAACACATATATAATTACAAACTATACACACAATTTTTAGACATTAACACATAATGATATCAAGCCTTTGTATCAATTTTCCATGCATATCTATAGAAATTGATAACATTTTGCATTACCTTTAAAGAGAAATCAAGCACATCCAGCAGGTATGATTAAATAGATGTCAGAACAGCCTTTGTAACTGAGGCTTAATGATGGCATTTGTGAAAGCTCCTGATGGGACCAATCTGGTGCAAGTCAAGGACGAGGGGTTCTGTTTATTGTGCATAGCAAAATGACATATGTTCAATTAAATATATTTAGAATTTAGGTATAACAAGATTACCAGCCGGGGAAATGTAACCTATCAGGAGTCTCAATGGGGTTTTTCAGTTAATAGAAAGCAGAAGCCTTCGTTCCAGACTTTCAGAAATCTACATTACGCTATTCTCATGTGAATTCCTTTATCAGTAAAATGGAGAGAAGGGTCGGGGGACGTGAGAATCTATTGAAATGAAATAAAAAAAAAAAAGTACCACAATGTAAGTAATATTGTAGAGTTTTCTTTTTCCAATAGACCTATTCAGTTGTGTAGCCAGCAAAAGAAAAAAGTTAAAAAGTCGTAATTCCACAAATCAGGAAAGCTGAGCTTAAAAAGTATATTTTTACTTTTCCATTCTAAAAATAGCATCTTAAAAGGAATATATGACCTGAGCTCCTTTGTGTCATTGTTTTCCCAGGGCAATTATTTTCCCACCCAAAATCTTTAACCTACGCTTTTAATTCCCATGCATGAAATTCCCAGTGTATACAAATTAATGAGCGAGTTCAGGTTCCGATAGATAAAAAAAAAAAAAAAACTTCAGATGAAGTGCAACATTCAATAATAAATATGGTATGTCACTGGTTGTTGAACTTTGCTTGTTTTTGTTTCTTTAAATGATTTGAAAAAGTAATTTTCCCATAAAATGCTCGTCTTGTGACTTCGGCAAAAGTCTAAGGGCTTGTTTACATTTGCGTTGCCCTTTGAAGAGCATCCCGTGGGGGATCGCATTTCAGGGAGCATTTGACAAGCGGCTGGGAGGGAATATGTCTCCTCCTCACCTGTTTGAACCCTGTAAATCCTGCACCACCACAATGCAGCTGCATGCATTGCAGGACGGTTGCGGCACACTTTTATTCACTTGAATGGGTCACATTCGTCATCAGTTTTGCCAGATGAGGGAATAATTCTTTTTTTTTTTTTTTTAAGAAGAAAGTTTTATTTGAACACATTAAAGCATACATGTTCCATAAACACTGGCAAAAGAATACAAAGTTGTAATGTATAAAAAAAAAAACTACAAAAAAACCCCACAAATTTGCCGTTCCAACTGCATAGAGCTCACTAAAGAGAACATACAGCCTCACCTAGTGGCTGAAAATTGAAATGACAGCGCCAATAGAGCTTTTTAATTGGCTGGGCATTGTCATGCACCAGGAGGAACCTTTGACCCCCTGCACCAGCGTAGGGTCTGACAATGGGTCCAAGGATTTCATCCCGATACCTAATGGCATTTAGGGTGCCATTGTCTAGCCTGTAGAGGTCTGTGCGTTCCTCCTTGGATATGCCTCCCCAGACCATCGCTGACCCACCACCAAACAGGTCATGCTGAACGATGTTACAGGCAGCATAGCGTTCTCTGCGGCTTCTCCACATGTGCTCAGGGTGAACCTGCTCTCATCCGTGAAAAGCACAGGGCACTAGTGGCGGACCTGCCAATTATAGTATTCAATGGCAAATGACAATCGAGCTCCACGGTGTCGGGCAGTGAGCACAGGGCCCACTAGAGGACATGGGCCCTCAGGCCACCCCCATGAAGTCTGTTTCTGATTGTTTGGTCAGAGACATTCACACCAGTGGCCTGCTGGAGGTCATTTTGCAGGGCCCTGGCAGTGCTCACCCTGTTCCTTCTTGCACAAAGGAGCAGATACTGGTCCTGATGATGGTTTAAGGACCTTCTACGGCCCTGTCCAGCACTCCTAGAATAACTGCCTGTCTCCTGGAATCTCCTCCATGTTCTTGAGACTGTGATGGGAGACACAGCAAATCTTCTGGCAATGGCACGTATTGATGTGCCATCCTGGAGGAGTTGGACTGCCTGTGCAACCTCTATAGGGTCCAAGTATTGCTTCATGCTACCAGTAGTGACATGGACCCTAGCCAAATGCAAAACTAGTGAAAAACAGTCCGAAAAAATGAGTAGGGAAAAAAAAATGTCAGTGGCCTTCAAAACCACTCCTGTTTTGGAGGTCGTCTCATTGTTGCCCATCTAGTGCACCTGTTGTTAATTTCATTAACACCAAAGCAAAAACTGATTAACAACCCTCTCTGCTACTTGACTGACCAGATCAATATCTCAGGATTTTATTTGACTTGATGCTATACTCTGATTAAAAAGTCTTCCTTACATTTTCTTGAACAGTGTATATACACACTCACCAGCCATTTGATTAGGTACACCTGTTCTATTGCTTGGTAACACAAATTGCGAATCAGCCAATCACATGGCAGCAACTCAATGCATTTAGGCATCTATACGTGGTGAAGACAACTTGCTGAAGTTCAAACCGAGCATCAGAATGGGGAAGAAAGGGGATTTAAGTGACTTTGAACATGGCATGGTTGTTGGTGCCAGATGGGCTGGTCTAAGTATTTAAAAAAAAACGCTGATCTACTGGGATTTCACACCCAATCATCTCTTGGGTTTTCAGAGAATGGTCCGAAAAAGAGAAAATATCCAGTGAGCTGCAGTTGTGTGGACGAAAATGCCTTATTGATGTCAGAGGTCAGAGGAGAATGGGCAGACTGGTTCAAGATTATAGAAAGGCAACAGTAATGCAAATAACCACTCGTTATAACCAAGGTATGCAGAACACTATCTCTGAAAGCACAACACATCAAACCTTGAAGCATATGGGCATAAGACCACACTATCAGCTAAGAACAGGAAACTGAGGCTACAATTTGCACAGACTCACCAAAATGGGACAATAGAAGATTGGAAAAACGTTGCCTTGTCTGATGAGTCGTCTCAATTTCAGCTGCAACATTCAGATGGTAGGGTCAGAATTTGGCGTAAACAACATGAAAGCATGGATCCATCCTGCCTTGTATCAACACTTCAGGATGGTGGTGGTGGTGGTGTAAGGGTGTGGGGGATATTTTCTTGGCACCCTTAGTACCATTTAAGTATCGTTTAAATGCCACAACCTACCTGAGTATTGTTGCTGACCATGTCCATCCCTTTATGACTACAGTGTACCCATCTTCTGATCGCTCCTTCCAGCAGGATAATGCACCATGTCACAAAGCTCAAATCATCTCACCACTGGTTTCTTGAACATGACGATGAGATCACTCTACTCCAATGGCCTCCACAGTCACCAGATCTCAATCCAATAGAGCACCTAGAGCATCATGCATGTGCAGCCGAAAAATCTGCAGCAACTGCGTGATGCTATCATGTCAATATGGACCAAAATCTCTGAGGAATGTTTCCGACACCTTTTTGGATCTATGTCACTAAGAATTAAGGCAGTTCTGAAGGCAAAAGGGGGTCCAACATGGTACTAGCAAGGTGTACCTAATAATGTGGCCTGTGAGTGTATATATATATTACAGAGAGAGCTGCATTAATATGTGTCCTTTATATATCTGATTGGAGTTCAGCTCTCCAGCATCCACACAAAATTTGAGTATAGGATGATCAGACCTTATAATTCATATCTGTCCAAATGGAAAAACTCCCAATAATAAAATGACAGAATATATGAAGACTACCTTTGCAAATCTGGTTACATAGCAAAAGAAACGCCCCCACTTTTTACCAAGTAAAACAGCAGACGCAATGTTGAACATGTTAGCTGGTATTATTCTCCAGAATAGATTTTGGGTTCTAGTTTTGCGGTATGCATGAGACCTCTGTGGCATGCAATAAGATAATTGCAGTGGAAAATATACAGAAACACAGTAAGAGCCCTCAGGGAATACCTGTTTATTATTGAAGCGTGTCCTATTCTGTGGAAAGGTCTTCGGGTGAAAATCTAATTTTGCATTCTTCAGGATGATGAAGAAAGATCTTTTTGGGTAAAAAGAAAAAAATACATATAAATAAATTGGTCTGTTAACAGTTTTGCTAGTACCAAACTGATGAAAAGTGCGCTCTGCTCCTAAATATTTGGGAGAAATTTACCAAGGGTTAATTCTGAAGTTCACTTTCTACAATTGAAGATGGGTGTTTATCAGCTAAAAGCTCAATGCTGTCTAAAAATACAGATACACTGCAGCTATATAGACAATGCACATAAAAATATAATAATAGATTATTGGAATGCGTGATTATTATAAACTAGGTTATGTAGCGGTACCCTCGTAAGGGCTGCTAATAGACTCTGTACCCCACTGGTTGCCCCGACTCTGCAAATCCTCCATCACCTCTGACACCATGAGTTCAGTCATCTTACCAACTGTATCAATAATAAGAGACTCACACACTATTGCCCTGTAGACACGGTTGGAAATTCCGACAGAAAAGGTCCGATCGGATTATGTTGTCGGAACATCCGATCATGTCTGGGCTCTATCTGACTTTTTCCGTCGGAAATTCTGACGGAAAAAATTTGAGAGCAGGATCTAAAATTTTTCGGCAAAAAAATCTGATCGGACTTTTTCTGATCGTTTGTAGAGAGTTCCGACGGACAAAGTGCCACGCATGCTCAGATCAAATTATGAGACCAAAGCTATTGGCTAATAGCCTCTACGTAGTTCCGTCGTACGCAACAAACGTCACCATGTTCCGAACGATCGTTTTTTCCGACAACTTAGTCTGACCGTGTGTGTGCAACACCAGTTTCGGACAAAATCCGTCGGAAAAAAAAATCTGACGGATTTTGTGGTCGGAATGTCCGACCATGTGTACAAGGCATTTCAGTGAAACAGTTCAAATTATTTACTGTATTAATGAGAACAAGTATCTTTATCTGAACACTATAACTCTATATATGAAAGGCAAACTTAGTGACTTGAACCCTTCAATGGCTAATAAAACACAAAGTATGATTCAAATACAATTAGACCTTACCCAAACCACAGGAACCTTTGTGAACAGGTCACCAGAAAGGGGGGGGGGGGACTGGCACTTTATTTCCTATGTCAGACTCACTCCCTTCTGTTTCCTCAACTCACAGGCCAGTAACAGTATTACAACTTGTAAACAATATGCAAACCATTGTGTTAAAGTGGGCTGGCTCCTTTAAATAAAGTTGCAGAAAAATAAGAACAGATCCTCTGTGCTAAAATAACTTTAGTCACTTGAGCAGATGAAGAGAGGGTAAAAAAAAAAAGGGTTGAAATGCTACTCCTTGAAATCCAGAAGTCTTCAGCTAGCTTTGTAATGATGTCATTAAAGGGATCCTTGGCAATAAGGTATAACAGATTTAATGAATCTGCAGTGTATACTTATTTTACTTTTAACTCTCCCTGTATGATTTTTACTGTGTGGTATCCGGTCAGCATAAGTAGCAAAGATGTGAACAGGCATAGATGTCTGCATACAGTGTCCTAAAGAATATATGAACTAACTTCCGGTAGCATCACAAGTACCAGCAAACTGGGAAGGCACAGCGGGGCAATCTCTGCATCAACATTGCTTGTGTTAGTAGTGCACCCCCTAAAGAGCCACTGGAAGTTTTGGTTCTATTTCGCCACAGAGCACACACAGCAAGGCACACAGCATTTCCTGCATTTTTTCACTGGCTCCAAAGAACAGTCTAGGGGTTCCTTATTTGGGTTTTTACTGAGAACGATGAACTGGGATTCTGAGAGGGAGCATATGATACCCTGAAAATAGTAGAACTGGATAACTTGAAGACTCATCTGGCTGCACTTCACTGCTGGCTGCACCGTACAACTCTTTCCCTCCAACTTCCTCCTGACTCACTCCTGTGAGCTTCTCCAGGCCCCACTAGCTGGGATCTTGGTGTCTTCCTCACAGATCCTTTCAGAAACTGGATCCAGGAACTCTGCCTCTGCTGCTCAGGCCTCAGACTATTTGTGAGGTCTCTCACCACCTTCTGAGCACACCCAGGGCCATCTTTAATATTGACTGGACCCTGGACAAACTTTTTCTTGGGTCCACTTTTCCATGCAATTTGGCTCTCCACATGCTTTGAGACATACAATAAATAGCACCTAGATTCAAAATCAGTTTACTGAATCAGATCAGGCAGCGATTGCGATTGGTTGCCAGAGGTTACAGTGTATCATTACCGCTCACTGACTGGCTGCTAGAGGTTACAGAACACATTATGGCTCACTGTTTATTTTTTAGAGGTTACAGCACATGACTTGCTTGTTGATTGGTTGCTAGAGAGTACAGTTTCATGAATAAAAAACTAAAAACTAAAGATAACCCGATTTTTTTGTATAATGTGAAAGATGATGTTGCGCCAAGTAAATAGATAACTAACATGTCACGCTTTAAAATTGCCCACACTTGTGGAATGGCGCCAAACTTCATTACTTAAAAATCTCCATTGGTGACGCTTTCAAATTTTTTACAGATTACATGTTTAGAGTTACAGAGGAAGTCTAGTGCTAGAATTATTGCTCTCGCTCTAACAATCGCGGCGTATGTAACCTGTACATGTATCATTTTTTTCAGGACAAATAAGGTTTTCTTGGCAACAGTGTCTTGCAAAAATTATTTTATTTTTCAAAAAAGATGCAAAACAAAATAATAAAAACAAAAATTTAATTTGATTAGTGTTCATTTTATTTAATGTTACTGTAGATAAAAGCATAGATGTGCACAGCCTATTGCATTAGACCCCTTTCACTCTGAGGTGGTTTTCAGGCGTTTTAGCTCTAGAAATAGCCTCCAAATAGCAGCCTGAAAGCCGCTTCCCATTCATTTCAATGTGTCTTTTCACACTGGGGTGGTGTGGGACAAAAAGTCCTGCAAGCAGCATCTTTGGAGGACAGTTTGGGAGCACTATATACAGCACTCCCAAAATGTCCTGCCCATTAAAATGAATGGACAGCAATTCCAAAGCACCTGAAAAGAGCTTCGGAAGTGCTGCAAACGTTGGGGTTAAAAGCGCCCCACTAGGGCCCAAAAAGCACTGCTTAAACAGCACTAAAGCGCCGCTAAAACAAGTGGCACTTTAGCGCTAATGCGACTGCGGCCCCAGAGTCAAAGGGGTCTTAGGATGTGCATCCCAAAGCTCAAACACATATGTGTGTGCATGTGTGTATATATACACTGTACTGACAGTGTCAGTAGAGCAGTGAATGATGTCAGTAGGGCATTGGAAGGTGTCAGTAGTTTTTATTATTTTATATTTTATTATATTTTACAAGTTTATTTTAATTGTATTTTTTTTCAAAAAATTTTTTTAGGAGCTTTGGTGAAATATCAGGGGTCTAACCAGGTGGAATCTGCACCAAAAGGGGCGATTCGGTGTGCCCAGGCACTCCTGGCACACCCTGTGCACATGCCTATTGATAGAAGTATGTATTTGACTTTATAATAAATCCTACTTGTAATGATGCTAAAACTATTCTATTGGTACAAAGCATTGAAAGGTAATAACATAACTGAATGTGACATAAAACAAATACTAAACCAAATGAATGGAGATGAAAAAAATACTGTAAAAGTGTTAAAAAAATATTGAAAAAATCAACAGAAATAAAACAGCTAAGAGAAAAAGGGTAGAAAGGACTTAATGATGGCTGATTGGTGTTAACTAATGCCGCGTACAGACGATCGGAATTGGTTCGATGTGAGCTTGTTGTGTAGGCTCCATCGGACATTTTTTGTTGCGGTTTCCGACCAACAAAATTTGAGAGCTGGTTCTCAAATTTTCTGACAACAAAATTAGTTGTCGTAAATTCCGATAGTGTGTACACAATTCCGACGCACAAAATTCCACGCATGCTCGGAATCAAGCAGAAGAGCAGCACTGGCTATTGAACTTTTTTCGGCTCATCGCATGTGTTCTTGACGTTCGGCATTTCCGACAACATTTGTGTGACCGTGTGTACACAAGACAAGTTTCAGCCAACATCCGTTGGAAATAAATCCATGGTTTGGTTGTCGGAAATTCTGATCGTCTGCATAAGGGTTAGGAGATTAACTAGGAACACATAAAAAAAAATACCTGTAGGGTTGCTTTAGCTGACATCATATGCAGGTCAAAAGATACCCTATTAATTTGCAAATTAATGGAAATGGTAAATAATGTTATTACATAGTTTCTCTAAAGGGCCATACACATAATCAGAAAATTGGAAGAAAAATTTTGTACGATGAACGATCGTCCGATTATCTGATTGTCAGTATAGAGCTTTCGACAGACGATTCTGACCATTCGGATGACAAAAACTGAAGGTTCAGGCTAGAAATTTTTTATGGCAAATGAACACAACGTCTGATTTTCGTTCAATGTGTACAGTAATCGAATATAAAAAAATGTACATGTTTAGAAGCATAGAACAACCCTACACTTCCTCTTCTAGTACGCTACTACTTAGCTACGTTTGCCTTTGTCACCCGAGAATTTTCGTACAAGTCTATACCATTTCGACTACATCATGATATGCACTTTTGTGGAAAATCGAACAATCGGTCATCTATTCCCATCGTGTGTACGAGGCTTTAGGCTCCATTCACAGGGGTGTTTATTTACACCGTGAATCCCACCAGCAAGGATCTGCGGATTCCTGCATATGGAACTCACTGACAGATGTGGGCAGATGGCTGCCACTGCTGAGCCCGTACAATACAATGCAATGCAATGACAGGCTGTTGGAGGCTAAAGCTATTTGTGACTGTTGGCACAGCCAGCGAGAGACAATGATGTACATTTTGTTGTGTCCTCAGCTGGTTAAAACATTCCTCATATGCCTGCCTGCACACCTCTGTATCCTATAACCAGGTTTTTTTTATATGTATAATTAAAGGATATAGTTGTTTTACTGACATTGCACTGGGGTTATTTAATGGGATCAGTTTAGACACAAAAACTACCACTCTTCTGATATCCTACAAGTCCTCTATAGCATTCTGCTGATCTCAGCACTCATTCAGAGTCACATTGAAAAGAATTATTGATATTGATTTTATCCGCATTAATAGGTTACTGCTATTGGCATCCACATTTCATGTTTACAGCTGGAAATAAAAATCACTAAGTATAAATCAGATACTGGCTACACCGTAGACGATAAATCTTTACAATTATCCATTCCCCTGTTTCGACCGTTATTGTGTTTCCCACTATGATGTATAATCCAGGATATCAAAATTTTCCTAACTTTTCATTCATTCTGTGTACAGTATTTAAAATGAAATGTACCAGGCAGTTGGTGGTTGATAGAATACATGTTAAAATGCTTTAAATGAGACACATAGATGGGAAATGATCAAAACATGGGCAGACAGAATCTGGAGCAGCTGTGTAATGCAACCAATCATCCTCTACCTTTAATTTTCAAAACCTAACTTAACAAGCTGTAGAAAGAAGCTGATTGGTTGCCATACACAGCTGCTCCAGATTCTGTCTGCTCTTCCATGACGACATCACGGAGCTGGTGAATGTTAGAGACCTTGTGCTCCTCCACCTTCCGTTTGAGGATGCCCCACAGATGCTCAATGGGTGTCAAGTATCAGGTGTGACCAGAGCTGTGTGGACAGCAAACAGAGGAACAAACGCAGGTAATGTGAAAATGTATGATTTATTAAGATAAGTGAATAAACACAACCACCTCCAAAATACTACAATGTGCAACAAACCAACTGCCAACAGAAACCCACCAATAATAACAGACAAATATATACAATTAAGGGGAATACCGAGATCATAAACAGAGCCAGGCCAGGGTCTTCAACGGGAGGTCAGCAACTGGGGAAGGGAAACAAACAGGACAAGGAGAGGGTGGATGGATCACAGGAGGGATGGGTACAGGTACAAGGCTCATGGTTCAGGTAAACAGACAGGAACAGGAATAGGATCAGGTACATATACAGAGCTTGCAGGTTCAGGATCAGGGCACAAGGAAAGATACCAGGGCTAGGCATAAGTGTGTCTGCCGGGTATTTATACACATCTCAATCAGACTCAGGCGATGACTGATTGCAGGAGGTAATGTCGGCCCCACACCAGACACCTGCTGGTTGACCACAGTACTGCACGCCAAATATCACTCAGTGTCAGCGGATGGAACCTTCCCTGACAATGGGGCTTAAGTCTGGAGACATACTTGGCCAGTCCATCACCTTTACCCTTAGCTTCTTTAGCAAGCCAGTGGTTGTCTTGGAGGTGTGTTTGAGGACGTTATTATGTTACAATACTGCCCTGCGGCCCATCTTTCGAAGGGAGGGGCTCATACTCTGCTTCAGTATGTCACAGTACATGTTGGCATTCATGGATCCATCAATGAACTGTAGCTCCCCAGTGCCGGCAGCACTCATGCAGCCCCAGACCATGACACTCTGACCACCATGCTTGACTGTAGGCAAGAGACACTTGTCTTTGTACTCCTCACCTGGTTGCCGCCACACATGCTTGACTCCATGTCCTTAGTCTGCTTGTCTTCAGCAAACTGTTTGAGGGCTTTCTTGTGCATCATCTTTAGAAGAGGCTTCATTCTAGGATGACAGCCATGCAGTCCAATTTTATGCAGTGGGTAACGTATGGTCTGAGCACTGACAGGCTGACCCCCCACCCCTTCAACCTCTGCATCAATGCTGGCAGCACTCATATGTCTATTTCCCAAAGACAACCTCTGGATATGACATTAAGCACATGCACTTAACTTCTTTGGTCGACTATGACAAGGTCTGTTCTGAGTGGAACCTGTCCTGTTAAATCGCTGTATGGTCTTGGCCAACGTGCTGCAGCTCAGTTTCAGGGTCTTGGCAATCTTCTTATAGCTTAGGCCATCTTTATGTAGAGCAACAATTCTTTTTTTCAGATACTCAGAGAGTTCTTTGCCATGGGGTGCCATGTTGAACTTCCAGTGACCAGTATGAGAAAGTGAGAGCGATAACACCAAATTTCACACACCTGCTCACCATTCACACCTGAGACCTTGTAACAGTAATGAGTCACATGACACTGGGGAGGGAAAATGGCTAATTGGGCCTAATTTGGACATTTTCACTTAGGGGTGTACTCACATTTGTTGCTAGAGGTTTAGACATTAATGACTGTGTGTTGAGTTAATTTGAGGGGACAGCAAATTGGCACTGTTATACAATCTGTACACTCACTACTTTACATTGTAGCAAAGTGTCATTTCTTCAGTGTTCTCACATGAAAAAATATACCGTAATAAAAAAATTACAAACATGTGAGGGGTGTACTCGCTTTTGTGAGATACTGTACATTCCAAGTGCATCAAAACAATAAAGATAAAGTCTCTCCAATCAACAGCCAACATTAGCTTTGATTTCAGAGCTTTAGCTTTAGAAGACTCCTTTTTTACATTGCAGTTATACACCTTTGCCTTGATGCACCTAGAATGTATTTAAGCTTATTTAAATTGAAAGTTCAGTTGGGCTTTAAAATAATTAATTTTTATGTATAGTTTGTAATTATATACATATATAGGGGTCAGACATTCAGTATATTCTCATTACATATCAAGTCTCTGCTTACTGCTTTGCAGCTCTACACAGTGACTTTGTGACCGCTGTGATTGGCTGTCACAGTGGTCACATGATTGGAAGCCGGTCCTGCTAATTACTGATGTCTTCTTGGAGCTGAGAGACATTTTTGGCATCCTGGTCTTTGTGCTGGGAGCGGGCAGGGAGGTATATGTATCCAATGTTTGGAAAATCCTTTTTTTAGGCTTCATTCACACCAGTCAAAGAGCGCTGTGGTAAGTGTGTATTAAAACAATTAGGGGTTGATTTACTAAAACTGGAGAGTGCTAAATCTTGTGCAGCTGTGCATGGTAGCCAATCAGCTTGTAACTTCAGCTTGTTCAAATAAAGTGTCATTAAAACCACATCATTAAAAACTATCAATAATTGGTGTATTACATGCAGTTCATACTCACTCAGTCACTATGATATTAATTTTCTGTTTTCTGCAAAAAAAACCTGGTTGATCCTGCTGTTTTCTGTCGCCCCCTCCTGTCCATGTCTCCACTGCAGTTGGGGATTTTACAGAGCAGTGTTGGCAGCTAGTGCACATGCTTGGTTTTCAGTGTATTTTCTACCCTGAACATTTTCTCCCTATTACATCTCAGTGGTAAATGACAGCCCACTCTCTCCCTCCTCCTCCATGCCCACTAACCAGCTAAACACAATGGGGGTGGGATTGTACATCTTGATTGACCTCCCTCTTATTCTAAGACACAGGCTGGAGGGCCATGACACAGAAATCCGCCCACACTATGTTATTTCCAAAAAACACCAAAGAAAGATTTCATTTCAAATATATATTTGTATGAGAAACTAAAACAGTTTATCGATATTAATTATTTTTTATATATTTTTTATATTTAATATATTTGTCCCAAATGCTGTTTTTTTTTAACATGTGACCAGCAACAGAGGACTAGAAGCTCCTCCTGCCACTGGTTTCCTGCAGACAGGCTGGGAAAGAGCTGGGTCACATGACAGTTGTGTATCAGTTAGGAAAAAAGGTACTTAGATTTTTTATTAAAATAATTACAGTGTAATCATCCGAATACAGAAAGAGAAGAGATCATGTAAATTAAACAGTGTCTGTTTGGTATCACTTTAAACTTTGGGAAAAAAATGGAAAATGGTTTCTTTGCAGAGCGGCACAAGATTTACACTCTCCATTTTTAGTAAATCAACTGCTTAGTGTATTGTGGTGCCATTCATTTTCAATGGGTCCCCAATGCACTAAGGCAATGCACCTCCAATGTACATGGACCTCAGAGCACCACAGTGTGCTGTAACACATACAGAAAGTCGGAGTGCATGCTATTAAAAAAATTGTGCTTTTTTGATCTGTTGCATGTATGTTAACGCCCAGGTATGAATGGGCCATAAAGGTGACTTAACTATCTGTTAGCAAAAATGATTGGAAAGCAATCACCTATCCAAAGAAAAGATTTCTAAGAGATAATGCTTTAATAGCACACATTGGAATCAATGGTTTGCCCCTTGGGTATTTAAAGCATTACATAGACTAGGTATTGCAGTCTTGTTCTGGTTAATCAGTGATGGGTTTGCTGCACAGCATGTATCATGATGTGTAGTCTGACTGACAATGAGGCAGCAAGATGTCGTGGAGATCTATACTTTATCTCCATTGTCAATATTAGCGTCAGCGCAGGATTTTCAGACCGTGACTAGGATGGTGCTGGGACACCTACAGGCTGATCGTTAATCAATTTTCAGCTAACATGTTACACATGATTGCATCATCTGCCTTTAGCTAATGCTCTGCAATTAATCTTCATTAAATGGATTTTTAGTTATAGCAGACCCTCCTTGGATCTTCAGACACTTTCGGGAGGTGCAGGTGTTGTCACACTATCACCTGGGACAGCTGAGCACTCCAAATCCCTCGTGATTGTACTCCAGGCTGTTGATGTGGCACATTCTCACAGGACTGCAATGATCAGCTCCCCTGGTTGGCACGGTGATGTCACCAAAGCCTCCTGGAATCATTTGAAGCTGATGGAGGTCATTTTTCTTTTTAAAATAAATGTAATTTTTGAATGTCTTTTCAAGCCATTTGGATTTGGGTTGTGGGGCTGTGAGTAAAGTGGACCTTACATGCTCATGAAAGGTTCACTTTAAAGTGGGGTGCCCCCTAAAAATTTTTTTAAAAAGTCAGCAGCTACATATACTGCAGCTGCTGACTTTTAACAATCGGACACTTACCTGTCCCAGGGTCCAGCGATGCAGGGGATCGAAGGCCCCCCTTCCCCCGCTCCGCTCGGCGGCGCCGGCATTCTTACTGTGGGCACCCGGCTGTGGCTTCACAGCCGGGCACACACTGCGCATGCGCGTGATACGCCACGCAGTCATCTGGGACCTATCACGTGTACCATATGACTAACCGCGCCAAGGGGAAGTGATATCAGTGCCCGGGCACTGAAGGAGGCAGACTACGAGGGACCCCCTAGCAACAGGCATTTGAGTAAATTTATTTTTTTCCAATTTTTTTTTATTTATTTTTCTTTAATGAATTTTAAGCTATTTTTATTTTTTTGGTGGAAACACCACTTTAAGTTTTAACACAAAGTTATTTATAACAATAGAGAACCTGCTGCTCCAGGGACCTTTTAGTGCTACTCCCCAGTGGTGGCTGGTGCTCCATTTTTTGGGAGGGGGGGGGGGGCGGAAAATAAACCCTCCACCTTGCCCGCCATCCAGCCCGCCAGCCCTGCTCTTACCCCATCCAGGTCAGAAAGACAAAAGCGAATGTTGATTCGCTAATGTCACAAGTGGGTGGCACCCACCCCACCCATTCGCTAATGTCACACCCTTGCACACCCTTTTTGAAGCCAATTAAAGCCTCAGGCTCTTATCATGTGCTTCAAAAAAATAAAATAAACTTGTAGAAATCTATGCATCCGGCGCCCAGCATGGAGATTAGGGGACAGCGCAAAGAGATTAGGGGGGCAGCGCCTCTGTGCCCCTTATGGACTGGCCATGGCTGCTACCCACCTATGAAATTTGGCAACTGAAAAATTGTCTTTATTTAAAGTGCCACGCATGCTCAGAAGAAATTTGGAGACGAAAGCTCTAAGTAGTCCCATCGTACGTCACCTCGTTCTGAAAGATCAGATTTTCCGACAACTTTGTCCGACCGTGTGTGTGCAACACAAGTTTCAGACAAAATCCGTCATAAAAAATCAGACGGATTTTGTGATCGGAATGTCCGACCATGTGTACAAGGCATCACTGTTATGTTACATGGATGCTGAATATATGCAAGCTTTTTAGCTCAATAAATATCCAGGCTTGAACAGAAATATAATGCGCACTGACACACCAAGCAGGATGCCATTGCGATATTTTCATTGTATTTCAATGAGATGCCCAATGCTGACAGTTGGTAATTGTTCCCGTCTATCACACTTAGAGTAACCGTGGATGTGCTCCATTGCTCACATGGATCTAATCAGCTTCAGCACTGTCCACAACTTGAAAAATGATAGCTATGAAATAAAACACAATAAAAATACTTGTTATTCTGTATAATCGATCAAATAACCTTCATATGTCACGATTAGGGGTCAGTCTCAGAGACCAGTACCTATAGCAGTAGAGGGACTCACACTGACCAGCAGGATTGGTATACAAGCAGGTCACCCTGGTGATAAATGCAGGCTCGCTACTAACCAGTGTTCACCAGAGCTCCTTATGGTGGAGATGGGTAGGGATGGGCCCGGTGCTCGATGCGAACCCATGTTCGCATCGAGCACCGGGCGTTCGCTCGATCGGCGAGCCCAGAACTATTTGGGCCGTTCGCATCACATTCGTGTGATGCGAGCGGCCCCGCAATGCATTGCGGCCGGCGCGGCCGGTGCAGTGCATTGCTGGCTGATGATTGGCCAAGCATGCACTGTGACCCCGCATGCTTGGCCAATCACAGCGCCGGAAACTCGAAGAGCCATAATTGGCTACAGGCAGGACGCCTGTAGCCAATTACAGCTCAGGGGCTTTAGTGCACGCCCCCTCTTATAAAAGGCCACCACGCCGTCTGCGCCGGTCACATGCTGTTCCGGCGTAGATAGAGCAGGATCGTTCTGTGTCACTCTGCTGGATTTAGTTAGTTAGAGAGATTTACTTAGAGAGATTGAGTTAGATAGATTCATTTAGAAAGATTGATTTAGAAAGAGGGGCTTGTAGTGTGTTCGTGGCAGGCAGGCAGAGCTCCTATATTTTGTTCCCAGAAGCACCTATAGGACTTGTAGTGTGTTCGTGGCAGGCAGGCAGAGCTCCTATATTTTGTTCCCAGAAGCACCTATAGGACTTGAAGTGTGTTAGTCCCATCACACAGACCTATATTTTCTTCCCAGAAGCACCTATAGGACTTGAAGTGTGTTAGTCCCATCACACAGAGATCATATATTCTGTTCCCAGAAGCACCTATAGGACTTGAAGTGTGTTAGTCCCATCACACAGACCTACATTTTCTTCCCAGAAGCACCTATAGGACTTGAAGTGTGTTAGTCCCATCACACAGAGATCATATATTTTGTTCCCAGAGGCACCTATAGGACTTGAAGTGTGTTAGTCCCATCACACAGACCTATATTTTCTTCCCAGAAGCACCTATAGGACTTGAAGTGTGTTAGTCCCATCACACAGAGATCATATATTTTGTTCCCAGAAGCACCTATAGGACTTGAAGTGTGTTAGTCCCATCACACAGACCTACATTTTCTTCCCAGAAGCACCTATAGGACTTGAAGTGTGTTAGTCCCATCACACAGAGATCATATATTTTGTTCCCAGAAGCACCTATAGGACTTGAAGTGTGTTAGTCCCATCACACAGACCTATATTTTCTTCCCAGAAGCACCCATAGGACTTGAAGTGTGTTAGTCCCATCACACAGAGATCATATATTTTGTTCCCAGAAGCACCTATAGGACTTGAAGTGTGTTAGTCTCATCACACAGAGATCATATATTTTGTTCCCAGAAGCACCTATAAGACTTGAAGTGTGTTAGTCCCATCACACAGACCTATATTTTCTCCCAGAAGCACCCATAGGACTTGAAGTGTGTTAGTCCCATCACACAGAGATCATATATTTTGTTCCCAGAAGCACCTATAGGACTTGAAGTGTGTTAGTCCCATCACAGAGACCTATATTTTCTTCCCAGAAGCACCCATAGGACTTGAAGTGTGTTAGTCCCATCACACAGAGATCATATATTTTGTTCCCATAAGCACCTATAGGACTTGAAGTGTGTTAGTCCCATCACACAGACCTACATTTTCTTCCCAGAAGCACCTATAGGACTTGAAGTGTGTTAGTCCCATCACACAGAGATCATATATTTTGTTCCCAGAGGCACCTATAGGACTTGAAGTGTGTTAGTCCCATCACACAGACCTATATTTTCTTCCCAGAAGCACCTATAGGACTTGAAGTGTGTTAGTCCCATCACACAGAGATCATATATTTTGTTCCAAGAAGCACCTATAGGACTTGAAGTGTGTTAGTCCCATCACAGAGACCTATATTTTCTTCCCAGAAGCACCCATAGGACTTGAAGTGTGTTAGTCCCATCACACAGAGATCATATATTTTGTTCCAAGAAGCACCTATAGGACTTGAAGTGTGTTAGTCCCATCAAAGAGACCTATATTTTCTTCCCAGAAGCACCCATAGGACTTGAAGTGTGTTAGTCCCATCACACAGAGATCCTATATTTTGTTCCCAGAAGCACCTATAGGACTTGAAGTGTGTTAGTCCCATCACACAGACCTACATTTTCTTCCCAGAAGCACCTATAGGACTTGAAGTGTGTTAGTCCCATCACACAGAGATCATATATTTTTCTTCCCAGAAGCACCTATAGGACTTGAAGTGTGTTAGTCCCATCACACAGAGATCATATATTTTCTTCCCAGAAGCACCTATAGGACTTGAAGTGTGTTAGTCCCATCACACAGAGATCATATATTTTGTTCCAAGAAGCACCTATAGGACTTGAAGTGTGTTAGTCCCATCACAGAGACCTATATTTTCTTCCCAGAAGCACCCATAGGACTTGAAGTGTGTTAGTCCCATCACACAGAGATCATATATTTTGTTCCAAGAAGCACCTATAGGACTTGAAGTGTGTTAGTCCCATCACAGAGACCTATATTTTCTTCCCAGAAGCACCCATAGGACTTGAAGTGTGTTAGTCCCATCACACAGAGATCCTATATTTTGTTCCCAGAAGCACCTATAGGACTTGAAGTGTGTTAGTCCCATCACACAGACCTACATTTTCTTCCCAGAAGCACCTATAGGACTTGAAGTGTGTTAGTCCCATCACACAGAGATCATATATTTTCTTCCCAGAAGCACCTATAGGACTTGAAGTGTGTTAGTCCCATCACACAGAGATCATATATTTTGTTCCCAGAAGCACCTATAGGACTTGAAGTGTGTTAGTCCCATCACACAGACCTACATTTTCTTCCCTGAAGCACCTATAGGACTTGAAGTGTGTTAGTCCCATCACACAGAGATCATATATTTTGTTCCCAGAAGCACCTATAGGACTTGAAGTGTGTTAGCCCCATCACACAGACCTACATTTTCTTCCCTGAAGCACCTATAGGACTTGAAGTGTGTTAGTCCCATCACACAGAGATCATATATTTTGTTCCCAGAAGCACCTATAGGACTTGAAGTGTGTTAGTCCCATCACACAGACCTATATTTTCTTCCCAGAAGCACCTATAGGACTTGAAGTGTGTTAGTCCCATCACACAGAGATCATATATTTTCTTCCCAGAAGCACCTATATGACTTGAAGTGTGTTAGTCCCATCACACAGAGATCATATATTTTCTTCCCAGAAGCACCTATAGGACTTGAAGTGTGTTAGTCCCATCACACAGACCTACATTTTCTTCCCAGAAGCACCTATAGGACTTGAAGTGTGTTAGTCCCATCACACAGAGATCATATATTTTGTTCCCAGAAGCACCTATAGGACTTGAAGTGTGTTAGCCCCATCACACAGACCTACATTTTCTTCCCTGAAGCACCTATAGGACTTGAAGTGTGTTAGTCCCATCACACAGAGATCATATATTTTGTTCCCAGAAGCACCTATAGGACTTGAAGTGTGTTAGTCCCATCACACAGACCTATATTTTCTTCCCAGAAGCACCTATAGGACTTGAAGTGTGTTAGTCCCATCACAGAGACCTATATTTTCTTCCCAGAAGCACCCATAGGACTTGAAGTGTGTTAGTCCCATCACACAGAGATCCTATATTTTCTTCCCAGAAGCACCTATAGGACTTGATGTGTGTTAGTCCCATCACACAGAGATCATATATTTTGTTCCCAGAAGCACCTATAGGACTTGAAGTGTGTTAGTCCCATCACACAGACCTACATTTTCTTCCCAGAAGCACCTATAGGACTTGAAGTGTGTTAGTCTCATCACACAGAGATCATATATTTTGTTCCCAGAAGCACCTATAGGACTTGAAGTGTGTTAGTCCCATCACACAGACCTATATTTTGTTCCCAGAAGCACCTATAGGACTTGAAGTGTGTTAGTCCCATCACACAGAGCTCCTCTATTTTCTTTGCAGAAGCACCCATAGGACTTCTAGTGTGTTAGTGGCATCACACAGAGCTCCTATATTGTCTTCTCAGCAGCACCCACAGGACTTCTAGTGTGTTAGTGGCATCACACAGAGCTCCTCTATTTTCTTTGCAGAAGCACCCATAGGACTTCTAGTGTGTTAGTGGCATCACACAGAGCTCCTATATTGTCTTCTCAGCAGCACCCACAGGACTTCTAGTGTGTTAGTGGCATCACACAGAGCTTCTCTATTTTCTTTGCAGAAGCACCCATAGGACTTCTAGTGTGTTAGTGGCATCACACAGAGCTCCTATATTGTCTTCTCAGCAGCACCCACAGGACTTCTAGTGTGTTAGTGGCATCACACAGAGCTCCTCTATTTTCTTTGCAGAAGCACCCATAGGACTTCTAGTGTGTTAGTGGCATCACACAGAGCTCCTATATTGTCTTCTCAGCAGCACCCACAGGACTTCTAGTGTGTTAGTGGCATCACACAGAGCTCCTCTATTTTCTTTGCAGAAGCACCCATAGGACTTCTAGTGTGTTAGTGGCATCACACAGAGCTCCTATATTGTCTTCTCAGCAGCACCCACAGGACTTCTAGTGTGTTAGTGGCATCACACAGAGCTCCTCTATTTTCTTTGCAGAAGCACCCATAGGACTTCTAGTGTGTTAGTGGCATCACACAGAGCTCCTATATTGTCTTCTCAGCAGCACCCACAGGACTTCTAGTGTGTTAGTGGCATCACACAGAGCTCCTCTATTTTCTTTGCAGAAGCACCCATAGGACTTCTAGTGTGTTAGTGGCATCACACAGAGCTCCTATATTGTCTTCTCAGCAGCACCCACAGGACTTCTAGTGTGTTAGTGGCATCACACAGAGCTCCTCTATTTTCTTTGCAGAAGCACCCATAGGACTTCTAGTGTGTTAGTGGCATCACACAGAGCTCCTATATTGTCTTCTCAGCAGCACCCACAGGACTTCTAGTGTGTTAGTGGCATCACACAGAGCTCCTCTATTTTCTTTGCAGAAGCACCCATAGGACTTTCTAGTGTGTTAGTGGCATCACACAGAGCTCCTATATTTTCTTCTCAGCAGCACCCACAGGACTACCGACTACAATGGCTGGAAGACCGCCAAGGGGAGGCAGAGCGTGCAGAGCCAAGAACACAGGGCAGGCAGGCTCTGTTTCTAGTGGACGTGGACGTGGCCGTGGCCGTGGTCGTGCATCGTCATCAGCACGTGGCCATGGGACACGCGCGTCTTTGTTTTCGGCAGCTGGACATGTGGAGCCGCATCATGCTGAAGGCTTGGTAGAATGGATGACCAAGCCCTCCTCATCCTCCTCATCCTCTCTCACCTAGGCTCAGGGTACTGGCAGAGCAGCTGCCAACGCGTACTCAATGGCATCATCAGCCACCCCTTCCCTAGACCCACCATGTCCTCCTGAGGAGTCCCCCGAACTCTTTGAGCACAGTGTTGGGTACATGCTCCAGGAGGATGCCCAACGATTCGAAGGCTCGGATGATGATACCCAGCTTGAGGAATCTGGCAGTACTGTTCCACCAGCTGCAGCTTACTGCCAGGTTTGCTCTAGTGGTGAAGAGGGAGGGGATGATGAGGTCACTGACTCCACGTGGGTGCCTGAAGGGAGAGAGGATGAGGAGGAGGACGAGGAGGAGGAGGATGCGGCGTCACATGTCCAACGAGGCAGGATGCCCCCTGGAGGCCAGGTAGAGGCCAGCACAGCAACTGTACAACACCGCAGAGCTCCGCCTGTGCAGGGCGCTGCCTCTGCACGTTATCAGAAAAGTTCTTTGGTGTGGGCCTTTTTTGAGACGAGTGCATCAGATCGCACCACTGCTATTTGCAATATTTGTCTCAAGCGAATCTCGCGTGGCCAAAACATCAGCCGCTTGGGCACCACAAGCATGACCAGACATATGTCGACCTGCCATGCAGCTCGTTGGCAGGCACACATAAAAGACCCACACCAAAGAACTAAGCGGACCTCTCCTTGCTCCTCATCAACTGGGATCTCCATCCCCACTACACCTTCAGTCCTCTCTGAAAGCTGCTCTGAGAGGACTGAAGGTGTAGAATTAGGTGTGTCACAACCAAGTACTTGCAGTACACCGACGTCCGATTGCAGCAGGCAAATTTCCCTGCCCCAGCTGCTGGACCGTAGAAAGAAGTACACTCCCAGCCATCCACATGCCCAGCGGTTGAATGCTAGCTTGGCTAAATTGCTAGCACTTCAACTGCTGCCTTTTCAGTTGGTAGACTCGGCCCCCTTCCGTGAGTTTGTTCAATGTGCGGTTCCTCAGTGGCAGGTTCCCAAACGCCACTTTTTCTCACGGAAGGCGATTCCGTCTCTCTACCGGCATGTGGAAGGCAATGTCCATGCCTCGCTGGACAGGGCGGTCAGCGGTAAGGTGCATATTACCGCTGACTCATGGTCCAGCAGGCATGGACAGGGACGGTACCTTTCTTTCACGGCCCATTGGGTCACTCTATTGGCAGCTGGGAGGGATGCAGGACAAGGTGCAGTAGTGTTGGAGGTTGTTCCGCCACCACGCCTCCAAAACGCTACTACTGCTACTGGTTGTGACACACCTCTCTCCTCCACCCCCTCCTCTTCTTCTTCCTCCAGTGCTCTGTCCTTGGAACCAGCAGTGCTCCGTAGGCGTACAAGGGGCTACGCAAGTATGCAGGCAAAAAGATGCCATGCCGTGCTTGCGCTGGTGTGTTTGGGGGACAGGAGCCACACTGGGCCAGAGGTTCTGGCAGCTCTGCAGGGGCAGGCCGAGAGGTGGTTGACGCCACGTCAGCTTAAGCCAGGAATGGTCGTTTCTGACAATGGCACCAACCTCCTCTCCGCCCTGCGACAGGGGCAGCTCACCCATGTGCCCTGCATGGCTCACGTCCTCAACCTGGTGGTGCAGCGGTTCTTGGGCAGGTTCCCAGGCTTACAGGATGTCCTGAGGCAGGCCAGGAAAGTCTGTGTGCATTTCCGCCGATCTTATAATGCCAGTGCTCGGCTGACTGAGCTGCAAAAGGAGCTGAACCTGCCCAAGAACCGCCTAATATGTGACATGCCCACCAGGTGGAACTCAACGTTGGCCATGCTGCAGCGACTGCACACGCAGCAGAGGGCCATCAATGAGTACCTTTGCGACTACGGCACCAGGACAGGGTCAGGGGAGCTTGGTTTTTTTTCCCCACGTCAGTGGAGCATGATCAGGGATGCATGCACTGTCCTCTCACCATTTGAGGAGGCCACGAGGATGGTGAGCAGTGACAGTGCATGCATCAGTGACACTGTCCCTCTTGTCCACCTGTTGGAGCATACGCTGCGTGGGATAATGGACAGGGCACTTGAGGCAGAACAGAGGCAGGAAGAGGAGGACTTCCTTGCCTCTCAAGGCCCCCTTTATCCGGACAGTGTTCCTTCTGTCCCACCCATCACACAGGAAGAGGATGAGGAGGAGGAGGAGGAGAAGGAGGATTGTGTGAGCATGGAGGTGGAGCCTGGCACTCAGCATCAGCAGCAGCAGTCTTTTAGGGATGATGTACAGTCCCAACAAACCAGTGGACTTGTACGTGGCTGGGAGGAGGTGGCTGGCGATCATGTCATCCTCAGTGACCCAGAAGACTCCGGACCGAATGCCTCAGCTAACCTACGCAGCATGGCCTCCCTGATCCTGCAAAGCCTGCGGAAGGATCCTCGTGTTCTTCGGATCAAGGAGAGGGACCATTACTGGCTGGCCACTCTCCTTGATCCGCGGTACAAGGGTAAGGTTGCGGACCTTATCTTGCCGTCGCAGAGGGAGCAGAGGATGAGACATCTCAGGGAGGCCTTGCAGAAAGGTCTGTGCAACGCGTTCCCAGAAACTGGGAGGTTACAAACTCCTGGTCCTGGGCGACGAGTTGCTGAGGCTTCGGTCAGTAGCAGAAGGAGCGGTGGGGAAGGTGGACGTCTGACCGATGCGTTCAGACAATTTTTTAGTCCGCAGCCCCAAGGTATGATCGGTTCCAGCAACCATCGCCAGCGTCTGATATACATGGTGCAGGAATACCTTGGGGCAAGGTCAGACTTGGACACCTTTCCCACCGAAAATCCTCTGGCTTACTGGGTCCTGAGGATGGATCACTGGCCAGAGCTTGCACAGTATGCAATTGAGCTACTGGCCTGTCCTGCCTCCAGCGTTCTTTCCGAACGCACATTCAGTGCTGCTGGAGGATTTGTCACCGATCATAGGGTGCGCCTGTCCACCGCCTCGGTTGATCGACTGACCTTCATCAAAATGAATCAGTCTTGGATCACCACCAGCTACCAGGCACCTAAGGCGGATATAACCGAATAATTTTTAATGTCACATCCCTTCAAGACTGCCTATGCTGATGCTGAGTGACTGTCCTCTTATGTTCACTGACTATCCTCTTCCTCCTCCTCAATGATCCATGCCACCACACCAGTGCCTAAGGCACAATTTTTCAGCCCCTGTTTAACAGGGGCATGTACATACAATTTTTTAAAAAAAATGCTTCGCAACACGTGTGACTGCTGTGCTCCAAGTACAGTATCTGTGAGGGGTTGCAGTGTTGTGGCACCAGCACCAGTGCCTAAGGCACAATTTTTCAGCCCCTGTTTAACAGGGGCGGGTAATTACAATTTTTTAAAAAAATGCTTCGCAACACGTGTGACTGCTGTGCTCCAAGTACAGTATCTGTGAGGGGTTGCAGTGTTGTGGCACCAGCACCAGTGCCTAAGGCACAATTTTTCAGCCCCTGTTTAACAGGGGCGTGTACTTACAATTTTTAAAAAAATGCTTCGCAACACGTGTGACTGCTGTGCTCCAAGTACAGTATCTGTGAGGGGTTGCAGTGTTGTGGCACCAGCACCAGTGCCTAAGGCACAATTTTTCAGCCCCTGTTTAACAGGGGCGGGTAATTACAATTTTTTAAAAAAATGCTTCGCAACACGTGTGACTGCTGTGCTCCAAGTACAGTATCTGTGAGGGGTTGCAGTGTTGTGGCACCAGCACCAGTGCCTAAGGCACAATTTTTCAGCCCCTGTTTAACAGGGGCGGGTAATTACAAATCTTGATCTAATAGTTCACAGCAGGGCCCATTCCTGCGCCCACCAAGAGTAACTATGAGGGCCTACAGTCTTGTGGCAACACCGTCCACCACCACCGCCAAAGGCCCAATTTTTCTGCCCTGTTCATCAGGTGCTTGCAATTACAAATCTTGATCTAATAACTCACAGCAGGGCCCATTCCTGCGCCCACCAAGAGTAACTGTGAGAGCTTACAGTCTTGTGGCAACACCGTCCACCACCACCGCCAAAGGCCCAAATTTTCTGCCCTGTTCATCAGGTGCTTGCAATTACAAATCTTGATCTAATAACTCACAGCAGGGCCCATTCCTGCGCCCACCAAGAGTAACTGTGAGAGCTTACAGTCTTGTGGCAACACCGTCCACCACCACCACCACCACCCCCAATTTTTCTGCCCTGTTCAACAGGTGCATGCAATTACAAATCTTGATCTATTAACTCACAGCAGGGCCCATTCCTGTGCCCACCAGTCTTGTGGCTACACCAACATCTAATAGGGCAAATTTCTGCAGAGTATATACGCCAGGCCCCTACTTTCAAACATCCAACTTACAAACGACTCCTACTTGCAAATGGAAAGAGAAAACAGGAAGTGAGAGGAAATCTACCCCTAGGAAGGGAAATTCTATCCTGTTAGATTTAATTTGGGAAAAAGGTATCTCCTCTCTACTGATACTTTATCACCAATCCTTGTTTCAATTAAAACCCCACTTTTTCCAAAAACATTTGTCACTGGGACGGAAAGTGAGGTGACATGTTCTGAACAGATGTGCAAAGACAGCAAATGTTACAGGGGTGATAACCCCTCCCTATGTTCTCCAAAAAGCTTAAAAATTGATTTTTTGGGGATGGAGCTACACTTCATAATGTACCTGTTCAGATTCTACTTAAGAACAAACCTAAAGCCGCAAGTGGTTTTAAATGGCTTCTTTTTTTCCTTTACAAATGTCATTTTGTGCAAGGACAGTTCTAAACACGGGAAACACATGCCACTTCACAGGCATACTTTAGACACCCCCCAGGGACCATATTTAAAGGAAAATTTCACTTTTTTTTTTCACTTTATGCATCATTAAAATGACTGCTCCCGAAAAAACGTTAGTTTTTAAAAGTTCTTTTTGCATTGATATATGTCCCCTGGGGCAGGACCCGGGTCCCCAAACCTGTTTTATGACATTAACATGCATATTGGCCGTTGTAATTAGCACTTTTGATTTTGAACGTTCGCGTCCATTATAACGTATAGGGTTCGAAAATTCGCGCGAACTTTCGGTCCGTTCGAAGGTTCTGGTGCGAACCGAACCCGGGGGTTTTCGGCTCATCCCTAGAGATGGGTTTAGCTGCGTGTTAATACCAGGTCACGGTCCTTAGGATCGCCCCACCAGGAGGGGAGCAAGCCGGGGTCCAGTAGGGGATATAGGAGGTAAGGATCAAATAGAAGCATAGTCAGTAAATAAGCCAAAGGTCAGTAACAAGTAGTTGCAGGTTGGGATCAAGCTGAAGTGTAGTCAAAGAACAAGCCAAGGGTCAGTAACGAGTGGTAGTAAAGATACGGACGGCATCAGGAAAGACAAACACTAGATACTGGCTGGAGAGAGCACAATAATCTGGCAAACAGGAAGTGCAGAGACATGGCTTAAATTAGGAAGTTCATGGAAGGGGCAAAGAGTTCAAGGCTCAGGACAAATAGGGTTCAAGGCAGGATCATTCAAGGAATTCTCCAGGGAACTGTCCAGGTGGCTCAGCAAGAGGCAACATTGCCTGATACAGTGGATGTGGATTCAATTCCAGGCCCTGATATCATAGAGCCACATATATAGTGCTGATTTTGATTATACACCCCATAGGCCACTCTAACTTTGTGTGTTCCCTGGTCACAAATATTTCTGGATGTCTTTTTCTTTCTATAAACTGAGAGGAAGATGTATTTACCTTATGTTTGTATGGTTTCAAAGGAGTGAAACTTTTCATGACATGGGTTTTGTATATAGCATAATGTCACCATGGCCATCCAAAATCCATCCACCTATAGCTCCCAAATTACTGACACCCCACTAAGACTGGATAGCAGCCATTTATCCATTTATTTAACCCCTTTTCACTGCCTCCTGTCAGCCCATGTGGAGGATGTTGGTGTTCTGTTCATGTGATAGCTGTAATTGGCTGTCCTGTTGGCTCCTTTATCACAAGCAGTGACTGGAAGTTAGTGTGCTGGGAGTGCGCAGTTTGTGCTTTCAGCACAGGACCTCAGAGCCCCATTGACGCACATGTGCAAGACTGGACATTAAGGTCCACCCACCCATGCCATTGCATATTAGCATCACTCAGCTGGCAAGAGGTTAAAGTGGTTGTAAACCCCCACATATACCCAGTGAAGTGACTGGCCTCAGGTGATACACAGAGATGAAACAACTCCTCCCACATAAGTTGTACTTGTTTACTTACAGCCTTCTCTTCTCTACTTTCATTCATAGTCCAAAATGTATAAACTTGTCTGAGCTTCAAGAGAGCAGGTGTGGAGATGAAGTTACACTCTGCAGATCTCAGTGTCCCTTATGTCCCGTACACACGATCAGACTTTCCAACAACAAAACCGTGGATGTTGGCTCCAACTTGTCTTGCATACACACGGTCACACAAATGTTGGCCAACAATTACGAGCGTAGTGATATACAAGACATACGTGATATCTCCATTACGAAATCTAGTTATATCTCTGGGTCGTACTTGATTACGAGCATGCGTGGACTTTTGTCCGACGGACTTGTGTACACACGATCGGAAAGTCCGACAACAAACATTTGTTGGTGGAAAATTTGAGAACCTACTAGCCAACATTTGTTGGCAGAAAGTCCGACAACAAATAGTGTCCTTTGCCCCTCTCCCCCCATAGCATTGCATTGTCCTCTGCCCCCCCATTCCCCCACAGTAGTGCCCTGTGTTACCCAAAGCAGTGTCCTGTGCCCCCCCAGCAGTGTCCTTTCCCCCTTCACATCACCCCCGTGATGCAAACACACACCAGTGTGTAGGTAGCACTCTGCAGGGTGATTGGTTGCTAGGACCACCCGGCATCCTTGCAACCAATCACCTGCTGGTTAACTTGAAAGGTTAACTGAGGCAGCTCCCACTCCTGTCCTCCAGGACAGGAGTGGACAGTACTCTGCTGCCTCCCTCTCTCCACTGTGCAATAAAGATGAGAGTGGCACAGGCTGGTGGAAGGACTGGCAAAATGTCTTTGCGATTGCGATTGGTGACTTGGCAACCCCTGCTATAGAGGAATATGCTTTGTTCAAATTTCATGTCTGAGGTTTACAACCACTTTAACCACTTACAGACGGGAAGATTTTCACCCTTAATGACCAGGCCATTTTTTACAATACGGCACTGCATCACTTTAACTGACAATTGCGCGGTCGTGCGACGCTGTACCCAAACAAAATTAACGTACTTTTTTTCCCACAAATAGAGCTTCCTTTTGGTGGTATTTGATCACCTCTGTGGTTTTATTTTTTTGCGCTATAAACAAAAAAAGCGACAATTTTGAAAAAAAACTATATTTTTTACTTTTTGCTATAATAAATATCCCCCCCCCCCCCAAAAAAAAATGTCTTCATCAGTTTAAACCAATATGTATTCTTCTACAAATTTTTGGTAAAAAAAAATCGCAATAAGCGTATATTGATTGGTTTGCGCAAAAGTTATAGTGTCTACAAAATAGGGGATGGATTTATGGCAATTTTTTTTTTTTTTTGTTTACTAGTAATGGCTACGATCTGCGATTTTTAGTGGGACTGCGACATTGCAGCGGACAGATCGGACACGTTTGACACTTTTTTGGGACCATTGACATTTATGCAGCGATCAGTGCTATAAAAATGCACTAATTACTGTGTAAATGTCACTGGCATGGAATGGATTAACACTAGGGGGCGATCAAGGGGTTAAATGTGTTTCCTGGGAGGTGTTTCTAACTGTGGGGGGGGGGGTGGGAATGAATGGAGGAGGAGAGAGATCACTGTTCCTAATCTCTAGGAACAGCAGATCTCTCTCTCCTCCCCTGTCAGAACGGGGATCTGTCTGTTTACATTGACAGACCCCTGTTCTGGCTCTCTTTCCCACGGGTGGCCAGCAGACAAAGTGGGCACTGGCCACGCGCATCGGGTCCCCCACCGTCCCCCCTCGCGTGCTGTGGCTCTTAAAGGAGCCGACGTACACCTACAGTGATTTGTGGGAACGAGCCGCCCTGCCGCAGTTTAATGACAGCGGCTGGTCGGCAATTGGTCAAAGAGGAACTTTACCCTCCTGTGTGTTTTTTAATCCCTCTCTTACCTTTGCTGGGTTATCCTCAAAACTCATAATTGCACAATTAGTGAATCCAGTGTTGCCCTGCTGTAATCCGCCACTCTGCTGCTGTACACTGGGTTCCACACTGCCATCTTTTTGCTTATTATTGGGAGTAAGCTGTATTGCAGCCGACCCCTGATGATGTTCTGCACAGCACCTGCAGTAGGTTTTCCTGAAGAATCCTGTGATGCATGACATGAGTAAAACAAGCTACTAAAGAAGCCATAGTTACTGTCCTGAAGAGAATCTAATTAAGTGGCAGAGTGGAAATGCTCTTCCAATGCTGCTAACTTCCTCTATCACCTACTACAGCTCCTATTTATCCTCCTCAACCAAACAGGTATGTGTTTTAACTTTTCTTCCTCTAAATAACCCAAAGTGACACTAAGCTATTACTTTATAAAATTCAATTCAAGTATATATTCCTAACTTAAAAAGTATCTTCTCTTGCTCTCAGCTTTCTCCAAATTCCATCTTTTTGTTGCTGTTGTGATTTGACTTCCAGTCACCCTCTCTTGCTCTCTCTCGGTGGACTTGAGTTGGAGGCAATGCAATGTTAACTGTATGGTGCCCACCTTCTGGGGCAATGCTGCAGATGCCTGTTTCTCAAAGATAGACCCCACTAGAGTTGCCACCTCATCCCTTTAAACCCAAACACATATGAATTACACAGGTTCTGAGGCTAATTAAATGCAGATAAGGCACCAAGTGAGTTTAATTGCCACCTTAATCAGCCACAGAACCTGTGTAATTAATATGTGTTCAGGTTTAAAGGGATGAGGTGGCAACCATAGACCCCACACAACAAGGACTGTTCCCAGCAAATGGAGACGAATGATAACCTTAATTCACAAGGATTTGAAACTTAATTTTAGCCATGTGACTGTCATTTTTTAAGGCTCATATTTTAACTTTTTTGAAAAAAAGTATTTATCCAGATGTTTAGCTTTGTAAACTGAGTCTAATGCCACTTAGTCCTGCATGGGCAAGCTCACAGGATTTATTTTTAACAGCCTACTACATTTACTTTGTGTAGCCTAAAACAGGTGCAGCAGCCATAACCCCTTGGGGCGACCTTGAATTTTCTGGGCTTACCAATTACCTCCTCGTAGCTCGTCGTTCGTTTTCTAGGGGTTCCCAGGGTTAGTACCAAGTAACTTCAGAAGCTGACACACAAAAGTCCTTTTGAGGATTTTTATTTGCAGGGGTAACATCCAACTATAACACAGTCTCAATTGGGAATAGAGGGCACGGGTGATAAAACTCAGGCACTTAGAACTGCTGACATCAATTGAATGTATCTTAGGCAGCCCAGAGAGTGGCCACTCGCAACTGGGCACTTCACTGCTGGATAAACCTCTAACCATAGATTTAGCAGCCAACGTGTTATCCGGAAAACTTGCAAAGTCTCTGCCACAGACTAGATTGTAACTGAAGATAAGTTAGGAACCTTTCCCACAGTACCTGGATCTTTCAGCCTTCTTGGCGATACTGTGATAAGTGTGGATTCTCTAGTGTCCATACAACTTCAGCTCCCAGGCTCTTACCGAGCAGCCAGCTTCTTGGCCCTCCTCTGAAGAGTCCTCCCCTGGTGGCCTGTATAATTTGCCTTGTCTGTCCAATGCCGAGAGCACACGGACACCTCCGAATCCTCCTTCAGCTACTGGGCCTCGAACCAGCCAGTTCCGAGGCTCGAGAACGGACGGATCCCCACCCCAGACCATCAAAGCAGAAGCCGAACCCTGAACACGTGACTTCAGCATCTTAAATACCCCTTCCCAGACTACACAGCAGGGCCAGACGCGCCCACTGATTGGCTCTGAGAAAGATTGGTACCTAACACGTCCAACCAGGCTTGGTTCTCAGCCTGTCACAGGTGCCTCACTGCACCTATGACCAGGCAGAACTCCAATACAGCCCAGCCAAACTGATGCCAAAGTAAAAGACCTATACAATTAACCCCCAGAACTCTGTTACAGTTCTGGAAAACTAAATTGACATATATAGAGCACACTTTAGAAAAGTGTTGGCGCTACACAGGTAATATAGCAGTAAGCCCATTTGCCTTCATAGAAAATGCAGCATAATGCCGAATGTCTCAAGTTTTTCACAGCTATAGGTAATTTTATTTTTATTTCCTATTTACATTTGCGAACGGGAGCTGGAGATTGTTTAGTTAAAAGTAACTCATATTTTAGATTTAACATAGCATAGTACAAAAACAGAAAATAGAAAGAAAAAAATGACCATGAAAAAAGAAAGTAAAAATTCTCTATATATTCTTTTTGTAGACCTGTTCAGGAAATAGCTGTAGATAAGAAGATGGGTTGATAAGGTTTGTCTCGCTAACTTGGCTGCAATATATTTTTTTTTTTTTATGGGGAATCTTCATGGACGACGTTGCCAAAGACAGATAACTCTTTTGTCCTTTTTCTGTTTGTTTTGCATAGAAATGGAATAGATGATAGATAACATGTTGATGAAACACCTACTGTCAGCAAGCTGGTCTTTCATGAAGAAGGATAGACCAATGTCTAGGTGGGCACATAGTCATTTTCCTTGTCTAACGCGGTTCAGAAACATATCATTTAGGGCTCTTTAATGTTGGGTTTCAAGCTGTTAAGCGTCAGGATAAAGGCTAGGCAAGCGACTTCTCATCTTTGGCAAGTCAGCCTCAACAGCTGCTCAGCATCCACTTCAAGATGGGCTTTGAGGAAGAGATGATGAAACTCATTAATATTTTCTGTCAAGTTAATCTGAAACAGTCTGTCCACTCTTGTCAGCCTTCCCTGCTATTTGCTCTTCCTGGCCTGAACCTTGTAATGAAAAAATAAAGCTTTTTGTCACAGCCCTCTCAGCCAGCATATCTCAATTCTCCCTGAAACCACAATATACTTTCCATTACAGCTATGAATCTCTGTAACGTTCACCCACTGTTAGCTTATTAAAAAAATAATGTAGAGAATGAAAATGAACTCCCGGCAGATATTAAAGGTCAACTCTGGGCTTGCCAGCCCCACCTCTCCATTTCCTCCCTGTCTACATCGGAATACCCTTTGTATCTGTATAAAAAATGTATTCCTGGCCAGTATCACCTTAACAGCATCCTGGGCCCCTGGGCAAAAAAATGCACTGGGGCCCCTACCGCATAGCCACAGTGGGTGTGACTAAATTATGCTGCATTTTGGGTGTGGCATTTTAGTCTGATTTTTTATTTTTGTCAGAATTTTTACAGACTTTTAATTATTTTTATTATTTTTTTATTTTAATGTTGAATTCATTGTCATTTAATATTTTTTTAGCAAAACTATTGGGGGGGGGGGGGCTTCCATAAGATATCAGGGATCTAAACAGACCCTGTAACCTCAGCTGCAACTGCGGCTCCTGTCCATTCATAAACTGAGGCATGGTAAACACAATTACTATTGTGTAAACACAACTACTTCAGTTGTGAATGAATACAGTTAGTGATCAGTAGCAATCCCTCACTGTTTTTACTTAGAAAAGGAAGGGGCTGGCAAATTACATATTTACCAGCCCCTTCCCCTACGCTCAATTCTGAAGATCGCCCTGTGTATCTGCAACTGCTGCCGGCAGGAGAGGGGCGATAGGGTGTTCTGCCGAAAAAGGTCCCCCGTCAAATAGTGCCCGCCCTGTACTGCGCAGGTGCAGCACTTGCGCAGTATGGAGGACAAGAGAGATGCCAAAAGTCTCCGAACATGAACAGCTGTTCATCATCTGTACACGGCGCCTGCGCAATTAAGACTACATTGTGCGACACACTCCCGCATGCTTCCGATGCTCGTGCAACTCTGCAAGGGGTGGGTGTAGGGTCAGATGCATACAGAAGAGGCCGCATGATGGGCAGAGCTCATACGATGGGGAGCGTGTGGCACAATGTAGTCTTAATTGCGCAGGCGCCGTGTACAGCTGATGAACAGCTGTTCATATTCGGAGACTTTCGGCGTCTCCTTTGTCCTCCGTACTGCGCAAGCGCTGCACCTGCGCAGTACAGGGCGGACACTATCCGACAGGGGACCTTTCTCGACAGGACACCGGCAGTGCTGCTGAGGGGGTGGGTGGCCTTGGTGAGATATCAGGGATCTATACAGAAAACTGTTTCATGAATTAAAAAATAACGAAATAGTAGGAGTTAGCCCAATTTTTTTGTATAATGTGAAAGATGATGTTATGCCGAGTAAATAGATACCCAACATGTCACGCTTTAAAATTGTGCACACTCATGGAATGGCATCGGTACTTAAAAATCTCCATAGGCGACGCTTTCAAATTTTTTACAGTTTAGAGTTACAGAGGAGCTCTAGTGCAAGAATTGTTGCTTGCGCTCTAACACACGCGGCAATACCTCACATGTGCGGTTTGAACGGAGTTTACATATGAGGGCGGGACTTATGTGTGCGTTCGCTTCTGAGCACGAGCTACCGGGCATTTTAAATATATATATTTTTTTTTTACACTTTTTTTTTTTTGGATCACTTTTATTCCTATTACAAGGAATGTAAACATCCCTTGTAATAGGAATGGTTTGTGACAGGTCCTCTTTATGGAAAGATGCGGGGTCAATAAGAACCCACATCTCTCCTCCAGGCTGGAAAGCATGAGATTGAAAAAAACGATCTCATGCTTATCAGCCACAATTGTGGCTTTGTTTACAACTGTGGCCCGAATGTGACATCATAACCTCGCGCCCAGGCCTCTGACGGTCATAGAGATGACTGATGACCATCTGGTCACCAGAAATCTCTATGGTTGTCATCCGGCAGTGGTTGATTCTTTCTCCGGGTCCCCGATGGCACGGAAGAGACCAGAGAAGCACTAAATGGCAGCGGGAGGGGGGATGTCCACTCCCGTCGCATGTAAGAATGATCAAGCAGCAGAACTACCACTATGATTGATATTATGGTGCACAGAATCGCCGACTGAAAACAAGGATATCTGAATGATGCCTGTAGCTGCAGGCATCATTCAGATATTTAAATGTACAATAAATAACAGGTGTCAAGGAATAATATAATTAAATGAATAAATTACATGCATCCAGCCTGTGCCAATATTGTAGCAGCGCTTGGGTATCAGAGTAGACTGATAAGGTGGAAAAGTATCACTCAATAAATAAATAAATAAATAAATATAAATAAATAAATGAATATAAATAGCTATAAGGTGCGGTGTTATATAATTGTATGAAAAAATAAACAAATAATAAATGGATGAGTGGATTGATTATTAGGTATCGGTGAGGGATAATCATTCAGCGATTGACAAACAGTCCTGCTTTCTCCATAGAGGATAACAATATTCAGTATGCCAAAGATCTGTCAAGTCCATCCACCAGTGCACTCCACCACGTGTTAGGAAGATTCCCCTTTGGGGATGCACTCACCAGAAATAAATAAAATAACGGCATATACACTGTCTCATCTAGGTGCTGCTACAATCCTCTTTCGATTCTCCAAATATTTCTCCACCGCCTCTGATTCAATAGCTCCCCAGACAGGTCATGTATTGAAAAAGAATTCACCACATAGCGTGATACTGCATAAACAATTTATTTACCCCCCTACTAAATTCAAGAAAAAACCCCTTTGTACAGTAAGCGTACCAGATCAGATATTTAAATCAGCATTAAGATAAATGTAGGTATGTGCACTATGCCTGTGAGATGCCTTCCGGTCGCACTCTGCCGATTTCCGCTGTATGGAGCGGTGTATCCAGCGTCCTGAGGGCTTCCTGGTCGGTGGCACGCAGGCTGGTGCGCAAACGTCACTTCCTGTGTTCTCTGGTCTCCATCCCTGACGTACGTTTCGTCCTATCGGACTTCCTCACGAGGGCGTGACCAGAGAACCGGAAGTGTCCCTTTTAAGGTGATAGACCGCAAATCCAACCAATGGGCGCGCGCGCATGGATGAAATAGGAGTTTATACAGCGCCAATACGCCACGTCTATTGTGATATGTAAATATGCTATTTTGGACCGTTATTCCGAAAATTATTAAGCAATAAACATATTGATTCCATATGGCATTAAGGAGCTGGGATATCGCACCTCATGGCCAACTTATGAAGATTCCTAACATGCATGCGCGTGCCTCCTTACATACATTGACCCTTAAGTAATCAGCTTTGACCATGACAAAATCTGATTCAAAGTGTGGATCCACGGCAAGGAGGGCTATGGCTCAGTTATATTATGGTTACAACCGTGAGCATATAAGTGTTGGATATAGTGCACATATATTAAAAACAGATAAAATTAAATTAAATTTAATACACTCCTTGGAGTTTATGTTAAAATATAGATGCGGATTTAAATGCATAAAAAATCGCATAAAAAATCGCATACAAAACTTTGCATAAGAAATGGAAAAAAAACTGCATTAAAACCACATAGAGTAGAAATCATATTAATAATCACCACTTTTAAAACCACAAAACGGGCCCGGGTAAATAAATCATATATAATTAGATGACAGAGATATAAATATATAAAAATATATTTCTATAAAAATTGTGTTTAAAATGGCTAAAATCTGTGTAAAAAATCAAGGCTAAAATGTCGATTAATTCGTAAAAAAATCCTTCTAGCCCGATAAGAAACCGCTCGTAAGATGATTGGTGTTCGTATAGCCCAATATAAAAATAGATACATAAAATCTAAGATATAGATTATAAGGGTACACGAGATACTGGTAAAGGTATATGTGACCACCGCAAGTAGATAAATCCGGGGTTCAGGATATTTTTCCTTACTACAGAGGTGCCATAGTTGGTTAGCCCATATATGTGATAATGGGGCTACCTCAATCCATGTTGTGGGGCTGCTAGTGAAACCCAATCGGATGCAGGTCTGTAATCACAGCCCTCCTTGAATGGAATCCACCAAAGTACAAGCGACATCACAACTCATTATAGAAAACAAGCTATAGCATCTAGCTGAGTGTAAATAAATAAATAAATAAATAAATTGATTACATCAGAGTAAATAAAATCATATCCAACTCCAGACTGTTACAGAGGGGGTGGTTAGGTGTCACTGATAAAGCTATTAATGTCGAGCTCTACATTTAGACCTCTAGGGGCGAGAACGTCAGTCAAAAAAATCCATTTGGTTTCTTTTTTCGATAATTCTCTTACCCTATGGATGCCCCTCCAATGAGGTTGGAGGTGTTCAATACCCCAAAATTCAAGGCCACTAGGGTCGCTGTCGTGTTTTAATTTGAAGTGTAAGGACACATTATGGTCTTTGTAACCCAGTTTGATATTGTTAATATGTTCAGCTATTCTTATACGCAAAAGCCTTTTTGTGCGGCCAATATACATCAGGCCACACGGACATTTCAGTGCATAAACCACAAACATCGTGTTGCACGTAATAAACTGTTCAATATCAAAGGATGCGTAATTTGCTGTTGCTACAAATTTATCAAGTGATCTTATGGGTTTCCTCACTTCCCTACATGCCTTACATTTCCGGCAGGCATAAAAGCCATTCTTGTCCCAAAAAGTCGGTGGTTTTTTGGGGGGGTCTATGATTTTTTTGACCACCCTATCACCGAAACTGGTCGCCTTTCTATAAATAAATTGGGGGTTATCAGGTAAAGCTGTGGTTAATTTCTTATCTAATAGTAACACATGCCAATGTTTTTTAAAAATGTTTTCTACTTCTTTGTATTGTTCATGGTATCCAGAGATGAACGACCATTCCTTGTTGACATTTTTGTGAGTAGTGGTGGTTGGCTGAACTAACGTTTTTTCTTCTAGGATGGCGGTCCGTGGTATTGCGCCTACTTCTTCAACTATTTTCTTTAATTTGATCGGGTCATATCCTCGGGTCTCAAATCTATCTGTTAGAATTTTTGATTGGCAAGTGAAATTGTCATCCTCTGAACAATTTCTCCTTACCCTCATTATTTGACCCTTTGGTATGTTTCTTAGCCACATTGGGTGATGACCACTTGATATGGGTAAATAGCTGTTTCTGTCAGTTTTTTTGAAATAGACTTTTGTTTCCAATTGATTTAATTTTCGATAAATTGTAACATCCAGAAAGTCAATCTCCTCCTTATGGCTTGTAGATGTCAAAACGATATTATTATTGTTTGTATTTAAAAAGGATAAAAAGGTGTCCAGGCTTTCGCTTGTCCCTGCCCAAATAAAAAATAGGTCATCAATAAAACGCTGATAAAAAACTAATTCTGCCCGTTGACCGTTAAAAATAGTTTTGTCCTCCCATTCTGCCATGAAAAGATTTGCGATACTTGGTGCGAATTTGGCACCCATGGCCACGCCTCTCTGCTGGGAGTAAAAATTGCCACCGTACCAAAAATAATTATGATTAAGACAAAAATCCAGAGCATTCCTTAAAAACACTTTTTGGTTCAATGGTAGGTCTTCTCTCTTGCTTAGGGCCCAATTCAGGGCCAGGATGGCGTCATCGTGCTGAATGATTGAATAAAGAGAGGATACGTCAGCAGTGACTAGTAGAACATCGTTTTTCTCTGATAGATCCACCTTTTGGAGAGAGTTTAGAAAGTCTTTCGTATCTTGTATATAAGACCTAGTGCTTCTCACACTGTTTTGGAGGAATTTGTCAAGATATTGTCCAAGTCTGGCTGAGATTGAGTTGATACTATTGACTATAGGTCTTGCTGGAGGGTTTGTTGGGTCCTTATGCACCTTGGGTAGTGTGTAGAGAGTCGGTATTCTGCTGCTTGCTGGGACCAGGTATCTCTTCTCCTTATCGGTCAAGACCCCCTTGTTGGATCCCATATCAATTAGTCTCTCTAGACGATCCCTGTATTCTACAGTTGGATCCCTCTTTAAAGTGCAATAAGTGGTAGTGTCCGATAGCATCTCTACTATTTGGTTGTGATAAAATTACCACCCCTCCTCCTTTGTCTGCTGGGCGTATGATTATGTTTTTTCGTTTTTCCAAGGCCATGATCCCTTCTTCTATGTATCTGGTATTGGTTTCCCTGTTGGGTTGTAAACTTGCCAGGTCCTGTAGGACAAGAAATATATTTTTATATATTTATATCTCTGTCATCTAATTATATATGATTTATTTACCCGGGCCCGTTTTGTGGTTTTAAAAGTGGTGATTATTAATATGATTTCTACTCTATGGGGTTTTAATGCGTTTTTTTTTTTTTTTCCATTTCTTATGCAAAGTTTTGTATGCGATTTTTTATGCGATTTTTTATGCGATTTTTTATGCATTTAAATCCGCATCTATATTTTAACATAAACTCCAAGGAGTGTATTAAATTTAATTTAATTTTATCTGTTTTTAATATATGTGCACTATATCCAACACTTATATGCTCACGGTTGTAACCATAATATAACTGAGCCATAGCCCTCCTTGCCGTGGATCCACACTTTGAATCAGATTTTGTCATGGTCAAAGCTGATTACTTAAGGGTCAATGTATGTAAGGAGGCACGCGCATGCATGTTAGGAATCTTCATAAGTTGGCCATGAGGTGCGATATCCCAGCTCCTTAATGCCATATGGAATCAATATGTTTATTGCTTAATAATTTTCGGAATAACGGTCCAAAATAGCATATTTACATATCACAATAGACGTGGCGTATTGGCGCTGTATAAACTCCTATTTCATCCATGCGCGCGCGCCCATTGGTTGGATTTGCGGTCTATCACCTTAAAAGGGACACTTCCGGTTCTCTGGTCACGCCCTCGTGAGGAAGTCCGATAGGACGAAACGTACGTCAGGGATGGAGACCAGAGAACACAGGAAGTGACGTTTGCGCACCAGCCTGCGTGCCACCGACCAGGAAGCCCTCAGGACGCTGGATACACCGCTCCATACAGCGGAAATCGGCAGAGTGCGACCGGAAGGCATCTCACAGGCATAGTGCACATACCTACATTTATCTTAATGCTGATTTAAATATCTGATCTGGTACGCTTACTGTACAAAGGGGTTTTTTCTTGAATTTAGTAGGGGGGTAAATAAATTGTTTATGCAGTATCACGCTATGTGGTGAATTCTTTTTCAATACATGACCTGTCTGGGGAGCTATTGAATCAGAGGCGGTGGAGAAATATTTGGAGAATCGAAAGAGGATTGTAGCAGCACCTAGATGAGACAGTGTATATGCCGTTATTTTATTTATTTCTGGTGAGTGCATCCCCAAAGGGGAATCTTCCTAACACGTGGTGGAGTGCACTGGTGGATGGACTTGACAGATCTTTGGCATACTGAATATTGTTATCCTCTATGGAGAAAGCAGGACTGTTTGTCAATCGCTGAATGATTATCCCTCACCGATACCTAATAATCAATCCACTCATCCATTTATTATTTGTTTATTTTTTCATACAATTATATAACACCGCACCTTATAGCTATTTATATATTTATATTCATTTATTTATTTATATTTATTTATTTATTTATTTATTGAGTGATACTTTTCCACCTTATCAGTCTACTCTGATACCCAAGCGCTGCTACAATATTGGCACAGGCTGGATGCATGTTATTTATTCATTTAATTATATTATTCCTTGACACCTGTTATTTATTGTACATTTATATACGACTCCCTTTAAGCAGCTGCTACCAGTGCACCAACTTTGGGTTGCACATTGAACCAAGTATATATATATTTATTTATTTATATACTGTAGAAGTTTACTCAAACAAACAATAAGATAGTTCATGCTTTCGAGCGCAGGGAGTTGTTTGATATAGGCGGGCCAAAATAGCAAACAACCTTATTTACATCATTCAGATATTCCCACTAAAAGTCAAAGACGTCATATGACCCTAAAAAAAAAAAAATACAAAAAAATGCTACTAAAAATGTTTTACTTACCAGAAATGGCTGTTGCTAGGCAGATCGTCCTAATCTGCCCCTTCCTACTCCGCGCTGATCTTCGGTCTTCTCTCCTCCTTCGCGTTGTCTTCTGGGGAATGGGGGGCGCTGTGTTCTGGGAACTGTGTGTGTCCCAGAACACAGCCGGCCATTCACAAAGCGCCGCCACACTCGCGCATGCGCAGTAGGAAACGGGCAGTGAAGCCGCAAGGCTCCACTGCCTGGTTCCCTTAGTTCGAATGGCGGCACCGGGACCCGATCCGATGGACAGATTGGCCTCGGGCTGCCAACATCGCGTGCACCCTGGACAGGTAAGTGTGCTTAATAAAAAAAAAAAAAATTAATAAAAAAAAATTTTTTTATAAAAAAATAAAATTTTATAAAAAAAATACAATTTTTTGGAAAGTCAGCAGCTACAAACACTGTAGCTGCTGACTTTCAAAAAAATTTTTTTCAGCTGGACCTCCGCTTTAAGTTAAACTGTTGTCACACTGGGCATCCCATAATCCCTTACCCCATCCAAGTTATCATACCCTAATAAAACAACAGAAAACGGGCCAAAGACTGATTTCTGTGTCTGGATGAAAGAAAGAAATGCTAAGTGACTGGCTGTGCAGCAGTGGGGAACCATTGCACTTGCAGCCCCTATGAGGGTAGTGCTACATTTATCTAAATGGTCAGCTTTAAAACTGGGGTTCCTTTCTCACAGCCGCCAGTCCAATTTAAACCAACCCCAAGGGCAAATTCACGTGTATGCTTATAGGGTAATGCATATTGCAGATGCATGTTACTGATCTCCTAGTGGACATCCTGTTATGGTGGGCCTGGGGAAAATGCCCTTGTTGCCCTTTTAATATAAATGCTTGGATTACATTGCAGTTCTGAATAATACACCTTAATATAAAACATTTCTTTAAAGGCTTTCCCTTGTAGAAAGACAATTTTGTGTTTGAAACAAGAAAATCAAAGGATCTTTTGTGTTTATTTTTAATAACTTCTCAGCTATGTCTTCTCTTATGAAAAATGTTATTCAAACAATGTAAATCTAAAGTAAGAATATATCCTTTGTGTATTCTCCATGACCTCAATGTAACCCTGTCATCTTTAAAAGCTTACAGTGGCCACTTATCAGATATTAAATATGTGGAGAAACATACACAGACCTTATCAGTATCGAGCAGAGCCAAGCGAAACAAAAAATGCCAACCAGACAAATTTATTGATGCATTAATAACTATAAAAGAGACAATGTAAAACAAATCTATACTGTATATTTAAGACACCCACCATCTAGAAATGGATGGTTCTCATAGCTCGTGCTCCGGAGGTCTTGTGTAATGAAGATCATGTCTCTGACTATATCCCTCTGAGCATATTAATAGATCGTACGGTCACAACTTTACAGTTTTTTATTTGTAAACCCCTGGTGCATTACCAGAGTAAAAAAGGTGTTTATTAACCACTTAACCACTTCAGCCCCGGACCATTTGGCAGCCAAAGGACCAGAGGTCTTTTTTCAATTTCGCACTGCACTACTTTAACTGGTAATTGCGCGGTCATGCAATTTTGTAACCAAACGAAATTTGCGTCCTTTTCTTCCCACAAATAGAGCTTTCTTTTGATGGTATTTGATTGCCTCTGTGATTTTTATTTTTTGCGATATAAACGGAAAAAGAGCGAAAATTTTGAAAAAAAAAGAGATTTTCTACTTTTTGTTATAAAAAAAATCTAATAAACTCAATTTTAGTCAAACATTTGGGCCAAAATGTATTCAGCCACATGTCTTTAGTAAAAAAAATGCCAATAAGCGTATATTTATTGGTTTGCGCAAAAGTTATAGCGTCTACAAACTAGAGTACATTTTCTGGAATTTACACCGCTTTTAATTTATGACTGCCTATTTCATTTCTTGAGGTGCTAAAATGGCAGAGAAGTACAAAACCCCCCCAAATGACCCCATTTTGGAAAGTAGACACCCCAAGCTATTTGCTGAGAGGCATGTTGAGCCCATTGAATATTTTTTTTTTTAGTCCCAAGTGATTGAATAAAGACAAAAATAAAAAAGATTTTTTTTTTTTTCAAAAAGTTGTCACTAAATGATATATTGCTCACACATGCCATAGTTATATGTGGAATTGCACCCCAAAATACATTTTGCTGCTTCTCCTGAGTATGGGGATACCACATGTGTGGGACTTTTTGGGAGCCTAGCCGCGTACGGGGCCCCGAAACCCAAGCACCGCCTTCAGGATTTCTAAGGGTGCAAATTTTTGATTTCACTCCTCACTACCTATCACCGTTTCGAAGGCCATAAAATGCCAAAATAGCACAAAACCCCCCCAAATGACCCCATTTTGGAAAGTAGACACCCCAAGCTATTTGTTGAGAGGCATGGTGAGTATTTTACAGCTCTCATTTGTTTTTGAAAATGAAGAAAGTAAAGAAAAAAAAATTTTTTTTTCTTTTTTCAATTTTCAAAACTTTGTGACAAAAAGCGACATCTGCAAAATACTCACAATACCTCTCAGCAAATAGCTTGGGGTGTCTACTTTCCAAAATGGGGTCATTTTGGGGGGTTTTATGCCATCTGGGCATTCCATGGCCTCCGAAACTGTGATTGGCAGTGAGAAGTGAAATAAAAAAATTACACCCTTAGAAAGCCTGAAGGCGGTGATTGGTTTTTGGGGTTCCGTACGCAGCTAGGCTCCCAAAAAGTCCCACACATGTGGTATCCCCGTACTCAGGAGAAGCAACAGAATGTATTTTGGGGTGTATTTCCACATATGCCCATGACATGTTTGAGCAATATATCATTTAGTGACAACTTTTTGTAAAAAAAATATATATATTTTTTTTTTTTCATTATTCAATCTCTTGGGACAAAAAAAAAAAATATTTAATGGGCTCAACATTGCTCTCATCAAATAGCTTGGGGTGTCTACTTTCCAAAATGGGGTCATTTGGGGGGGGGGTTTGAACTGTCCTGGCATTTTATGCACAACATTTAGAAGCCTATGTCACACGTCACCCACTCTTCTAACCACTTGTAGACAAAGCCCTTTCTGACACTTTTTGTTTACATGAAAACATATTTTTTTTTTGCAAGAAAATTACGTTGAACCCCCAAACACTATATATAATGTTAAAGCAAAGGCCCTACAGATTAAAATGGTGGGTGTTGCATTTTTTTTTCCACACAGTATTTGCGCAGCGATTTTTCAAACGCATTTTTTGTGGAAAAAATACACTTTTTTTTTATTTTAATGCACTAAAACACACTATATTGCTCAAATTTTTGATGAAATAAAAAATATGATCTTAGGCCGAGTACATGGATACCAAACACGACATGCTTTAAAATTGCGCACAAACACGCAGTGGCGACAAACTACATACATTTTTAAAAGCCTTTAAAAGCCTTTACATGATACCACATTAGATTCACGGAGGAGGTCTACTGCTAAAATTACTGCCCTCGATCTGACCTTCGCGGTGATACCTCACATGCATGGTGCAATTGCTGTTTACATATGACGCCAGACCAACGCTTGTGTACGCCTTTGCGCAAGAGAAGGGGGGGCAGGGGTGCTTTTTTTTTTTTTTTGGTTTTTTTTTTTTTATTTATTTAGCTTTTTTATTTTATTTTTAAACTGTTCCTTCCATTTTTTTTCTTTGTTATGATTTTTATTGTTATCTCAGGGAATGTAAATATCCCCTATGATAGCAATAGGCAGTGACAGGTACTCTTTTTTTGAAAAAATTGGGGTCTATTAGACCCTAGATCTTTCCTCTGCCCTCAAAGCATCTGACCACACCAAGATTGGTGTGATAAAATGCTTTCCCAATTTCCCAATGGCGCGGTTTATATCCGGGAGGGGGGACATTCCCTCCCACTGCTTGTAAAAGCAGTCTAGAGGCTAATTACCCGCTAGAATTGCTTTTACATGAAAGCCGATCACTGGCTGAAAAGAATGATACCAAGATGATACCTAAACCTGCAGGCATCATTCTGGTATAACCATTCAAAGTCCAGCAACATACTGGACATATATTGTAATCTTTTTTTTTTCATGCAGCCTCTTGGCTGAACGAAAAAAAAGAGATTGATTGGTGGGTATGCCCACCATTAGAATACCTCCCTTCATCCACCCACTTCTAATGATGGGCATACATGCACCATTTATATATGCCGATGCATGGGGGCATCCTCCCGCAAAAGTTATGCCGTGTACACACGGTCGGAATTTCGACCGTATGTACGTGGCATTAGGAGCCAATCGCTCCTCCCCCCCCCCCTGCTGCCCCCATGCTTCGGCATATATGCTCTTTTTTTTTAACTGTGGTGGTGAAATCACCTCCTACAGCGTTGGAGTCGCGGCTTTATGTATCGTGGGAGCAAACGCTGTTGCTGTCAAGATAAATAAATCCGCGTTGCAACTGAATGGCGCACCTGAAAACAAAAAAATGCTTAACACTAAAACACAGTAAACAAAATTACATACCTGAAAAGCAAGCATGATAAAACATGATAAAACATAATAAAACATTGCAGAATAGAATGGAGTAAAAAAAGAGCAACAATAGAGAGAGAATAGAGTGAGAGAGAGAACAATAAAACGACAACTATTTTATTTTTTTTTTTTTTTTTTGAGATTCACAGGTAAAAAAGCTCCTGACTGAAGCGACTGAATCAAAACGCTACCACAAAAAAATGTTAGCGATCGCAGGGATCAGGCCTGACTCTGCGAACGCTGCAGTTATGTGTGCTTAGTGTTTTGTAAGTGACAGTGATCGATCGATACTGCACTTGGGTGGGCTGGGCTGGGCGGAGGGGGAAAACGCAGGTGCTAGCAGGTATCTGGGCTGATCCCGCTAACAATGCGTTTTTTTTTGGAACCCTAAACTGCTGGGACGCTAGTACAGATCTGATCAGATCAGATATTGATCTGTTCAGATACTATACCACTAAGGGAGGTGTATGCTTTGCGCGTGGGTGTTTGCAGTACTGGCACTAACCTGGGGCGACGCAGACCTTATTTGACCCTAAAACCTAATTGATATCACCCGCCGGGCGATCAGGGGGTTAAACCGTTATTGGGTAATAAATGGCGGGTGCCCTGACAGTATAAAAAACAAGCTAACTAACCAGCGTCACCCGTAACAGTAATACAAAAAAAAACTGGTTACCTAGCGACACTAATGCAGCGATCAGAAAAACGATCGCTTAGTGACACTGGCAAAAGGGGGTGAAAGGGTTAACTAGGGGCAATCAGGGGGTTAAAACCTTTATTAGGTAATATATGGGGGTACCTGACGCTATATAAAAACCTGACGGGGAACCTAAATAACGAAATAACTAACTGGCTAACCAGCGTCACCAGTGACAGTTATACAGTGATCACTGGTGAAAGGGTTAACTCTAGGGGCAATCAGGGGGTTAAAACCTTTATTTAGGTTGTAATATGGGGTACCTGACCTATAAACCTATTTATGAACCTATATAAACATGGCGGTTACCTAAAAAAAAAAAATGGTTACCTAGCGACACTAATGCAGCGATCAGAAAAACGATCGCTTAGTGACACTGGCAAAAGGGGGTGAAAGGGTTAACTAGGGGCAATCAGGGGGTTAAAACCTTTATTAGGTAATATATGGGGGTACCTGACGCTATATAAAAACCTGACGGGGAACCTAAATAACGAAATAACTAACTGGCTAACCAGCGTCACCAGTGACAGTTATACAGTGATCACTGGTGAAAGGGTTAACTCTAGGGGCAATCAAGGGGTTAAAACCTTTATTTAGGTTGTAATATGGGGGTACCTGACCTATAAACCTATTTATGAACCTATATAAACATGGCGGTTACCTAAAAAAAAAAAATGGTTACCTAGCGACAGCAGTGACACTAATACAGCGATCAGAAAAACGATCGCTTAGTGACACTGGCAAAAGGGGGTGAAAGGGTTACCTGGGGGGCAATCAAGGGGTTAAACCTTTATTAGGGGGGGGTAGGGGGCTACCTTGGACCTAAAACTAACTGCACTGACAGTTATTACAGTCACACTGACACTAAATGCAGTGATCAGTAAAAAAATGATCACTGCAATTAGTGACACTGTGACTGGGGGGGGAGGGGGTGATCTGGGGGGTGATCTGGGGGTGACAGGGGGGTGTTTTGTGTGCCTATGTGTACTGGTGTCAGTGTACTGTTGGTGCACTAACCTGTACATGTCGACAGCTCGGCGTTCCGGTCACATAGACCGGCGCACCGAGCGTGACATCACTTCCTCTGCCTGTGTTTTGATTGACACAGACAGAGGAAGCATCTGATTCGCCAGGAGCGATCGCGAGGGGGTGGCCAGAAACCACTGGCCGTCCCCTCATCCCGGATCGCTCCTGAAGCGATCCCGACCGTCCCCGCCGGCCGGGGGGGGGGGGGGTCCGATCGGACCCCCCACCCGCCTGAAGAATGGCACGTACAGGTACGTGATTCTGCCTGTACGTGCCATTCTGCCGACGTATATGTACATGGGGCGGTCGGGAAGTGGTTAAAGACCGAGCCTCTTTCTGAGATTTGTTGTTTACAAGTTAAAATCATTATTTTTTGCTACAAAATTACTTAGAACCCCCAAACATTATACATTTTTTCCCTAACACCTTAGAGAATAAAATGGCGGTCGTTGCAATACTTTCTGTCACACTGTATTTGCACAGCGGTCTTACAAGCGCACTTTTTTTTTAAAAAATACACTTTTTTGAATAAAAAAATAAGAAAGCCCAATTTTTTTTATATTGTGAAAGATAATGTTACGCTGGGTAAATTGATACCCAACATATCACACTTCAAAATTGCGCCTGCTCGTGGAATGGCGACAAACTTTTACCCTTAAAAATCTCAATAGACGACGTTTACATTTTTTTACAGGTTGCATGTTTTGAGTTACAGAGGATGTCTATGGCTAGAATTATTGCTCTTGTGCTACCGATCGCGGCAATACCTCACATGTGTGGTTTGAACACCCTTTTCATATGCGGGTGCTACTTACGTATGCGTTCGCTTCTGCACGCGAGCTCGTCGGGGCGCGTTTTCTTTCTTATTTTTTAACTTTTAATTTTTTCTTTTTACACTGTTCTTTAAAAAAAAAAAATGTGTCACTTTTATTCCTTTTACAAGGAATGTAAACATCCCTTGTAATAGAAAAAAAAGCATGACAGGACCTCTTAAATATGAGATCTGGGTCAAAAAGACCTCAGATCTCATATTCATACTAAAATGCAATAATAATAAAAAAACATGTTGTCATTTAAAAAAATACAAAAAAAATGGCCCTTTAAGAGCTATGGGCGGAAGTGAGGTTTTGAAGTTGCTTCAGCCTTGTTAATGATATGGACACAGGTGGGCAGACCCAGACTGGCCATAGGGCAGACTTTGCGTTTGCCCAGTGGGCCGGTGGCCTCCGGGCCGCATATCTGGCTGTGACATGGAGGCCCGGCTGCCGTCACGAGTTCCGACATGCAGGGCCGGCCGCTGATATTCTGTGCTACATGCAGGGACATTCAGGGACGGCCGTTGGTGGTGGTGGGAGGAGCGGATGCATTCTCTGCCTACCAAGCCCATCCATGGCAACCCAGGCCGCCGCTGAAGGCGCCCCGCAGCCGACGGGCACCTGGGAACCAGGACGCCAGGAGAGGAGGAGGGTGTGACAAGGGGGAGGCGAGCTGCGGGATGACATCATATCTCCCCCGCTCGCCCCCCCTTCTCCTGTCATATGATGATATACAAGGATTTGTCAAAACTGTGGCAAAAAAATAATATTTCTTAAATAAAAAAAATATGCTTGTATAAAATAGGTATTAATAGCACCAATTTTTCTGTCAATTACAAAAGAGAAACGTGAATCTTTGTTGTTGTCAGGGATCGAAATGAATGGTTTGATCTCATCCTTAAAGGATATGGATGTCCTCTGGGGGGTCAGGAGGAAGCTCTAGTAGATGCAAAGACATGTATTTGTTATCAGTGTCACGGCTCTCCTAGTGAATGGTAAGACCCAGGTCCTGCCTGCAATGCTTGAATACTCTTCATTGTGATCATGTCGGTCATTAGTATTCTGCATAGTACACAGAATCATTTTCCATCTCATTTAGAAGACAGATTTTTACATATTTGTATAGCAAGTCTTATAGATGAAGAGAGGGAAAGAAATCTCGAAGAAAAAGTGCCATAGATGATTTGACAGCCTCTAAATCAGAGCTCCGTGGGGCATTGATATAAAACATACTGCATCTGTGTTCCTTTCTTAAACGCTAACCAATCTAGCTGGAGAAAGCTGCATTTGGTCTGATAAGCACCCAAGAGAAAACGAGAAGATGTTTAATTATGTGATTGGATAATTGTTTCATTCTTTGGAGAAATCCCCAGTGTTTTTGTTTAAGCAAGTGGAAAAAAAAGTCCAATTATCCTAAGACGGTTGTACACAGTGCACCCATAATAGATAAGCTGTTTATACCCGTCTGTCCCCGTGAGTGTGGGATAGAACAATAAATGTGAATTAAACCACTGCTCACTACTGTATAGAATAAACATGATTTGTCAGATGTATTTGTTCACTGATGTTGTGACAAACAATCTCCGGATATTCTTGGCCCTTGATAATAAAAAATGGGAAAATATCTCCTTAGTGATTTGCAGGAGAGGGCATTACATGACAAATAATCAACTCTTATTTATTTCCTGTGTTTAAGCAGCACCGCATTATTATGTAGACATTTAAAAGATCAGTCCATCCAATGATAATATTTTAGTTACAGTTTTTGACTGGTGGTCTGGTCAGCCGATTACTGGTGTTTTGGTTAGCCCATGACTGGTGGTATGGTCAACCCATGACTGGTGGTCTGGTCAGCCCATGAATGGTGGTCTGGTCAGCCCATGACTGGTGGTATGGTCAACCCATGACTGGTGGTCTGGTCAGCCCATGAATGGTGGTCTGGTCAGCCCATGAATGGTGGTCTGGTCCGCCCATGACTGGTGGCCTGGTCCGCCCATGAATGGTGGTCTGGTCAGCCCATGACTGGTGGTCTGGTCCGCCCATGACTGGTGGTCTGGTCCGCCCATGAATGGTGGTCTGGTCAGCCCATGACTGGTGGTCTGGTTAGCCCATGACTGGTGGTCTGGTTAGCCCATGACTGGTGGTATGGTCAACCCATGACTGGTGGTCTGGTCAGCCCATGAATGGTGGTCTGGTCAGCCCATAAATGGTGGTCTGGTCCGCCCATGAATGGTGGTCTGGTCAGCCCATGACTGGTGTTTTGTTTAGCCCATGACTGGTGATCTGGTCAGCCCATGGCTTCCTATATAATAAAAATGTACGCTAACGTGTCAAACCACTGGTAAAAGGTCCAAATATGACTTTATAGCAATAAAAGTCAGGGGGACAATCCAAAGAGTATCAGGGATCCCAAAATGCCCCTTGACAATGTGAATGGACTAGAGGTGAGCATGGCTTTTAATGGTACATTTGGCCAGTGTGATTACAAGCCCAGGTCTTGTCAGAAGCTGATGTGGCAGATTTACAGTTTTGTTACATTAAACTACAAGCCAAGAAGACCGTGAAGATCCTCCACAGTGTTGAATCCCAGGAACCGGATTACTTACAGTACATCAACATCAATACTTTACATTAGCAATATCAAAAATATTTTTTTGGGGATTCAGTGCTATTTTTCCCCTTTATATAATGTCTTTGATGCTCAAAGAGTGTGAATTCCTTGTCGTGATTCCTGAACACCTTGATATTTTAGCAGTTGCTGCCCACTTTTTTGTGTTCCTAATCCTCCCTTTGAAGGCTTTGTAATTTAAAGTCCAAGTGGCTAAGAATGAAAATGTAGCTTCAGCTGCTGTACTGACCTCATCTCTAGCATTGCAGTGAGAGCTGCATTTTCACCCTAGGATGTGCAAATTCCGACTCATACTAAGGGATAACATTTTTAAACAGGTTGTGCCAAACTGCAAGCCGGTGTTTCTAAATTGTCTCCTACGACAGTGCATGACATTTCAGTTATTTTTCCTGCTGGGTGTGTGTTTCTGCACACTGGTGCATGTGTTTTCCAGTGCAATTTATGTCATGTACGCAGACTTTTGTGCACTCTTATTGCCATTCAACCTGAGCTCTGGATAGACTCAATCCTGACTAGTCTTCAGCAATGCTCTGCAACCTGTGACATGCTATCCTGATTCTATTTCTGTTACCAAATCGACTGCTCTCTTGCTTCCATCTGTTGGTGATTCTAGCCTTTACTTTCGACTACAAAACTACCTATTAAAGTGACCCTTGTTTGCTTCCTGTTGCTGATTTCGACCTGTACCCTAAACAACACACTGCAGCTGCTTGTCCTTCTCTGTACTGTACCAGCCTGCCTGTTGTTGACTCTGGCTTGTGCCCTGGCAACCCATTTGCCTGCTGGTTTGGCTCTCCCCTGCCACCTTTTGTGACCTGGCTGGTTCCCAATTCTCCATATTCACCAGAGCTAGGGCCACACTTTTGACAATTGACACCTTCAAATTTCAGCATGTCAGAGTCTCACCTTAGGCACTCCATGCCTCTGTGCCTCATGTTACCTCTAATAGAGACTGCAGGGTAGGGCACAGAGGTGCTCAGTGCAGTTTCCCAAATTGGCCACTAGATTTTTCCATAGTTAGGGTTGGGAATCTTGTAGTGAACAGTGGGCAGTGTAGGTATCGAGGTAGATGCTAGATGTCCCCAGAGTAGTGAATGGGTTGTACCATAGATAGTGTAGAAGTACCTGCCCTGCCCTACCAGTGTAGTGTATCTTGGGTAAAAGGGCTCTGTATAAATAGTTTAGTGGTGGTCTGCCCAGGGAGTTGGTCATGGGAAGAAGTACAAGGGCCAATACATGCAAAAATGTCATCCCTGCGGCAAGGAAGGATAGGTCCAAGACTAACAGGACTACTTACATCCCTGTGGAACTGGATGTAGGACTCTGGCAAACCATAAAGGTATGAGCTGCTCCTCAACTCTCATCTCTCATGTCCTCTGTTTGCCACTAAGAAATGTGCCTTCACCATTGGGATGACTGAAAGGGTGCATATATTTAAATGAGCTGCGTTTCAGTAAAGAGTTAAAAGGCTTTAGTTGTTTGGACTCTTCCCTCTCCTAACCTCAAGATGGGAGCATTTTCTGGAAATGAACGGGTGCTGGTCATAGCTGATATTGGGGTCATTTGCCATAAGGCTTGAAAAAAGTATGTAATGACTACTGGGTGGTGCTGGGTATGCCAGGCTGGGGGGTCTCTCAGGGGTGTTCCTGTATTGACCCTTAGGGGAGGATCTTAATAACAGTGAGTCTAAAATGGGCAGGAATTGGTTAAAGAGTACAGGTGCTTCCTCACTGGATGGCTGTAGATGTTGAGGTCATGCAGCCCAGCAAGACCGCAGCGGACCAACACCAGTGCAAGCGACGCCTTGGATAGGTAATCCAGTAAGAACTAGCTATGTTACATGGGACATGCACCCATGGCTAAGATGTGGGTGCATACATGGGAAGCAGGTGATATGTGCACAATGCACAGATTTTAAAGGGAAAAAGTATAAAATAGATTTTTTTTTAATCCCTAATATTATACCCTACGCAAGAAAAATTGTTTTTTTTTTTCTATGTTAAAGCCAAATTCCAGCTAAAATGCTTTATTAGTTTAGATAGAACTGGGAAAGGTTAGAGCATCAGTCAAGGATTTATTACTGTTTTATTTACTGGGAGATTTACCCTTGCTTCTTATCAGAAGAGGAAGTGATGAGAAATCTTACCAACTGGTGCATAGAAAAAAGCAAAACACATTGTTATGGCTGCCCACAGACGGCTCCAATTTTGGACGATTCCTGACAAAAATGTATTTAAAATAGACTGAGCTGTATGGAAAATAATTGACTGAACAGAGACTGCAACCACCATCTGGCAGTGCCATTGTATTCCGGTGCTGATGCCATGGCTACCTAAATACAATAGCCAACAGTGGAGATTCTGCCATCCACCCTGTTAGAGGAATTGATTGACTTTCTCTTGTTTAGTATGTGATCTAAATGAGAAAATCAAACTATGGTATGACTGCCTTTAGAATGTGGAAGGGTTAAAAATTCTGCCAATGCTTTTACTGCTGTCTATGCCTTCCTGTCCCAGTGACAACTGCACCCATTTCTTTTATGGTATTAAAAGGGGAAAAGTGACAAAAATCTCCAAAAAGGGCAACGGACAGAAATAAAACCTGACAGACTAGAGGAAATTTCGTCGCTCCTCTGATTTTCTTTTTATCTGTTATGTAGTGTTATCCTGGATTCAGACACTCACCTTCCCAACAAATCTGACATTGTTCTACTGCAATCTGCTTATCAGGTGCAGCACCCTTGGTCCTCCTCAATCATCGGAATCCAGCTTCCTCTTCTGGGTTCAAGCAGCCAGCCACCGATGAAGACTACAGCTCTGCCTACCGATCCTGGGTTATTTAATTCTATCTTATTTTATTGAGAAAGAAAAAATGTACAGTAGACAGTTATGTCATTCAAAAACACAAAAATAGAAATAGACATCATTGCAATACTGGTAACATATTGTCTCATGGTTTAGACAATTTGTGAGCTTCGATAGATTTAGTTTTATACATAAGCCTGAATAGCTAACCTGACTTAAGGGTAGGTGAGCACCACTATCCACTCAACGAGTGGCGTCCACCTATTGCAAACAAGCTAGGGCTTTTGTTGCTGTGTTAAACGCGTTTTCTCTGAGGGAGAATGTTAGGTACCTGGTAGTGATGAGCCTGGAATGACGGTTGGAGACCTCTCTTACAACTCTGGTTCAGGGCTTGCTGGACTGGGAACAGCGGAGCCATGAACACAGCGGGTAGGAGTGTCCGTATAGGTGAAGATGACTGGTGCTGGGTAGGTGCAGGTCTGTCCGGAAGGTTGGACTGCAGATGATGGTTCAGCAGGCAAACAGGAACACAGGAGGAAGACCGGTAACAGGAACAACAGCAAACAGCAGCAGCAGCAGGACCTGTGCAGGAACACTTGGAAGCCGGGATGGTCAGGCAAGCCGGGTCACAACAGGCAGGGTAATCAGGCAGAGACGGCAGGCAGAGGGATGGTCAGAAGGCAAGCCAGAGGTTCGGCAGCAATAAACAGTCCAGAAGCAGGGTCAAACAAGCCGGGGTCACGGAACGGAGAAGGCAGCGAAGGTCAGACAGGCCGGGTCACAGATAAGGTCAGCAGGCAGTTTCAGGTGGGGTACAGATGGGGGAAGTGAGACGGACAGTGCCGCATGCAGGCAGCTGTCCCCTTTAAATAGGGCCATTGGCGCCAAAGCGGCTAATCGCGCACGGGAGCGCGTGCACATGTCCGGCGGGCGCGTGCACATTTCCGGCGGGCGCGCTGATGCCCACGGAGGCAAGAGTTGCCTGGGTGCCTGCGCACGTTCAGGCTGGCCTGCCCAGGGCGGTTAGAGCCCTGACAGGGAAGCTCTGTGTGTGCCACACTATAGGTCTGATGAGATTAGAGATTATGATTCAGGTGATCGTGTAGCACTGCAACATATAAAGGAAAAGGAAAAAGAAGAGTAGGGATAGAGGGGACAAGGGAGTAAGGAATATAGGGTTATTTAAACAGTACTAACTGGCATATTCAAGGCTTTGGATATCTTTTTATATACCTTTCCATCTTTGTAAAGTTTCATATACCTTGTCACGCAGGTCTTTTGACTGTTCTTGTCTACCTCCTCATGGCTCAGTGTCTAGCCTGCTTGTGCATCCATGTGAGAGCAAACAAACTCATTGACTATTTATGCACAAACACTTATTGTGATTTAAAAAGCCACAAATGTGGGAAAATAACCTTTAATTGCCATTTTAACCTGTGTGTGCCACCAGTGCCGGGACAAGGTCATCCAGCGCCCAGGGCAAAGATCCCAAACTGCGCACCTCTTTCCCTTAGGGTTAGGGTGCCCCCCACCCCTGCAATAAACCATTGCGCCAGGGGCAGCCGCCCCTCCTGCCCACCCCTTGTCCCGGCCCTGTGTGCCACCTTCTGTGTCTGTACCAAGGCCAAACATTCCAGGGTATGTAAACTTTTGATCAGGGCCATTTGGGTGATTTCTTTTATCATTATGATTTAAAAAGGATCCAAAAAACTATGTGATAATAAATGGCTTCATGTGTCCTTAAATAAAAGACAGTTTTTTGGCATGATCAGTCATATTTTCAATATTAATGCCGAAATTTCACAATTTGCAAACTTTTGAGCATGACTGTATATATTCAGTATATATACAGACTGTTAGATAACCACTGGGTGTTGCTGTAGCCTGCCGAGTCCTAAGCATGGTGCAGCGAGTCAAATAACTGTCACATGGTCACATGACCTCATCATTGACATAGCTGGGTGTAAAGCGGCAGCAGCGGTACTCTGAACTTCCACACACTAAGCTCTGTGTGATGGTCTTGCTGGAAAACTGCCACCTCGCTGCTGTAAGAAGAATCTTGTTTATCTAAGGAAAATCTCTTCACAGTCTGGGTGGCTGCAGAATCCGCTCCCCCAAATGAAAAAAAAAAAAAAACAACACCTGCAGTCATGGACAAACAGAACATTTTGCCTTTGGCAGAGTGAGAATGGAAAATAAAACCCACCCAAGAGATGAAAAATGGTTTCGAAAAACGTAGCTGTGACCATAGAAATCCATTGAAAATTGCTGCTTCCATCCTTCCCTTCGCCGCGTCTTATACTGCGAAAGCACTTAGAGCTCACCGTAGAAATGTTTCTCTGTAAACACTCCGGGAAGATGTGTTGATAATTTCCAGGCTCTGCACGACAGTCCAGGAAAGCCTTGGATCGGGATTAAATATACTTCCTCTTCAGTATGCTACAGAAAAGCTTCATTTACAGTCATAGAATCACAAATCTCATGTAAGCCTTGATTTAAGGCATACAGATGCATATCAAAGGCATTTGTATATCTTAGTCCACCTTTCAGACCAAATCCTGCGAAAATGTGTTTTCATTTTTTAGATGAGGAGGGGAAGAGTCAGAACCTCTGTTAAGGTTTTACTGCTATCAGCACCCCCCCCCCCCCCCCTTTATCAGAATTCTCTCACTTTCTGTCCTGATGAAGTTACAGGAAGTGAGAAGAAATGTTCCCAAAGGGGACACAGACAGCAATAAAAAAGATTTTGTCATTCCCCAGCTCCATATGAAGCAAAAAAAAACCTTTATATTTACAGAAAACTATGATAATTTAGGGCAAGGGTCATGACACAAAGCAAGGTCTATAAAGACATGGATGAGCGAGTTTGGGGTGGAGGAACTTGACTGTCCTGACCCCAACCCGATAGAACACCTTTGGGACGAATTTGAGCGGAGACTGCGAGCCAGGCCTTCTCATCCACATCAGTGCCTGACCTCACAAATGCGCTTCTAGAAGAATGGTCAAACATTCCCATAGACACCCTCCTAAACCTTGTGGACAGCCTTCCCAGAAGAATTGAAGCTGTTATAGCTGCAAAGGGTGGGCCAACTCAATATTGAACCCTACGGATGCCCTTAACCCCTTCCTGTCTGCGCTATAGCCGAACGATGGCTACATCGCGGACCTACTCGAGCACGGGAGCTGTCAATAGACGTCCTCCCGTGCTCGAGCGGCCTGTGTCGATCCTGACCCCTTACTACGTGATCAGCTGTCAGCCAATGAAAGCTAATCATGTGATGTAAACAGAGCTGGTAATCTGCTATTTTTTCTCCTCGCGCTGATGGCGTGAGGAGAAAAAAAAAAAGCCCAGCGCCGGTAGCTGTGAAGGAGAGCAGTCGTGGAGTCATCTGTGCCCACCAGCTCCACTTGCCAGTGCCACCTACCAGTGCATAACAGTGTCGCCTACCAGTGTCCAACAGCGCCACCTACCAGTGCCCCCAGTACCACCCATCAGTGCCACCTACCAGTGACCATCAGTGCCATCTATCAATGCTACCTATCAGTGCTACCTATCAGTGACACCCATCAGTGCCATCCATCAGTGCTACCCATCAGTGCCTCCCATCAGTGCCACCTATCAGGGCCCATCAATGCCGCCTCATCAGTGGCCATCAGTGCAACCTTATCAGTGCCCATCAGTGCAGCCTCATCAGCGCATCAATGAAGGAGAAAAATTACCTGTTTGCAAAATTTTATAACAAACTATGAAACATGTTTTATTTTTTATTGTTTATTTTTTTCCCTCTTTTTTGTTTGTTTAGAAAAAAATAAAAAACCCCAGTAGTGATTAAATACCGTCAAAGCTCTATTTGTGTGAATTTTTTTTTTAAAAATGTAATTTGGGTACAGCATTGCATGACCGCGCAATTGTCATTCAAAGTGTGACAGCGCTGAAAGCTGAAAATTGGCCTGGGCAGGAAAGGGGGTTTAAGTGCCCGGTGAGCAAGTGGTTAACCACCTGATTACTTTGCACTTAAACCCCCCTCGTGACCAGACCAATTTTCAGCTTTTGGCGCTGACGCACTTTGAATGACAATTGCGCGGTCATACAACACTGTACCCAAATAAAATTTTTATCATTTTTTTCCCACAAATAGAGCTTTCTTTTGGTGGTATTTAATCACAGCTGGGGTTTTTATTTTTTGCTAAACAAACAAAAAAAGATGGGAAATTAAAAATAAAATAAAAATCATGTTTAATAGTTTGTTATAAAATTTTGCAAACAGGTAATTTTTCTGCTTCATTGATATGCGCTGATGAGGCGGCACAGGTGGGCACTGATAGGCTGCACTGGTGGGCACTGATAGGCTGCACTGGTGGGCACTGATAAGCTGCACTGGTGGGGACAGATAAGTCAGTACTGATGGGGACAGCAAAGATGGCACGGATGGGTGGCACGGATGGGTGGCACGGATGGGTAGCACGGATGGGTGGCAACGATGGGCACTGATGGATGACACTGATGGGCACTGATGGGCACTGATGGGCACTGATAGGTGGCACTGATGGGCACTGGTAAGTGACACAGATGAGCACTGGTAGGTGACACAGATGAGCACTGGCAGGTGACACTGATGTGCAGCACTGGCACTGTGGGCACTGAGAGATGGCACTGTGGGCACTGAGAGATGGCAGTGTGGGCACTGGTAGGCGGCACTTTAATGGGGCAAAGGTGGGCACAATGGATTGGGCACATTGCAGTGAGAGGGACTGATGTCCCTCTCACTGCCGCCGGTGATCGGCTTTTTTTTTTTTCTCCTCGCGCTGTCAGCGCGAGGAGGAAAAAAAAGCCGATTACCGGCTCTGTTAGTATCACATGATCAGCTGTCATTGGCTGACAGCTGATCACGTGGTAAGTGGTCGGGATCGACCCCTTACTCGGATCTGTGATCCAGCGAGTCTCACAGACCCGCTGATCACAGAGCGTGCCGCACGCGCCCTTCAGGGGGCGCGCAGGCAGCTCGTGGCCGGGACGACACCAATAGACGTCGTCCCGGCACAATAGATCCGCGCTGTAGCCGTCATTTGGCTATAGCGCGGGTCTAAGGTGGTTAAAGTTCATGTGCGTGTAAAGGCAGGTGTCCCAATACTTTTGACAATATAGTCTATATGTTAGTGTGAACAAGCCCTTGCGGCAAACATTGTGGTGTTTTCAGCACTTGAAAACATACATATTTCCAAGAACACATCTTTACAACCTTAATGTGAGTAAAAAAGACACGTAGTGAACGGTAAAGGAGAAAAGATACCTAGAAGTTGCGAGTCCACAAGGACATCCTGGACAGCTGCCTCCTCATACTAAGAGAAAATAGATGGCCCTGATGAAGGATGGGAAGGACAATTCTCTATAATGTAAATAAAGGCCGCTGTCTTTAGATAATTTGCACTCTCCCCCGTATTGCAAAATGGAATAGTCAAAATAAATGTCATTAAGTGATGAGTTGTAATCTGCCATGCAGGTCATTTCTAATCAGGTGAGGAATTCCTGATGGAAGACAGAACCGTCATGGATGACCTTGAAAGGCAGTGATGTTCCTGCACAAACCCTCTGCCAGGGAAAAGTGCATCTGGACCAGCGCTTGACAGTGTCACTGCCCAGCATCTGTTCCCCACTCCCTAAATAGGCAAATATGCAAATTCACCTTCTATGTGTGCATGTCATTTGCATTTAAAATGTCAAAAGACGGACTACTTGTTATGCACCGTGTAAACGTATGGCCATACGGGTGTAGAATCGAATAAATAATAGCTTATAATCTTGAGGAAAAAGAATGGTAGATCGTTTAATAGAAGAAGCATGGTTATGGAGAATAAAAAAGAATGAACACTGGATAGAAATCAAAGAGATTAGTAAATCTACAATTCAGAAGGATCATATATTTGTAAAAAAATTTAATAAAATAATTGCTGAAAATTAAATTTTTTAAGAATTCAAATTTTCTATATTTAAAATCAAGATAATCAAACAAGTCATATTTCCACTTGATTATTAATGTTTATCCTACTTATATACAATTCCACATTCCATAATCGACCTTAAAGCGGAGCTCCATTCAAAAATAATATAGAAATTATTAGCCCATCAAAACCAGCCTTTGCTGTAATATTTACCGTAAATCAACATATCCCCCCCCCCCCCAGTACTTTTTTTCTGCCACTAGATGTCCTCCAGTCTGATAGCAAGCATTATTCCATCCACTTCCTCTGAGCACAGGTCGCCCTGGACTTACCCCAGCCATGACTGAACAGTGAAAGGAGAAGTAGCACAGCAATGAGCTCAAATCTCTGTCACTCTGCTCTCTCTTCCTATGGGCAGCACAGTGACTAAGTGGTTAGTACTTCCACCTAACAGCACTGGAGTAGTGAGTATGAATCCCAACCATGACACTACATGCCTGGAGCTTGCATGTTCTTCCTGCTGCATGTTCTTCCTCCTGTATGGGCTTCCTCCCACACTCCAAAGACATGCTGGTAGGTTAATAGCCTCATATCTAAATTGGCCCTAGTATGTGTATCTATGTATGTGAGTTAGGGACCTAAGATTATAAGCTCCTGGAGGGCAGGGACTGATGTGAAAGAGAGGGCCGGACCGAGAATGGAACGCAGGGCAATGTTAGGGGAGGGCCGGACATGACGGTGTGTCTAGGACACACAGGGAGTGAGTTAAGGGGTGTGGCCAGGCAGGAGCAGGCCAGTGAGTCAGCGGGGGGAGCGGCCATATAAAGAGGGGGCGTGGCTAAGGGAATTCAGTCGGGAGAAGTATCACACGAGGAGGCAGGTTTTTTCCCACCCACCCTCCCTAATATAAGGTTATAGTTTTGGAGGTGTTAACATTTTTTGTTGTCGTTTCAGGATCGGAAGCAGTTTTGTCGTCACAACAGCAAGTGGTTGGCGGTGTTTGTTTGTTGGTCAGTGACGGAGCAGTTATGTAGGTAGTAAGTGTGTGTGGGGGGCTCATCAGTAGATGGCCCCTCCGGTGTAGTACATCAAATTATATTTGATGATTACTCTTTGTGCACTGCGGGAAAGGTGTTTGTGTCCGGCCGGTACAGGTGGAGGCCAGTTGGTTACGTTTAAATCCCGCAGTGCCCCCTGGTGGTTATATATATATATACTCAGTTAATTTATATATATACGTTATAGTACATAGCTCCGTCACTGACCAATAAATAGGGTGTAACTGATTGTTTATAATTGTTTATATTTGTTTATATTTGTTATGTGTTGATATGTTATTTATCGTTATGGTATTTATATATTTTCAGTAATTGAAGTTATGTTTTAATAAAAGGCTGTTGCGGCCATTTACTCCAAAAGATGGTGTGGTCTATTATTTAATGTTAAGTAAGGGGGGAGTATAGGGCTGTATCAGCCTGGGGGTTATTATCTAGGCTACACTAGTCATGTGCAATATACTGTATATGTGAAGTGCTGAGTAAATTGAAGGCGCAATATAAGTACCTGTAATAAATAAATAAATTAGCATGCCTTCGGTCAGCTAATGCACTGGTGGGCTCCTTGTACTGCTTCTTTATCTCAGACTCCAGCCCTGCTGTACAGGGACTGCAAAAGGCATACCAGTTAAAATGCTAATTGTACTGATTTTATTTTAGCTTTAAAATATATCTGTAAGCACATTCACTAAAATCTCATTTAATCTTTAACATGACAGGGCTTTAAAAGTACTTTTTTAAGTTTTTTTTTAATTTTTCAAATTTGCATCTTTCATGAAACTAATACCAGGTGATGCAGCCATGAAGGTCTCAGATATGTTCTATTGTGGGATGACAACACTATTACCCTACTGCACTGTCACCTTGTCATATGCTCTTCCAGTGGAGACTACATATGCACAGCTTCCAACTGTCCCTGATTTCGAGGGATTGTCCCTGATATGGAACAAAGTCCCTCTGTCTCTCATTCCTCCTCATTTGTCCCTCATTTTGGTCTGATCTATATAGTTGTATATAAAATGCATTATTTATCTTTCAAATAGGGTTTCCCAGTGATAACCCTTTTATCCAATTTCTAAATTGCTGCATTTATAAATTTCAAAAGCCAGCCACCTCAGCTACAGAAGATTTTACCCCCTTCACGACCAGGCCATTTTTTTGCTATTCGGCACTGCGATACTTTTAATTGCAAGGTCATGCAACGCTGTACACAAGCAAAATTTTGATAATTATTTTTTCACACTAATAGAGCTTTTTTTGGTGGTATTCGACCACCACTGGGTTTTTCATTTTTTTAGATTAAATGAAAAAAAGACCGAAAATGTTGAAAAAAAAAACAATATTTTTTACATTCTGCTATAAAACATAGCCTATACAAAATGTAAAAAAAAATGAATTTCTTCATAAATTTCTGCCACATGTCTTTGGTAAAAAAAATAACAATCCCAAAAGATGTAAATTGGTTGGTTTGCGTGAAAGTTATAGAATCTACAAACTATGGTATATACAGTATACTGGAATTTTTATTTTTATTTTTTATACCACTAATGGTGGAGACCAGCGCCTTAATTGGTACTGCGATAGTGTGATAGGGCAATCTGGCAATAACTGACACTGAATGAGAATTGAATAACTTCCACTGTCATCACCAGTGACACTAATACATAAGTGCTAATACTATACAGTGTCACTGTACTAATGACACTGGCTGGTAACAGGTTAACATCTCAGGTACAAGGGGCTAAATGTGTGCCTAACAATTGTTAATTTGTGTTATGTGTGCTGCTTTTTACTAAAGATCTCTGTGTTTCTTCTCCCTGCCTTGCAGGGAGAAGAAACACAGAGATCATTCCATCTGTTCAGAGCCCTGTGTTGATTGTCAACACAGGGCTCTGGGCTGTGATTGGACACAGCAGCAGGTCCCAACCATAAATCATTGGCCGGGACCTGCTTACAAATGCCATGCATGAGCTTACCCTAAACCCAAAGGCAGGCAGTGACAAACCAGTACGCCGCTTTGCCTGTACCGCCTGTCCTCGGTACATTACGGGTGGGCAGTCCGGAAGAGGTTAAGGGGGCCTGACAGGGGGCATGTCCTATGCCTACGTACTTTTTATAATAGTTGTCCCTCGTTCCCATCTCAAAAAGTTGGGAGGCTACACTCATTGTGTAGGCATGGTCTTCCATTGTCACCATTAGGAAGTCCACCCTGACCTAAATGACATAAAAAAGATGAAAACAGCAACTTCTAATGCCCCATACACACGGTCGGAAATTTCGACCACAATATCCTCAGATCAAATTACAAGACCAATAGCTTTGGTCTTGTAATTTGATCTGAGCATGCGTGGCACTTTGTCCTGTCGAAATTCGCTACACACGATCGGAAAAAGTCAGATCGGACTTTGTTGTTGGAAAATTTGAGAGCAGGATCTCAAATTTTTTCCGACGGAAAAAGTCCGATGGCGCCCACACACGGTTGGATTCTCTGACAACATGGTCCGATAGGACATTTTCCATCGGAAATTCCCGACCGTGTGTACAGGGCATAAGACAAAAAAAATGGCAATTTTTGTTTCTGATGCACACTGCTTTAGCAAACTAACTGTCACCCAGCTAGGGTTTGGAGGCTTTTAAAAAATTGACCATAGAAAGGCAGAAGCTTAGCTGTTTCTTTATTAGTAGAGTTAAAGTGTAAGTTCACTGCACTAACCTCCATGGGCAACTATAGTTGTCACTCCCCATGCAGTGCAGCAGTTAGAGCACTTGTTACCCATTTTTCTTCAGGGCTTCCAGGATGGACCAGATCGACTTTGATTGGTCATGTGCTAACACATGAACACTTTGACCAATCTGAATTGCTCTTTTCTATCACAGAAGCCCTAAGACAGACTGTGGAAAAATCCCCAGACTGCTGCACTGACTGTGGTCAGTAACCGCTAATCACCCATGATGGGTTTTACTTACTCTTTTTCCCCTGCAAAGTAAAAGCATAATGGGCTAGTATGGGCCCAGTATATATGCATATGCATACTAGCCCATTATGTTGCACTTACCTGCAAACGATGCCTGCGATGTCTGCGATGTCCCCGCTGGTGGCCGCATCCATCTTCGCCCCTCTTCCTTCCGAGGCCATGGACTCAGGCTCTGCGACTGGGCGAAGTCGCGTGACATCACTCCCGGGCATGCGCGCGGGAGCTGCCGGTCATGGCACGAGCCCCTTTAGAAACAGCACGATCGTGCCCTTTCTTCAGTGCGCATGCACCGATGACATTGGTGCAATCATATATGGTAAATATCTCCTAAACTGTGAAGGTTTAGGAGATATTTCCAGTACCTACAGGTAAGCCTTATTATAGTATACAAATGCAGGAATTCAGAATATACTAAGCAACAATCCAAATCCCAACCCCTGCGCCTTAGATAGCAGAGATGTGCTAAAGACTAAAGCAGCTAGAAAATATAAAATATAGAAAATATATGAGGAAATCAAACCGTAGTCCTGATTGGACTGGAGCCTGAAAGGTAGCGCTCTACTAAATAAAATCTAACCTAAACTAATGATCAAATAATAAAATATATATATAAATAAAGACTAAATACTCCCACGTGATAAGTGAGTCAAATCAAAGTGACCCTAATGAGAAAATATTTTACAATAATAATTTCAAATAGTGACTTCAAAAATTATATAAAAAGTGCCACAGTGTTCATATAGTGTTCCAGAAAAAAGATTTAAATTAAAAATGAAGTCCAAGAACGGTGCTCCTTTAACAAAGCAATGTGTCTTCAATTTGTAATTTTCAATCGCTCTTCCACCACACCGTTGTGCTCAAATGTGTCCACTCCCATAGGAAACTCACTCACCAAAAATTGTTGCCCACACTTTCCTGTAAGGCAAACAAGCATATAGGATCTCAAACAATCGATCAGTGATTCTCCAGTATTTTCCACTCAGTGCAATCAAAGTAATCCACATGTAAATGAAAAAAGTTCTCCAATAGTGTAATTCAGCAAATTTATTAAAAAGCACACTTTAAAAGCTTCAATCAGTTCACTCACATTTAAAACGATAAAAAACAGCAGAAATGAATCTCAGTATACCACAGCAGGTTCCACTCCAATACTCCAATAAAGCACTGCAATACCACTTCAGAACATATAACTGGTGATTGGTCACGGCGGACCTGAGGTGTGTGCGTTACCGCAGTTTTCACCTCACCCTTTCCGTCCACCGATATTACAATAGCCTCTGTATTTCACTGTCTCTCTGTTTGGCAAAAATAAACTGTACTCACCGCAGGTGAATGCCGCTGCTTGTTTGCCTTACACGAAAGTGTGGGCAACAATTTTTGGTGAGTGAGTTTCCTATGGGAGTGGACACATTTGAGCACAACGGTGTGGTGGAAGAGCGATTGAAAATTACTTTGAGAAGACACATTGCTTTGTTAAAGGAGCACCGTTCTTTGACTTCATTTTAATTTCAAATCTTTTTTCTGGAACACTATATGAACACTGTGGCACTTTTTATATAATTTTTGAAGTCACTATTTGAAATTATTATTGTAAAATATTTTCTCATTAGGGTCACTTTGATTTGACTCCCTTATCACGTGGGAGTATTTAGTCTTTATTTATATATATATTTTATTATTTGATCATTAGTTTAGGTTAGATTTTATTTAGTAGAGCGCTACCTTTCAGGCTCCAGTCCAATCAGGACTACGGTTTGATTTCCTCATAAGCCTTATTATAGGCTTGGCTGTAGCTAAAAGTGGTGTAATATGGTTTACAACCACTTCAAGTGCAGCCAGGACCGGAGGATGGGGAGTAGGGATGGGCGCAAGGTTCAGCCCGAGCATAAGTCCTGGCCGAACTTTGGTTGTTCAGATTTTCTGCGGACACGGAACAATATGCGGTGTTCGGGGCAAATTCGAAAGCCGCAGAAACACTGTTAAAGTCTATTGGACATTAACATAAAAAATCAAAAGTGTTAATTTTAAAGGCTTATATGCAAGTTATTCTCATAAAAAGTGTTTGGGGACCTGGGTCCTGCCCCAGGGGACAGGTATCAATGCAAAAAAAAGTTTTAAAAACTGTTGTTTTTTCAGAAGCAGTGATTTTAATAATGCTTAAACTGAAACAATAAAAGTGAAATATTCCTTTAAATTTTGTACCTGGGGGGTGTCTATAGTATGCCTCTAAAGTGATGCATTTTTCCCGTGTTTAGAACAGTCCCTGCACAAAATTACATTTCTAAAGGAAAAAAAGTAATTTAAAACTGATCGGGGCTATAATGAATTGTCTATGGAAGAAATCAAAAGTGCTAATTTTAAAGGCTTATATGCATGGTATTGTGATAAAAAGTGTTTGGGGACCTGGGTCCTGCCCCAGGGGACATGTATCAATGCAAAAAAAAGTTTTGAAAATGGCGTTTTTTGTGGGAGCAGTGAATTTAATAATGCTTGAAGTGAAACAATAAAAGTGAAATATTCCTTAAAATTTTGTACCTGGGGGTGCCTATAGTATGCCTTTAAAGTGGCACATTTTTCTGTGTTTAGAACAGTCCCTGCACAAAATAACATTTCTAAAGGAAAAAAAGTAATTTAAAACTATAATGAATTGTCGGGTCCCGGCAATACAGATAAAAGTCATTGAAAAAACGGCATGGGATCCCCCCAGTCCATTACCAGGCTCTTTGGGTCTGGTATGAATATTAAGGGGAAACCCGAACCAAAATTAAAAAAAAAATTGCGTGGGGGTCCCCCAAAATTCCATACCAGGCCCTTCAGGTCTGGTATGGATATTAAGGGGAACCCTGCGCCAATTTTTTTTTTAAATGGCGTAGGGTCCCCCTCAAAATCCATACCAGACCCTTCAGGTCTGGTATGGATTTTAAGGGGAGCTCCGCGCCAAAATAAAAAAAAAGGTGTGGGGGTCCCCCCAAAAATCAGACCCTTATCCGAGCACGCAACCTGGCAGGCCGCAGGTAGCCCCCCAAAGCGCCTTGTCCCCATGTTGATGGGGACAAGGGCATCATCCCCACAACCCTTTCTCCGTGGTTGTGGGGTCTGCGGGCGGGGGCTTATCGGAATCTGGAAGCCCCCTTTAACAAGGGGACCCCCACATCCCAGCCCCCCCATTTGAAATGGTAACGGGTACATTGTACCCATACCATTGCACAAAAAAGTGTCAAAATGTTAAAAAAAAACAAGACACAACTTGGGACAAGTCCTTTATTAAAAAATAAAAAAATGTCCCACGAAGTCCATTCATCTTCTTCTATGGCTCCGCTGACAGACCGAAAAAAAGAAACGCCACGATCTGCCTCCATCCGCCGTCTGACGTGTGCTTGCAGGTGACAGGTCTTATATAACTGAAGGCGGGGCCACACGGTGCCGTTCCTGGGTGACCCCGCCCCCTCTGATGCACGGGGACTTCCCAATGCTTTCCCCCTGGCGTCAGAGGGGGCGGGGCCACCCGGGTACGTCACTGTGTGGCCCCGCAGATGGTGGGTGCATCCCATGGAGGCGGATTAGTGGCAGGTTTTTTTTTTTTTGGTCCGTCGGTGGAGCCATAGAAGAAGATAAATGGACTTCGTGGGACATTTTTATTTTTTATTTTTTAATAAAGGACTTGTCCCAAGTTGTGTCTTGTTTTTTTTTTTTTATTTTGACACAATTTTTTGTGAAATGGTATGGGGACAATGTACCCGTTACCATTTCAAACGGGGGGCCGGGATCTGGGGGTCCCCTTGTTAAAGAGGGCTTCCAGATTCCGATAAGCCTGCAGACCCCCACAACCACCTGGCAAGGGTTGTGGGGATGAGGCCCTTGTCCCCATCAACATGGGGACATGGTGCTTTGGGGGGCTAGCCCAAACCACCCTCCCCATGTTGAGGGCATGTGGCCTGGTATGGTTCAGGAGGGGGGCACTCTCTCCTCCCCCCTCTTTTCCTGCGGCCTGCCAGGTTGCGTGCTCGGATAAGGGTCTGGTATGTTTTTTGGGGGGGACCCCCACGCCATTTAAAAAAAAATATTGGCTTGGGGTTCCCCTTAAAATCCATACCAGACATGAAGGGTCTGGTATGGATTTTGAGGGGGACCCTTACCCTTAATATCCATACCAGACCTGAAGGGCCTGGTATGGAATTTGGGGGACCCCCATGCAATTTTTTTTTAATTTTGGTTCAGGGTTCCCCTTAATAATCATACCAGACCCAAAGGGCCTGGTAATGGACTGGGGGGATCCCATGCTGTTTTTTTCAATGACTTTTACAGGACCCGACAATTCATTATAGCCGTTAGTAGTTTTAAATGACTTTTTTTCCTTTAGAAATGTAGTTTTGTGCAGGGACTGTTCTAAACATGGAAAAAATGCGCCACTTTAAAGGCATACTATAGACACCCCCCAGGTATGAAATTTAAAGGATTATTTCACTTTTATTGTTTCACTTTAAGCATTATTAAAATCACTGCTCCCAAAAAACGGACGTTTTTAAAACTTTTTTGGAATTGATACATGTCCCCCGGGGCCGGACCCCAAACACTTTTTATGACAATAACTTGCATATTAACCCTTAAAATTAGCACTTTTGATTAATAGACTTTAACGACGTTCGCGTGTTCAAACAAATGTTCAAATGCCTGTTCGCATGTCCTGCTGCGAACCGAACCGGGGGGTTTTCGGCTCATCACTAGCGGGGAGGATGTTAGTTTGCCTTTTTATTTCCTGTGAGGAGGTATTTATAAAAAAATGCTTATTTCTGTGGTTTTTATAAATCTTCATATAATTCAGTTGGTGGTTGTAATCAGAGGCAAATCAGAAACCTCATCACTTTCGACTGCTCAGTATTGTGCTATGCGTTATTGCATGTCACTGTGCTTCTTACTACTGTTTTAATAAGGAAGCCCATTGAAGTACAAATAAATACCGCTAGGAAAGTAATGCAGTTTCAAGTAGCTGAATGTCAGCAAAGATGTACATGTTTAATTGGACATCTATGTTCAACACCATGTTCAGTGTGTGGTCAGACTCTGCAATCTCAATTATTTATCACATTCTTCTCCTTGTCTTTGATTTGTGCTGTACGTATAGCACTGGGAGGCATACTCGTTGACTGGTTAATTTTTGTTAACACTAACAGATCATGAGCTGGATCCTCCCATGTCAGCCTCAGGAATCCACAGCTGGATTCCATTGCAGAACACCCAGGATTTCATGACACCACAAAGATTAGAATGGAGTGGCCAGGAACCTGGAAGAGAAGACGTTTGAGATTTATTATGGACAAAGTAGCAGGAGGCAGCCTGGCCTGGTCTGGATGATAAGGCCTTCATTAATCTTACACATCCTCACTTTACTAAATGCTGCCTCAAAGCTATCCCAGTGATTTGTATACCCCTCGTATGAAGAAATCTGATCAAAGATTAGACACATACTCCCAGAAGAATGTTCTGTTGTCTGCTCTACATCCTGAACTTGCAGACTTTTTAAAGTTCTATTATAAAAGTTTTTTTTTTCTGTTCCACTTCCTAAAATCAGCTCAAAGCAAGATATAAAGTTCAGTCAAGCCCTACACTATAAAAACCCAATGCCCTTTTGTAACTTACTGTGCATCCCTCAGGCCCCAACAGCCAGCAATCAGGGACAGTGAAGGAAAACTTTAATTAAAAAATGTAAACCCAGCAGCTACAAATACTACTTTTAATATTAGGACACTTACCTGTCCTGGAATCCAGCGATGTCTTCACCCCAGCCAATTTTTCAATCGGCTCTCGAGTGCTGCTGCCGCCATTTGGTTAAGGGAAACCAGCAGTTTCATAGGGGTAACTTGATAGAAGAAAAAACAGACAGCACATCAATCCAAACATCGACTGTTATATTTATGAATTGGCCGCTCACCTCCAAAAATTACCCAAAGGTCAAACAAGGCTCATCAGATAGTCAGATAAGAAATCCTGCTGATGGATCTGTAAAGACATCCAGGTCCGAAGCAAAGACGAAGAACTACGTCCGGATCTTAGTATCAACACATCTTGGGAAACTCCATATGTAGAGGAAACAGCTCGCTCCAAGAAATGGCACTTCTTGTATAAATGGCACTCAAAGGAAACAAAGAACAGCCATAGTGCAATATTGCCAATCAAAAAGTTAATTTATTAAGTAAAAGAAGCTGCTTACATCAAGTAAGGATAAAAATTGCGTGGGTGGAGTCTGAATATACCCTGGAAGAGGAGGGGTAAATGTCAACTATTAGGCATCCTTTACGGGGAACTGGCCTATGAAGGCTTCATGGGAATATAAGGCAATATAAGGCAATGTGGAGGTGTAGAATTAATAGATTGTTTTTTTGTGACAAACAGAGGTATAATAGGGCAATATTTCTTCCAATATGTTCTGGTAATCTCTTCCTTACTCAGGGGAGATATGTGGAGTATTGGGTGGGTGGGCAGTGAACGCAGAGAGACCAAGGAGGGGGGGTGGGGTGGAAGGGGATAGTTCTGTTAAGGGGTAAACGGGCAGGATTGAAAGGGGTTCTATGTTTGGTTTTCAAAAAAAAAAAGAGTAATGTACATGTATGGACAAGAGAACTGTAATTCTTTGACATGTTGTATATGCTGCAGTAGCAGATGTGCCTTACTGACATGTCTCTCAGATGATATTTTTTTGGTTGTTATATTTTCTTCTGTACAATAAAAATTATTTTCAAAAAAAGGATAAAAATCGCAGTAAGAAACAATGGGAGTAGTGACACACTCGTCTCCTCACCGCACTTGCGTAAACCGCCACCGGAAATTATGTCACAAGGCTCCCCCGACGCGTTGCATCACTGGCAACGTGACTTCCTCGGGGAGCTGTTTCCTCTACATATGGAGTTTAAAAATAAAAATCTCATGACAAAAATCTCATGACATAATTTTCTGTTCTGATTGACGTCACTTCCGGTCCGTGGAATGCACGCTATGCGCGGTTGCTTCCTGTAATTGCTGCTCCATATCCATGCCTGTTTTTAAGCATTTTCTTGTAAGTACCGATCTCTATGCGCATTAAATCAACTTTTATAACAGTATTTCACTATTGGTCCATCCTCTTTTTATTTCTGGGTGCCTGCTTATCCCGCTTATCCTGTTGAGAGCCTTCTATTGGAAATCTATCATCTGATGTTCTTATATCGATCCATCATCTGATGATTTGACACCAATCCATGTGTTTGGGATACCATTTACAAGCCTGAAGTGACCCCTGGACTGCAAAGCTGGGGGTCGTCCTGTTCTGGCGAGTGGGGATACAAAAGGGGGAGTCACTGTACTCCTGCAAGTTTATGAAGCATTTTTTGCACCTACTTCACTGTGGATCAACACTTCAGTTGAATTTGGAATTGTTTTGTTTATTTCACTTACATTGTGTGTTGTGAGCGCTGTATTCCATTATATTGGCTTTAAAAATGTACAAATCCAGAAATTTCGAATTTGGATGAAAGGTTTAGCACTGGGAAACACTTTTTGAAAGATAAAAAGTGCATTTTATATACAACTATAGGGATCAGACCAAAATGAGGGATAAATGAGGGGGGGAGAGGGACAGAGGGACATTGCTCCAAATCAGGGACAGTCCCTTGAAATCAGGGACAGTTGGGAGCAATGCAATAGTTCTTAGCAGACAACAGATTACCTTGTGCACTGTTAGTCTCTTACCAGATCCAGGGCACCCTCTTCTGGGTCTCGGGACATGTGCTTTGATTTAGTTCAAGGCCTCAGACATAAATTAAGAGAGATTGGAGTTGCTGTCATTTCTCTTTTTTAATCCTGCTGGGACAGTCCCTCTTTTCCTTCCTTAAAAGTAGTGGGAGTGCTCTGTAGTACAGTCTGATCTCACCAGGCATCCACACCTAACACCTTCCTAGGGAGAAAGTTACAGTCTCTGAGACAAGGTCATGTGTGATGAGCAATCTTTCTAAGGGTCTTACCTGATTTTTGGAAAACAGGGTTCCATTCAGCCAGCTGTCCAGTCCCTGTTTAGTCAGTAGTCCAGTCTCTTTTTCCAAACACCTGCTTGCTTCAAACCAGACTTCTCCTCTTTTCTCCCCAGCCTGCAGACCCCTTCTCTCCTTACTATGTTGCGCCAGCCAATCACCATCCTTCCACCGTCCTTCCAGGATTGACCCAGACCTAGCCAAGATGGCTTCTTGCAGCACTGGAGACACTCCATAGATGAGCATTAAAAACTGTTTACGCCCCCCCCCCCCCCAAAATAAAAACACCAGCCGCCACTGCTTATGATCACCAGATTTAATGCAGAAGTAACAGTTCCAAAATCATCAGTCCACAGGCACAAGAGGCACTTAAAGCTTATTTAAAGTGGAGTTCCAACCAAAAAGGGAACTTCCGCTTTACCGGTTCCTCCCCCCCTCCAGTGTCACATTTGGCACCTTTCAGGGGAGAGCAGATACCTGTCTAATACAGGTATTTTGCTCCCACTTCCGGGCATAGATATCTCAGCCACCCGAGTATCTACGCCACTTCCCCCACTGTATTTTGGGAGACACACAGGTCCCAGAAAACAGCAGGGACCAGTGGAATAGTGCAGCGCAAGTCACGCATGTGCAGTAGGGACACAAGGCTTCACTTCCTGATTCCCTTACTGAGGATGGCAGCGGCAGCACCCGACAGCTGAGCTATAGATCGGCTTCAGGTGATGACATCGCGGGCACCCTGGACAGGTAAGTGTCCTTATTTTAAAAGTCAGCAGCTGCAGTATTTAGTCAGTGCTTTAACCCCTTGGCGTCGACAGTACACATATATGTGGCCTCTCGGCGGGTGGGTTTTAACGTCAAGCAGATGCATATAAGCGGCACTGTGTAAACAACTTACAGTGCTGAGAGCGTGCTTCCTGCAGGCTCCCAGCATGGTAGCCGGCGGGAATCGTTAAGCTCTGGATGCATACTTGCGATCGGGAGCTTTCCGATCATGTGACTGCTGTGATAGCCAATCACAGTGGTCACATGACCCGAATGCCCGCCTCCGCCTCCCTGATTTTAGAACTCTTAAAGGGCCAGTAGGCAGTCGATGGGAAGGAGTTATGCACTCCTCCCCCCATTCCCTGCCACATTTGGCATATCATTTTTTTGGGGGGAGTGGGTATCTAGTTTTAACCTCTCCCCCTCCCTCCCTGCAGTCTTCTGGGATGCAACACAGGTCCAGGACGACTGCCAGGTCATTCAGCAGGCGCTGCATGTTGTGAAGTCTCGAGCTGTCACAGCCGGGTACCCACAGTTGAAATGCCATCGCCGGAAAAGGGATGGTTCAGGAGACCACATCGCTGGACCTTGGGACAGGTGAGTGTGTGCTTATTAAAACTTTTTGTAGCTGCTGACTTTTAATAAACACAAAAACTACTTGAGCTCCTCTTTAAGTAAAAATCTCCCAATGATGTCATAGACAGAAAAAAAAAAAACATCCCAGAAAAAAGGTGAATGTGAGGCTCCAGACTCAGATCTTTTAAGAGTCAATCAAGGGTCGTTGATTGGGCTTTATAACTTAACCTCGACAATTCTACTACAAAGCGGGATCCCCCAAAAGGGCAAAAGCCTCCAGTGAGAAATACAAGTAAAATTGCGCCAGACAGTTGTCTTAAAAATCCAGAATCATGTATTGCTTATAAAACAGAGACAACAGGAGGATAAAAGTTAGCCGACACGTTTTGGGGGTCAAACAATCGCCCTTCATCAGAGCCTGGATAAGGAATGAAAAAGCTTCCTACATGACTCTTCTAATGAAATTCCTGAAAAGTGTTCTATGCCAGAGAAGGACTGTTAATAGTCTTAATGGATATGTGCTTCAATTGCTAGTTAAAAACATAACAGACGTTTTAGTGCTTCCCCACGCTATCCGAAACTTAAGAAATCAATTTTGTCTGGATTTAGGTTGAACGTATTTCCAGCTGCGAAAACCTGATTTGTGATTGCTTGCTTGGTTACAGCACATCACTACTCTTTACTCTGTGATGTTAAAAAGGCCCAGCTAACAATTTTACGAATCTACTGTATATACTTTGAGATAATATTTAATTATAGGTTTATTTTTCCAGTACTTCCAACCATTTTAACTGGCATGCAGGATGTCTTTTTGGATTATTTACCATTGCGATCTTGCGACATACTGTTGTAGGTTTATATGACCTAATGACCAGGTTCATCGTTCTGCACGGAGCATGTTCATTATGGAAACTATTAGGAATAACCTCCAAAGCCTGGATTAAAACATTTTTAAATGAGAGGTTTGATTTGTGGTCCAGTAAAAAGACTCCAGAAAGTCTGTAGCAGACCATTACTGAGGAGCCATTGCCCTGGCTGGACCCCTGTATGATCTAAAGCATCCTGTTATGTGGTAAGATCTGACTTGGAATTCATATACAACACACTCTGATGGTCTGCTATTAATGTCTATGAGTTATTTTCTCTTTTGACTTTGGTAAAGTTTCCTGGTCAAGTAGAGCAGCAATAAGCAATCTACAAAATTTTAGGGGCCCTTAAAAGAGAAGTATAGGCAAAGTTTTTTTGGTCATACTTCAATTCTGGGTCACAGGAGTGCACTTACTTTAGCACTCTATGACCCAGAATCAGCTGATAGTGGGCTAAAGCCCAGGCTCTGGCAGGGTCCCAACCATACCGTTGGGATCCACCCAGATGCTTGATTGACAGGCGCCACTCTCCTTCCCAGTTCTCCAGTTAGTACTAGAGGGACTGAGCAGAGAGTGATGACTGACAGTCACTGCTCTCCACTCTGAGCTGACCAAGAAATGAAAGATCAGAGGTGGGACAGCTGCAGCATCAGAACGATGCCGCAGCATAGATTTGAGTATATTTGTTTGTTTTTTTATGTCGCGCCCCCTGGGTCTACTGGGAGCAAGGAGGTACCTCCAGAGATGGGGGAAAGTCCATGGCTATAATGGGAAGTTAGAACAGATACTGAGCGCCTGTGACTTTATATATTTGCAATGCTTTAATAAAGAACTTGAAAGAAGTAGAGAGAGGGTTAGGGGAGGTTTCAGATATGGACCTTGAATCCAAAGGTAAAATGCAGTGCGATGTACACTTCAGACCCTAGATATTTTATAAGCGGTAATCTGTCACCATAAAATTTTGTCTCCTATGTGATAAAAAAAAAGTTAAGTACAAAAAAAGTTTTCAAATTGTAAAAAATGTAAATTACAACCAAGCACAAAAATTCCTCCCCCCACCCTCATGTCTGAACATAAACGCACAAAAACATTGATTGTGATACACATGTTACATATCGCCACGCACGCTGGTGTGAGAGCAACATGGAAAAAATAGAGGATTGAAGTTTTCCGCCATTGGATAACTTATTGCCCTAAAATTAACTTTAGTGTACTTTTTACTGACATTTTGCATTTCCTAGAGCTTTGACGTAATATTTTAATATTGTAAAAAAAACATAACATTTTTTAACTACAACTATTTTATTCTCTAGGGTGAGAATATATATATATATAGGGGGGATTTATGCACTCATCGGGCCTAAAATGATTTTTTAAACATATGTGTGTGAAAAATGCAAAAACAGCTCAGGCAGTGAAAGGATTAAAGGGCAACTGTAACTTTGTATTCATTTATCCAGATCATTGTACAGCTAGTGGTAGTTAGTCAAATTCAAGTGGACTTGTTCTATAATATTGAAGATGTTTTGTAGCTTCTCTAAGCCACCTCTTCAGTTCCAACCAGTGTCAAGATCCCAGCATTAAATCTACACAAGTAGCACAGACACCTAATCCAATCCCCAAACACACGCAAAGTGACTTGGTATATGCAGTACAGTGTAGTGAGGAATGCAAAGACCTAAACATTGGGGAGCAAAAAAAACAACCTCTAAACCCAATAAATGGTCCAGCAAAGAAGGGCAAATTCTAGGGTCAAGACTCAACAGTATTCCTACACAAGGAAAAGTGACAGTCCTTCAAGGACAATGAGGTGTAGAAAGACAACTAGTTTAAAAGAGGCACGACAGAGGCCATCTACTTCAAAATTTAACAACCACTCCTAAATGTGGGGGGGGGGGGGGGTCTTCAACGCCATCTATTATCCACATATGATACATGTTTTATATCTCTACCCCGGGAGTTTGACAACAATTAACACATTTAACCATGTAAATTGAGGAATTGCAGTCTTCCTGAAACCAAGAATGGGATTATGTAACTGAAACATGGTGGTTACACAATTTTCACACCTCCCATCCTGTTCTTGGACAATCAACATCTATCGATCCATAGTGATTGGATTAAAGATTCTGTGCTACTTGTGTGGCTATAAATGCTGGAGTATCTCCCCCCCCCCCCCAATACTCATCGAAACTGAAAAAGTGACTTTGAGAAGACATGAAACATCTTCAAAATTAGAACAAGTGCAGCTGATTGTGAGTAACTACTTCTAGGTATACTAGAAAAAATACTTACACCCCTCAACCCCTTATTCCATTGATCTTTCCTGTGCAACCTGATCGTGTCTGTCCAGCATGTCACCCAAAAACAACTATTTCATACTTTACATACACACCTCTACCGCTTTTTTTTTTTTTATTAATTTTTTTTTATGGAAACCCATACCTATGTCAGCCTCCAGTAGACACTCAGAGTACGGCTTTCCCATAGGAAAGAAAGGGAGAGTTTTCCTTTAAGACTGGCTGTTGCAGCAGGGCAATGACTCAAAATAAACTAGAATTCTGGCGACAGAACAGAATACCTGAAAACATTTACAAGAGGAGCTTGTACAACAAGTTGTACCTACAGGGGGCATTTTTACTTCTGTTTCTGCAAAGATAAACATTCAACTGTTTGACAAAGGCGTACTTCTTTTCATCCTTGACTAGACAGATAAGTGCAGCTGAGCTTAAAGTACTGCACCTCTGCATTTTTCCGATTCATAAATGGCCCCCTGTGTCTCTGTACTCATGAAACAATTCCTGGCAAGAGATGAATAAAATGCACAGCTTGGAATTCAGTGGATTCAAAACTTTTTAAAGCCAGTATAGGTCTATAAACTGTTTCTGTTTTTTTTTTGTTCACGGTAACAATGCCAAATATAGTCGCTCAGTAGTGGCGATGCTTCTCATTAGTCTGAAATCTGATGAATACAAAAAAAGTAATGGGACACTCCAGTTTAAGGCTAGGATCACACTAACCCTCACTGTGCATTCCGGTTGTGGGGTTCCCCCAACCACATGCAGCCAAATCGCACTGCTTTTATGAGATGCACAGGGCTGCCATTCTGAATGGCACTCCCATGCATGTCAGCCCATAGCGTATTTGTGGGTGCGAGAACTGCATGGAAATTGCATGGTCAAAAAGACCACGTGGTTTCCCTGAGGCCACATTTTTAAAAAGGTACATGCACCTTTTTCTTGCGGGAAATTCAAATGAATGCGCTGCTGTGCCCGAGCAAATGTGGACCACACAGCCCGCACTAGTGTGCACCGTGCTTAAGGCAGGGTCCCTACAAATGTTTAACTAAAACAAAACACCAACTATATAAATGATTTAATTCTGAACTCCTGCGTAAGCAAATATGTGCATGGTTATTGGTGTATTTGGGTATTTCTTCCAGATCTGTGCAGCAATCCAGTGTGAAACTTTGGGGTTGATTTACTAAAGGCAAATAGACTGTGAACTTTGCAAAGTGCAGTTGCTCCTGGGCTTAGTAAATAAGGTAAATCTTCACTTTACAAAGAACACGCAATCACATGCAAGGAAAAAAAAAAAAAACAGCATTTTCGTCTGTACGTGATTGGATGATGGAGGTTAGCAGATCTTCTGCTCATTTACAAAGCTCTGGAGCAACTGCACTTTGCACAGTCTACAGTCTATTTGCCATTAGTAAATAAACCCCTTTGCCTCTGTGCATTATCTTCCTGTAATAAAGACTACTAAATGCAGCTCTTTCTCTGGGGTGACAGGTCTTGTACCCACCTCATACTTGAAGGTTCCATCCACAGCTCTGCAGTGTAAAAAGGTCATGAGAAACCCAGTGATGATGTTACCATTTTTTTTCAAGATAATATCTAGGTCTATAAAGGCATTTGGTATGCACAAAGTAGATGTATATACTTTATGTCTATTGAGGAATATACCGAATTTGTCGGCGTATAACACGCACTTTTTCCCCCTGAAAATGGGAGGAAAATCGCGGGTGCGTGTTATACGCCGACAGTGCACCTAGGAGGGGGGCGAGTGTCGGCAGGATTCACTGAGCCGTCATCTCTTCCCCACTCGGCTCTCACTAGGTTCTAACTTGGCTCTCACGTCACACATACAGTCCCGCCTCTGCCGCTGGCATTGGACCAGTGTTCTGTCTATTACAGGAGCTGGTCCAATGCCGATGGCGGAGGCGGGACTGTGTATGTGACTGCCGACTGAGAGCCAAGTAAACAGGAGATGACGGCTCAGTGATTTCCTATGAGAGATGGTGAGCTGCATTGATGGGGGAGATGGGCACAGATCAGGCTGCAGATGGGCACAGATTAGGCTGCATTGAGGCTGCAGATGGGCACTAATCAGGCTGCATTGATGCTCACTGACCATTATTTTGCTTCAAAGTGGTTCATTTAAAAATGGTTAATTTTTTCCTGAAACTTCCCTCTTATATTGGGGTGCGTGTTATACGCCTGTGCATGTTATACGCTGATAAAAATGGTATTTAAACAAAAGTTTTTGTTCCTGGAGCTCAGCTTTAAGTCCTTATAATTGTATTGGGGCTCTATTGTGGAAGAATAAGTGCAGGGCATGTAAACAAAATGAGTCTATCCTATGTACAGGAACCAACTAGTACTTACTTTAAATGTCAGTGGAAAGTGAATTATGTTTTGTTTATTGAAACTGTAGCTGCAGCATAATGATTAAAGTTGACTTTCAATGTCAGTCTTCAAGCTCTTGTCACATAACAACTCACTGGAGAAGAAATAAAAAGCCATATTAATAAAGGCCCTCTCTTTTATGCCAGGCCTATAAGAAGGGTAACCATGAAGCCAAGTATTTAGCTTGGCTTGCAGCTGGTACCCCAGGGAAATTGTGGCCATTGAAATGGTGTTAATGAGGGTTAGATGTTACACTAAAACATTTGGCTGCCATTTAAAATATATTTGCCTGGAAATGGGAAAATGTAACACAAACCCTGAGACAAGGCTTTCTCTTATACACAGCCTATCTCCCTTATGAACTGGCTTCATTTTATCACTAAAACAAACACGCTTCTATGAACCAGGAAAGCTGTGGAACATATGCAACCTGTACTGTGAGACAACATATAGTAAAATGTATACTGTTCCAGATCTAAGCCTCGTTCACACCGGTATGACTTGTCATGCGATTTGACACGTCCAAATAGCATGACACATCGCATTCAATAGTCGGCAATGGAGGTGTTCAAATCTGTGCAATGCCAACTTTGCGGTGCCGCACCGATTTGAAAAAGATGTTTCTGCACTATTTTTGACGATTTCAGGTATGACTTGCGCAGATGTCAGTGCATGAAGGCACACAGATGTCAGCCAAGTTGCACTGACATGCGGCTTTGAAATTGGTGCGATTTTAAGTGAAGTCACACGATTTCAAAGTCGGATTCGATGTGAACGGGGGGCTAACTCTTCAAAGTTTCTACTATGGAGTCTATATGTTCAACGCTTATAGATATGTTGTGAAAACTGTGTGAATATATGTAGCACCCTCACTGTCGCTAGAGTAGGCAAATTTAGTTTGACTCCCCTGTAGGCAGAGAAGCATGATTTAATTTTGTTAGGAAGCTGTGCAGTGCTTCAAAGGCTGTGGCTCTGTTACCTCCCCCTGTCTTCTAGAACTTTCTGGATAGTTCCAGAATCTAGTGGGTAGAGGGACAGAGGATGCAGCCTGAATATTTATGGAGTTTACACCAGTCTATGGGGAGGTGAGGCCCAGAAGGTGGGGGAAACTACCTATAAATACTCAGAATCCTGGCAATCTGGGAGCAGAGCTTAGGTCCAGTCGTTTGGAGGAGACCCCTGTGCTGGGGGCTCTGCCCCTGGGGCAGAAGAAAAAACAAGAGAGAGAGAGAGAGGTGGGAAGCCTCAAGCCTTCATTCAGCACAGTCTAAGCTAGGCTTAGCTGCAGACATCAAGAAGACACCAGAATCAGCCAGTGCAACAGCTTTCTGGATTCTAGAAGCTACTTAACCTCCCTGGTGATATGATTAGGGTTAGGGATAGGGTTAGGGTTAAGGTGTTAGGGTTAGGATTAGGGTTTCCCCTTGAAGAACAAAGTTAGGACCCAGGGATTGGAATAGAGACCTCCTTCAAAGGTCAAAGGTCAGCAGGTGTGTCCCCAGAGGTCAACGGTCAAGAGGCGTGGGTGACCCACCCCCACCAAAGTGTTCTGCCTACCCCAACTTAGTCGGGGAATGAACAAGTCGGGAAACGAACAAGTTGGAGAACAAGCGGTACATTGTTTTGCATGGAAATTTGGCATTTTATATTGTAGGCCTATTCTTAGGAATAACTCACTTAAAGCGGTGTTCCGCCCAAAAACAAAAAATGAAAAGCCAGCAGCTACACATACTGAAGCTGCTGGCTTTTAACAATAGGACACTTACCTGTCCAGGAGTCCAGCGTTGTCGGCACCGCAGTTGATGTTTTCATCAGCTGTCGGGTGCATGCAGCCGCCATTGCAGGTAAGGGTACCCAGCAGTTTAGCCTTACGGCTTCACGCCGGGAACCCTAGTGTGCATGCGTGAGGCCCCGCTCCTCTCTCCTACTGGCCCGGCGACAGGGAGAGGAGGAGGGAGGAGAAGGGAGCCCCACGGTGATGTCACGGGCCACGGCCCGGACTCCTTGAAGTGGGAACAGGATACCTGTCAAAGACAGGTATTCTGTCCCCCCTCCCCCCCAAAAGGTGGCAATTGTGGGTTAAAGGTGGTTTACAGGGTGGCATAGCAGAGGACAGGAGGCATAGCATGTAGGGGAACAGGGCGTTTGCCCCCTAGGGGCAGGTTAGGTAACCACAGCCATTAAAGTAATTCTCCACACTTTGGTTCCTAAGGCATAAACCTCTTTATACCCAGAACCAACAGACACTGTAAACCCAATCCCTCTCTCTGAATTCATTAACGTTACAAGGGAATGCAGAACACGTCTCATTTTCCAATTTCCACTGGCCTGTCTTCCTTTGACACAAACGTCTTGTTATTAATATTACTCTGTACATTATATTCTCTTTGCCCATAGGCACAAAACACAGGACGCTACCACACTTCTACTTATGCAAGGGCTTGCTCTCATGACTCCCCAGGCCAGGTCCCTAAGCCAACCCTGCACCGCAGCATGCTCCAATATGAAGACCAAGCTGCAAGATGGGGAACATGAAGTACAGCTGTCCCTTCACCAACGGGCAACCGTCATCCACCACAGTAACGGGCTTTCTCCTCTGACTGCCCGCTTTTTCTTGTATAATGTATCCCAACCTTGAAGGTTAAATGTGTGTTACCAAATGTACTTAACCAAGGGTTAACCTGGTACAAATGTTCTACAACCAGGCTGATTAACCTGGAGGGTTTCATGGCTTAAACTCCTAAAGTTGTTCTTTTGATACACCAAGGTTACACATGTTCTTGACTATATGCTGTATATCTTCCAGCAAATTACATTGACAATTTCTTCAGTTAAATAAAGTTCTCTTACTGATGAACTTTGAGGTTCACATATACCTCTTACATCATTTGCCTCATGCAAATACAATATATGTATGTAATTGCTACAAATTGGTTATGCAATTTGAATGAGGTAGTTTGACTGGGGTGCTGAACTAGTACACTATCCCTAGTAGTTTTGCATAAAATAAGTGCAATTGAACATAGTGCCGTGGCTGCCGCCCATACCTGAGTTGGCAATAGTCTGTTAGCATAAAGTCCATGAAACTTGGTTTTCCTGGAGAACGGGCCCATTGAAGGGAAATTAATAAAGAAGCAGAAGAGTTACATTACTGCACTCGGTCCTCACTGACGTCTCCCTTGATGGAAACCCTCTCAAAGATCGTCCTCTGAAGATTTATATACCCCAGAACACAGGATATGACACACTCACAAAGGAAGAAGTCACACACGACCAGACCCTTGGAGCAAACAATCGGAATATTTAAAGTATCACAACACCAGAATAATTAACACAGGCAAAAATACAGCAAAATAGTAACATACAGATAGGCACCTGCCTACAAGCAGATAAATTCTGTCCTCTCCATGCTGTGTCTTGAGACTGCAAGGGGAAGGCAAAGAGAGGGTGGCACAGTCAGGTAAAGTGTCATTTCAGCTGGAGTGGTTGGCGGGCCTCCCTGGAGTGGTGGGTTGGCCTGGAGTTGTGCAGAAGAGCAAGTTCTGTAAAAACTTAATTACAACTATATGTAGCTGACAGCAGACTACAGTTATCTGGCACTGCAGACTTACCATCTACCTTCATAGACTGCCTCTATGTTCCCCTAGTGCTGGGCTCGGATTACCTGCATCATACTCCAAAGCCAAGCAGGGAGCATTGTGGGAACTGTAGTCTTCCTGAACAGACATCCCTTACCTGCAGAACTATCCAAGAACTACACCTCCCAGCAGGCCCTCTGCTCTAGGGAGAGAACTCTGGGAGAGGCTATAAAAGGGTCAGCAGATCAGGCCCAAGCTCTCTTACATCCCGGATCTCATCAAGTAAACATCCCTTTCACTGTTGTGCGAGAGGACTGCGGCCTACCATGCAGCAACAAGGCGTTCCCAGCTCCGACCCAGGTGGGACCAACGCCGCTAGTTGAAACCAGCAGGACCAGACAATTCACTGTTCCAGCAGCCAGTGCATCATCTCAGCCCGTTTTGCAGAAGGAAGAATCAACTTGGATCGCTCTTCATGAATGAATGAATGAATGAATGAATAATTTGTATAGCGCTACAATGCGAACTGAATCGCCTCAAGGCGCTGTATTCGTGCTCTTCAGGAAGTTCCTACACTGTTTCCAGATTGGTAAGTGGGCACCTGCCCACAAATCCAGTACCAGTCACTATCATACTCCACAGGACACTGTATACAGACATTAGGGATGATCCAAACTAGGACCCAGGTACTGCCCCAGGGGACATGTATCAATGCAAAAAAAAGTTTTTAAAACTGCAGTTCTTTCAGGAGCAGTGATTTGAAGAATTCCTAAAGTGAAACAATAAAAATGAAATATTCCTTTAAATATTGTGCCTGGGGGACCCCTTAGTCTGTCTGTAAAGTAGCGCATTTTCCCCATGTTTAGAAAAGTACTGCGGCAAAATGACATTTCTAAAGGAAAAAATTTCAATTAAAATTGCTCACGGCTGTAATGTATTGCCATATCCCGGCAATATACATAAAAAAAATCATTTAAAAAAAACAGAGTGGGTCCCCCCCCCAATCCATACCAGGCCCTTCGGGTCTGGTATGGATATTAAGGTGAACTCAACGCCAATTTTTTTTTTAAATGATGTGGGGGTCCCACCCCCAAAATCCATACCAGACCCAAAAGACCCATGCAATTTTTTTCTTAATTCTGTCATAGGGCTCCCCTTAACCACTTCAATACACTATATTATATATTGTACACTGCACTATATACCCTGCACTGTATTATATGAACTGCAGAATATATACCATACAGACTGCACTATATACTCTTTACTGCAGTATCTATACTATACGGACTGCACTATATACTCTGCTGAAAAATTGGGCCTTAGGTGTTGGTGGTGGCAGAACACGGTAACCCCTCACAGTTACTCTTGTTGGGTGCAGGAACAGTTTCTGCTGTTAAATATTATTTACAAAACTGTAATTACATGCCCCAGTTAAACAGGGGCAGAAACATTGGGCATTAGGTGTTGGTGGTGCCAGAACACTATAACCCCTCACAGTTACTCTTGTTGGGTGAAGGAACGGTCCCTGCTGTTAAATATTATTTCAGAGGCTGCTTGCCCTCTTTTAGTGGCCTGTGAGCGTCTGCCTCTCCTTGGAGGCCTTATGGACATGATGAGTATTTTTTTTTTTTTAACACCGCACTACACTGTATTATACAGCGCCTGAAGTGTATTTGAAAGTGTACACACTGTATTATATACTGTGTACACCGCCTGCACTGTATTAGAAACTGTACACCGCCGAATGCACTGTATGCACTGTATATATATATATATATATATATATATATATATATATATATATGCTCAATGCAGAGTATATATATATAGTAAACTGTATACATATATATTCATATCAATACACTGCCTGTACTGACTGAATATAGAGTTTACACTATATATATATATATATATATATATATATAGGCTACGCTGAATGCAGAGTATATACCGTATTTATCGGCGTATAACATGCGCCCCAAGTTTAGGAGGGAAGTTTAAGGAAAAAAACCTTTTGGGAGGGACTTTAAGGAAAAAAACTTACATTTTAAATGCCCATCAATGCAGAATGATCAGTGTCCATCTGCAGCTTTGCCCATCATTGCAGAATGATCAGTGTCCATCTGCAGCTTTGCCCATCATTGCAGAATGATCAGTGTCCATCTGCAACCTTGCCCAACAGTGTCCATCTGCAGCCTTGCCCAAAATTGCAGCATGATCAATGATGGGTTTTAAATTGTTACTGGTACTCAATTTTTCTCTTTGCATCGTGAAGTGTATAGTTGAATAGGCAGATAAATCCAGCTGCTGTGAACAACACAAAAACCTTCCTTTTGCTTGCCGAGGATGTAATGAGCGCAGCTGAGATAGACATAGCCGGATGTCCTGTGTACTCGGCTCCTCTCGGCTCGTCTCGCAATCCCGTCCAGTCCTGCCCCTTGGTCCGGCTCCTATGATGGACACAACACTGGTCCAATGGCGGGACGTAAATGCTAGGAGGTGGGACTGGGCGTGACTGCGAGCGGAGCCGACCCTAGCCGAGTACACAGTACACTCAGCTCTGTCTATTTCGGCGGCGCTCATTGCCTCCTTCCCCTCCAAGGCAGCGGTTCTGCATATAACACGCACCCACAATTTCCCCCTGATTTTAAGGGGAAAAGGGTGCGTGTTATATGCCAATAAATATAGTATATATATATATATATATATATATATACTAGTCTGACTGTATATATATATCAAATACACTTCCACTAACTAATTAACCTGCCTGCCTAATCTAGCTCAATCTCCGTCCACTATAACACACTATAAGGGCGCTGTGTAAGCAACCTTATATAGTGTGGGGCATGGGCTTAGTCCCCCTGAGCCATGATTGGCCAATTATGGCTCTCGCTGAGGAGCGTGCTGTGATTGGCCAAAGCATGCAGGTCAGGTGTATACTTTGACCAAAAATCATACAGCAATGCACTGCGGTCTTGCAGTGCATTATGGGGCGCTCAAATTTGCCACGAACGCCCCATAAAATCCGCTGTTCGGCAAACTCGAAGCTCATCCCTAACAGACATCTTATCTCTGAATTACCTTAAGGATTGCCACTGGTCAGTCTCAGCTGCTTTGCCTTGACTGCATATAACTGTGCCACACTTAAGTCTTGTTTCTTTGCGCTCCAACATGCCAGTGAAGATAACTGCAAGGCCTTGCATCTTTGAACTCTGCTAATTCCATCTCCATTTAAAGGGACACACCGCTAGCCACTATATTACTTCATCCCTCATTAGGATTAAAGGTATCATAGGCCAGGCCTGGGGTTCCCCTTTAGCAGTGGTATTATATTCAGCAACCAGTAGCCCTTTTGAAATCCATTCATTTATTGTCTGCTTTTTGTATGCCCTGATATTATATTTCTGTCATTGCTGATTGTCATTTCATTGCTTTGGGGGACTTTATCAACTGAGTCTTGGCTGTTTATTCAGGATTTGGCTAATAATACCTGGTTACAAGACTCTCCTCTTGATAAAGTAAAACTTGAGAGAGCTAATCAATATACCTTGTGTCAGTGTGTTATTTAAAGGTATACACATGGGGGGGCGTGGCCTAGCGCATGGAGCTGTAGGACGCACTTCGCGGCTGCTCCCGGTCCTCACGACACCCTCGGGGATTTAACCGCTGATCCGGTGACGATACATACCCCAAACTGCTCCGATGGGGAAGGGGAAGCCTCGGGACCAGTCCAAGCCCAGCAGCGATCGAAACCAGGGGGACATCGGCCGCTTTGTGACCCGCTCGTCCGCGGCCTTCATGAACCAGAAGCCTTCCAAGATGGCGCCGGCGTCCACCTCACCAGCCCGCTCTGAGCCAGCGGACGCCATACAGGTACACAGCAGGGGCCGCTCAGCCTCCCTAGCGGACTTAGAACCCCCCCTATACAACCCTCACAGCCCACACAGTCTCTCCCAGGCATCGCTGTGCTCAGGGGATGGATGGGACATGGAATCTCAGATGCGCTCCATGCATGCTTATTTGCGCTCTTTACCCACTAAACATGACTTTGAGCACTGTGTCTCCCGCATGGAGAAGAGCTATAAAAGGGAGATAGCTGACCTTAAGAGGGACCTGGGGGCACGCATGGAAGACATAGAAGACACTACAGATGGCATCTGTACCACCCTACAGACACATGAGGAGACCCTAAACTCCCACACAGTTATGATACAGCAGCTCATGTACCATCAGGACGACATTGAGAACCGTAATAGAAGGAACAATGTCAGAATACGTGGTATTCCTGAGTCAGTGGAGCCCAAGGACTTAGCTGGGGCAGTGACCGCCATCTTTAACCAGCTACTGCAGAAGCCCAAAGACGCCCACATAGAGCTAGACAGGGTCCACAGGACCTCTGGCCCCAGAAACACTGACTCCTCTTTTGTCAGGGATACGCTCTGCAGGGTCCATTATTACAAGGTCAAGGAGGAGATTATGAGAGCTGCCAGTACACAGGACTCTATCCGTTTAAATGATGTTCCAGTTATGCTCCTGCCAGACCTCTCACGCCAGACCCTGGCTATGCGCCGGGCCCTCAAGCCCATCACTGCAGTCCTCCAAGAGAAACAAATCAAATATCAATGGAGGTTCCCCTTCCAACTCCGAGTCCGCCATGAGGGGAAGACCGCACTGTTTCGCACACTGGGTGACCTCCCCAGGTTCCTAAGCACACTGGAACTACCCCAAATAGCCCTGCCTGACTGGCCTATACAACCCACGACCCCTGGCCTTCCATTCCAACCTCAATGGCTGAAGGGTGGCAAACACAAACGCCAAAGAAGCTCCCCACACGGACCCCCTGATGATTGAAACCAAAAAGATGGACGCTGTCACAACTTATTGATCCAGCCTGCGGGCCCCCCCTCACACCACTATGACTGGCACACGCTAACTGCCAGTTATTTACTGAGGTGGGGGTACACAACACCTGTGTACCTTGTATCCCCCAACATCTGAACTTTCGAATATGCTGTTTCGCCTCATTTGATCCCACAGGAGGCCCATCCTGCTGGACACAAAGAGCTCCCAGGCCAGACTCCGCTCTAATGCCAACCTAAGACTGCCGACATATAACACACCACTGCGCGGACAGAAGACTAGACCAGACGCAGCTAATGTGAACCACCTCGAATTGCACTTACGCGGGCAGTGTTACCTACTTCCCTTGGGTGATCAAGGATACTACAAGAGTACATTATACTACGCCAAGTCAGTCGGTCCTGCCACTGACTCTATTTTTCCCCGTTTTTTGCACTTTGTTTCCCACCATCATTATTTTTTTTTACCCCCTTTATCTTTTTAATTTTTTTTTTATTTTTTATTTTTTATTTTTTCATTATTTGGACCAGGCCCCGGGGCCTGACCTAGCCCATGTTTTATAAGCTTTGTGAACAATGTTATCGGTTATCCTTAGTAAACCTCTGTTTTGGCACCCCCAGGGTGTAGGGGGCCGGGAAGCACTCCATGCGCTTTCCACAGTTACCCCCCACTAGGACCACGAGTGCCGATCAGTGCACTACGTCTCTCTTTTTGAGAATTAGTTTGATACAGAAGATTGTCGTTTTACTATATATTTTCCTTGCTTGTTTATTGCTGCCACACTGTGGCCTGATGTCTCCCCCTCTCCTTCTCTCCCCCCCTATTCCCTCTCCTCTTCTCTCACCCCAAGCTACCCCCCCTAACCCCCCCGGGGTTTGGTCCGGGCGGACCCCAATACCGGCACAGGTAAGGATCCATAATCACACACCCCTCTTATACCTCTGTGATGATGTCACCTGATAACGTAACCCTAGCCTCCTATAACTGCAGAGGCTTTAATACTCCAGAAAAGAGAAGCCAGGTGTTATACCACTTCCATAAGGCCAAGACCAAAATTTTGCTGTTGCAGGAAACACACTTCCGGGAATCAGCGATCCCAAAGCTTAAAAACCCCCACTACCACCAGTGGTTCCATAGCACGAACCCACTATCGAAATCCAAAGGGGTTTCAATAGCTTTCCACAAGTCATTCCACCCAGAAATACTGGACTCCCTTATTGACCCGTTAGGACGGTACATATTTCTCAAACTAAAATGTAATTCTTTTATCTTCACAGTGGCTAATGTCTATGGACCCAATCAGGACCAGGCGTCCTTTCTCTCTAAGGTGGTTGGTAAGCTACTCTCATTTGGAGGTCCGTGCTTTATATTAGGTGGTGATCTGAATGTAACCCTTTCTCCGGCCCTGGACTCCTCCTCGGGTAAGTCAACCTTATCTCACAATGCACTCACACAGATAAAGACACTCCTGCACTCCGCACAACTTGTGGATGTGTGGCGGGTGCAACACCCGTTCGAGAGAGATTACAGCTGTTATTCTGTAGCACACAACTCATATAGTCGTATAGACTACTTTTTAATCTCCCAAGCCCTACTAGACACACCGCTGAAGGTTTCCCTAGGGAACATACTATGGTCTGATCACGCCCCAGTACACCTCAGCCTGGCCCCTCCACGGTTATCCCGAGACCGGACATCGTGGAGATTGAATGACAACTTATTAAAAGACACTCCATGTGTTGCAGCCATTAAACAGGCGATCCAGGACTTTATTGAGGTCCATCGCTCTGATGACACTAACCCCCTGACCAAATGGGAGGCCCTGAAGTGTGTACTGAGAGGTGTCTTCATCCAACATGGTTCCCGCCTTAAAAAAGCACGGACCGCGGAAATATCCCGGCTACTAGCGACAATAAAATCGCTTGAAGCATTGCACAAGAAAGACTCAAACCCGGTGACTTACGTAGACTTATCTAATGCCCGCAGAGAACTCCTCAGCCTATTAGACGCACATTCCCTCATAGCCAGAGACAAGGGCCGCAACTATCACTACGCTTTCGGGAACAAATGCGGACAGCATCTAGCCAGGGTCCTACACCCCAGGCCCCCACGTAAACCGATACCCTACATCTGCACACCTGACCAACGGAAGATACATAACCCCCAAGGCATATCAGAGGCCTTTAAATCTTATTACGCTGACCTATACAACCTGCGCCCCCAAACAGAAACTGACAGCGGGCGGCGTACACGCTTAACTGAAATGACGGACTATATAAGGGAGACTGCCCTGCCACAAATTGACCCCGAGCACACATCTGCCCTAGAAGAACCACTAACAACGGCGGAATTTATTCTAGCCGCTAAGGGCTTAAAATCAGGAAAATGCCCAGGCCCTGATGGCTTTTCCCCCAGGTTTTATAAAGCGTTCGCCCCCTCACTCTGCCCACTATTAGCCTCAACGTTTAATGCTGTCGATAACGCACACTCACCCTCACACAACCTACTGTCCGCTAATATATCAGTTATACCGAAACCCGGTAAAGACCCTTCACAATGCGGGAGCTATAGACCGATTTCTCTTCTCAATATTGACATCAAACTCTATGCCAAGGTCTTGGCGACCCGCCTCTCCCCCTATCTGCCCACCATTATACATAGAGACCAGGTAGGTTTTGTCCCTGGACGCGAGGCCAGGGACAACACCACAAAGACCATCCACCTCATTTCCTACATAAGGAAACACAACTTAAAGGCTTGCCTACTCTCGTTCGATGCGGAGAAGGCCTTTGACCGAGTAAATTGGGACTTCTTACGCCTATCTCTAGAACAAATAGGTCTTGGACCTACATTCGTGTCCAAAGTAATGGCACTATATTCTAATCCCTCCGCTTCGGTCTTAGTCAATGGCACTTCATCCACACCGTTCCAGATCTCAAATGGCACGCGGCAGGGATGCCCTTTATCTCCGCTGCTATTTGCCATAGTAATAGAACACCTAGCACAGGCAATACGAGACAACACTTCCATCCTGGGCATACAGACACCCTCCGCAGAATACAAACTATCTCTTTACGCGGACGACCTGTTGGTCTACGTACAACAACCACACACATCCTTACCCTCACTGTTACTGGAATTCAATCGATTCGGGAAGTTCAGCGACTTTAAACTAAATATAGCCAAAACGGAAGCCCTTAATATTTCCCTCCCCACACATACTCTAACCCAGGTACAAGCCAATTTTCCCTTCCAATGGAGTGCCAGGAGTATATCTTACTTGGGAATACAGATACCGGCCAATCTATCGGAACTGTATGCCCTAAATTATCTGCCCCTGGTGACCCGTTTACGTAAAGACTTAGATGACTGGAACACTACTCCCTTGCCATGGTTCGGACGCATAAACACTTTAAAAATGGACACACTCCCCAAACTACTCTATATCTTCCAAACAGTGCCCATCTCAGTCCCAAAACGCTTCTTCAATCTCCTACGTTCTATGTCCATTCGATTTGTGTGGCACCAAGGTATGCCCCGCATCAAACACACACTTCTCACATACCCCAAAACCCAAGGAGGTGCGGGTCTTCCTGACTTTGAGCTATACCACAAAGCAGCTCTCCTGGCCAGAATCACTGAATGGTTCCCACGCCCCCTCAATAAAGCATCCACTATGGTAGAACAGGACCTATCTCCCCACGATCTTCGAGCTTTGTTGTGGGGACACGGGCAATCTATACACCTATTCTCAACGTCCCCGCTAACAGCTGCCGCCTTACATCTGTGGTATAAGAAAGGGATGCAGCCCCTACTGTCCTCGGAACCCTCACCCCTTACTCCGCTATTCGACCACCCAGATGTACCTCAGGGAGAAGGATCACTCGCAATAGGCCCCTATCTCCGCACTGAGTGGCCAGTGGCGAGGTCATTTGTAGACACCACCTCTGGCAAACCGGTTCTACCGGGGGGTCGGGGTAATTGGCTCACAGCCATAAGGATCACATCATTCTGTTCATCTCTCTTCTCCTCCTCTCAGATACACAGACCTCTCACAGAATTCGAACAGCTGTGCTCTCTCTCCGAACCTCCACAACACTCGCTCTCCGCTATGTACACACTACAACATACCCTCCTACACAAACATCCTCCATCTTACACCAGGAGGTGGTCCAGGGACCTGGGAAAGGAATTTACCGACACGACTGGCTGAAGTCATTTTATTTTACGCACAAGACCTCAACGTCATGTTACAATCAAGAGAAAAATTTCAAGCTGTTAGCAAGATGGTATAGGGACCCTCAAACACTGCACAACATCTTCCCATCCGTGCCTCCCACATGCTGGAGGTGCGGCTCGGCTGATGGCAGTTACTTACACATATGGTGGGAATGTCAACTTGTGCGCCCCCTGTGGACACAGGTTTTTTCAGTATATAGCAATCTGTATGACAAACCTCTTTCTCCATCCCCTGAAATTGCCCTCCTATCTATGCTCCCAGGCTCTATACCATCACAAAAACGCTCCCTACTGCGCTTCTTCCTCTCAGCCGCTAGACAAATAATCCCCATGTTCTGGAAGACCACCACCAGCCCCCCCCTATCTCTATGGGTTTCCACCGTCAATGACATTATGCGCATGGAGGAAATGTTAGCCTTGGAAAATGATTCCTTCGAAAACTATAAGCTCCAATGGCTCATATGGATCGAGTTCTCCTCATCGGATTCTCTGAAAAAACTAATATCACCACAGGGAGTGGGCTGAGCATCAGCCCAGCCAACCTGATTGAACGTGCTGTGCTGGGACCCGCCCGGGCCCGCCCCCCCCCCCTCCTTTTCTCTCTCTCTTACCTCTCCCCCCTCCCCCCCCATATCTACTCTGCTCCCTCTCTACCCCTCTAACCTTGTTACCTTATTTCTTTGAAGACCGATGTCAACCACTCCCCAGGGCTCAACCCTAGACGGGTGCCCCTACAGTTAATATGGCATGTATTGTTGGCTTTAGATAATATTACACCCCTGGGACCAGGGGCCGTTTATTTTATGCTGTTTGAATATACCTCATGCCAAATGATACTCACTGTTGACAATTTGATGTTACATATACGATGTATCCTGTTAAACTTCAATAAACACATATTTGACTATAAAGGTATACACATGTCTGAACCTAGAGTGTCAGGAGGGCTGGAAAGTTCACAGGGTCAAGGTGGCGCAGAGGAACATGCAATTCCAAACAACCCCCAAGTGGGCAGTGCTACATATAGCCTGTTTGACAGGCTGGCAATGGTGGTATTTTACTATGGGGCGCCCAAAGCCCCACCCATAATATTTTTAAGGGCATTTTTGCCTACATAGTTGTGGCCCACCGGAGGTTACTCTTGTGCTTAAGCTCACCTCTGGCTGTATTTTTAGGGATTGTAGAGGTTGCAGTTCAAAAAGACCATGAGGAAGCCAGAAACATCTCAAAAGCCAAAATACCAGTGGCTGATTAATTTTAGAAATACATGATAAATTGCTCTCAGTTGATTGGTAATGCATTTCTTGTAAGTAATTTCTTGCAATAACACACAAACTCTTGAGAAATAACTTTGCAGAGATACCCTTTTCTGGATCTAGGGATAATGTTTTTACTCCGTTTTCTCCTTTTTTTCAAATGGCGTTGTTTATTCCAAATTTTTAATAACTATCTAAAAAACTGCCCAGACCAAAGGAACCACAGACAGGGGACAGCTCACTTCAAAGGCATGCTCTGCATTGAAGCCATCAAACAACCTTAGTCAGCAAGACTATGCTCCGGATGGCCGAGTCTGCTAAAGTCTGGAAGAGAAAAGTCATTTTTTTCTTTGACCCACTCAGCAGATGTTTCTCACTTGATTGTACAACTTATGTGGAGGAAAAAAACGTGTTCAAACAGAAATAGAAATGTTACTACAGACAGATATTCTCCAATATGAACAACAAATGGAATAAAATAGCTAGAAGTATAATAGGTGTGAGAGAGTTTAAAATCAAACCACCAGCAAGGCTGGATTTATACTTTGTGTTAGTAAAGTGTATATGAAATTGGGTTTATTTTATGCACAAATATGCTTACATTTCTTCAAAAACTGATTTTGGTCCATTTTTTTTCTATCAAAACATCCAAGTGCAAAGTGTTTACTTCACAGTAGCGCTATGATACAAACTATTTAAAAGTGCACGCAAAGTGATCTTTTTTTTAAAAAGCGAAATAATACAGTCTTATTACATAAAAAGGACACACAAAACACAAGCTGAATTCAGCAAGTGAAGCAGCACTCCACTGACAAGCAGACAGTAATGTAACTGATAATAGTATTAAAAGTTCATCAAGTCCATAGAAGATGTATCTGGTGGTGGGGTTAATTTTTGCCTGATAAAGTAGGTGGGGTCGCTGAAACGCGTTGTGGACCGCTTCCTGGTTTGTTTTCCGGCTCCTGTCAGTGGCGTGTGTGTGACAGAGACGCCACTGTTCTCCATCTCCCACGTCGGGTCCCGGCTCGGCAACCTGTGGCTCCATCGGTCCATCCAGACTGCTGTTTGCTCACTCTTTGTCTGCACTCACCCTGTACACTAGATCTTGATATTTTTTATGTAAGTGCATCTGCATTAAATTGAAGTTACTGTACTTTTAACCCTTACTGACCTGGCACCCTTCCTTTCTTGTTTTTTTAAATCAAAAGTTCACCATAGAAAATGTAAAAAATTGTGTTCCAAATCCTTCCCAAAAAGAACTTCTTTATCAACAAAACACCATCCTTGCTTAAGGGATCCCTCTCCCCTAAAGAAAGGCACTCACAAGAGTGCCATGCCTCCCACTTTCATGGTTGGCATAGCTCACTTTTGTAATTATACATTGGATATTTCTCCATTAAACTCATGACATTTCATTCACATATGAAAGGAAAAAGAAAGATGCCTCCAATGGTACAATAAACAATACAATTTGCCTTTATTAAAAATAGTGGAAAACCACTCATAATAAAGGCAAATTTGATTGGTTATTCTACCATTGGAGGCATCTTTCTTTTTTCTAGGAAAATAATAACCAGGGCTGTTTTTTTAAGAAGTTCTGCTAAGGGATAAAATATTGGTGTTAAGACCTGCTGGGAGGAGGCATGAGGTCCCCTTGGGGTGGTTGTTGAAGTTCTGTATTGCTATGGCATGTACTAAATGTTTCTGCCATTTTATTACCTGTAAATTACAAATCATTTATAAAAAGACTTTAGTGACCCAAACACACCTAAATACACAGCTAAAAAAATTCACCCATTCATGGATAATTCTGGTGGTGGTGAAAAGGGGGGTTAATTATCCCCAAATGTTTCCATTGGGTAGGAACCTCAGGGGAATTCTAAAAAATTCAAATTCATGTTTAGGTCTGTTCGTTGGTCCTGTCTAAGTTAATTTTATCACTTTTGCCTTTCTTCTCTTCATATTTCTTTGTTCCATCTGTTACACACCTTATGTTTTTTTAACTGCTTTTAGGCACTATGCATATTTTTGTCACCATAAAAGAAAAGAATCAGTGATTTCAATTGTCAACTGCTAGCAGCAGATGACAGATGGTGCTAAATTGACAGCTCTGTGTGCTCCTACTATTGCTAATTTCCCTTCTTCTTTAAACTAATTCTACTTAATTTGCTTTCATTTTACCCCAATGAAATAACCATTCTGACATACTGCTGCAGCAAGAACATTTTTATTAAAGACTTCTTTAAAAATACATTAACTGCATGTGAAAGAGATACTACTAACATCCAAAAATTCTTATACCTGTGCAGGTATATACAGTAAAATTGATAAATGGCAACAAATTGTCAGAAGTAGTGTATATATTGTTCCTTTTTCATTATAATTGTTCGTTATTCTGATTATCTCCATTGAATTAAAATTTTTATCCAACCACAAACAAATATAGAAAATGGCCAACTATTTAAGTAAAGAAAATTCAACCATCTGAGATCCCTCAGGGAATGGCTAAAAAAATTGCTGCTAATCTCCAGCTGCAATGGGAAGAGAAACATTTAGCAGGAATATATCTATTCCTGCTAAATGTGACAGCTCCTGCTCAAGGCTACTGGTTGTTAGTGACTCAGCACCTTCCAGCATCCTAACAACCAGCGACTCATCCCCACCCAGCACATTCAGCCAGCATCACAGTATTACCGACTGACAGGTGAATGTAAACACAGAGGAAGGTATAGTGTAAAGGCCCTTCAGTTCTGGTATAGATTTCAAGGGGGACCCCACACAAAAAAAACAATAGAAAAGCATGGGGTCCACCCAAAATCCATACCAGACCCTTATCCCCATGCCATGAACATGGGAGGAGGGACCTTACCAGAGGGGACACCCCCTGACAAAGCATTTTGTTTCCATTTAAATGAGGATAAGGGCCTCTTCCCCACAACCCTGGCCCTGAGGTTGTAGAGAACTGTGGGGAAAGGGCTTATCAGAATCTGGAAGCCCCCTTTTAAATTAAGGGGGCCCCCCAGATAGCTTTCAAAAATCTCCCTGTAAATGAGTACTCATTCACAAAAAATTCAAACAATTTACCTACTAAGCGCTTACTGACATACGATGGTATCTGTATATAATATATACTGAAATAACAATAAAATAAATAAAAATTATGCAGACTAATAAAAACAGAAAATGAAAAGTAATAGATAATGATTCAAGTCCAACTAGTCCATGAATAGGTAAGAACCACAATGTGACTCAGATCAATGGGAAAAACGTCAGCAGGTGGTGACTGGACAGGATACATGCAAGCCAGCAGCTCCTTTGTTGAGGTTTGGGATTCCCTCGGAAACAGAAAAAAAAGGAGAAAAAGAGAGAGCCATGTCAGTGTAAGTAAAACCAACAATACATTATTCCAATATACACTTACATCTAAGAAACTTGCAAACTGCATGTAGAGGTGCTGTGATATTGTGTGTGATGATCCAGGACGGTAGACAGGGTGGACTGGAGGGCTGTTGTGAGTGTCCGGACTCGCTGGGGAAGACAGTTATATATGTAAAACTAAACAAAAAACAGGCGGACTTCCATAGTCCCCCAATCCACCCATGTCTCGTAGCAGAGGCATAACTAGAACCCTAAGGGCCCCTGTGCAAGAAACCATGATGGGCCCCCCTGACCCCCCTGAGCCCCCTGACCCCCCCTTTCATCTGAGCCCCCGGCTTCCAATTTTGCGAGGGCGTTCATGCTACCAGAACCTTGCCTCCCACATGTCCCCTGGGACGTGCATCCAGCTCAATCACAGTGGCTCTTTACCACGTGATCAGCTAAGATAAGATAAGATTTATTTAATGTCATTGTAAAACAAATCACAATGAAATTACATTTCTACTCCACACATTATTCATACATCACAATTTCCAACCATACATTTACCACATAGGATTTAATTATACCAAAAAATGTGTAATATATTTATAAATATATAAAAGTGTCCCCATATTATAAAAAGTATAAAAAGTGCCCTCATATTAAAAAAAAACTAAACAAGACAATAATATTAAAATAAAACCTCTTTCATTTCATTCCTGCATTGATAGCCTTAACAGCCCTGGGAAAGAAGCTGATCACATGTAAAATGACTTGCTGGTTATTGGCAGCCCTTTCCTTCCACGCTGTGTCTGTGCGAGGAAAGGAGAAGTAACAATGTCAGTAAATTGTTTAGACTGATAATTAGTGCCCTGATCATCAGTGCAGCCTATCAGTGCCACCTATCAGTGCTCATCAATGCCACCAATCAGTGCCCATCAATACTGCCTATCAGTGCTGCCTATCAGTGTTCATCAATGCCACTCAGTGACCATCAATTCTGCCTATCAGTGCCCATCAATGCTGCCTATCAGTGCTCATCAATACCACCCATCAGTGCCCATCAATGCTGCCTATCAGTGCTGCCTACCAGTGCTCATCAATGCCACTCATCAGTGCCCATCAATTCCACCGATCAGTGCCACCTATCATCGCTCATCAATGCCACTCATCAGTGCCCATCAGTGCTCATCAATGCTGCCTATCAGTAACCATCGGTGCCACCTCAATGGTGTCTATCAGTGCCACCTATCAGTGCTCAATGCCATTAGTGCTGCCTATCAGTGTTCATAAATGCTGCCTATCAGTACCTCCTATCAGTGTTCATCAATGCCGCATATCAGTGCCACCTATCAATGCTCATCAACGCCGCTTATCAGTGCCACCTATCATTGCTCATCAATGCTACCCACCAGTGCAGCTTATCAGTGCTGCCTATAAGTGCCCATCAGTACTGCCTATCAGTGCCACCTATCATTGCCATCTACCAGTGCAGCTTAACATTGCCGCCTATCAGTGTTCATCAATGCCACCTATCAGTGCCTCCTCATCAGTGCAGCCTATCAGTGGCCGTCAATGCTGCCTATCAGTGCTCAATGCCCATCAGTGCCACCTATCAGTGCTCATCAATGCATCCTATCAGTGCCCATTAGTGACTGCTAACCCCGCCTCTTAAAGGGGATGTACAGGTACGCCCCTTTGCCCACCGCTGCCATTGTGCTGATGTATATCGAGGTGCAACGGTCGGTAAGTGGTTAAGGAACACGTACAGAATATATTGAAAGGTTACGATAAATATAGTGTATCCAAACTATTTGCAAAATTTCACAACTAAGAACCCACACATTTGAAATTTTGGGGCATTGTACCTTGGCGGGGAGGGGGTTCACAAGGTGAGAACTCTTAGCCAACTCAAATCCAAATGGATATATTTAATGGATACTTTCTCATCTCACGGACTCAACATTGAGTTTGATCTTAATTGCTTCATCAATAATATTTAATTACTAATATATTGATTTACTCATTTATCACCTACAGACTCTATATGCCACCTTGCACTTTAATTCCACCTCGATCCATCACTTCATTATTGTCCCGTCAAGCAGCTATAGTTCACTATTCACTTGTTACATTAGTAAGCATTCACTTTTCTCACAGTATATAGGTATCTTACTCTTCCATTATTTACGCTCTTATTCACGTCTATACATGTTTATATTGTCCCTTGCCTCATCTCCGGTACTCCTATGGCTCTATATATGCTTTTAAATACGTTTTTTATACTTTTTTTATATTCCTTTTTTTCAGTGGGCAATATGTGCTCTGCGTTAGCTCACAAGTTATATAAATTTTTCCCCTTTATATTTTATTATTTTCGTTTTTATGAGACTTCAAAGTAGTTTTTATATATCATTCCTTACCTATCTCATCTCCGGGTCTCTAGTTTATTTACATCGTGTCCATGAACCTGCACACCCTCTGTGACTTCTTTCTAATGGCTGCCGTAATGTTGGTCTTTGTGGTAACCAAGGGAAAATGGCCACCATAATGTTAATCTATGAGAGACCAAGGCAAAATGGCTGACATAATGCATTTCAATGGCAGTCCACAAGAAAATGGCCACCACCAATTAATTCCAATACACAATTTAAAGACACTAATGATAGCCTATTGTTATCCCCTGATGAAGTCACGTGATGTGACGATACGCGTTGGGATTGGAGCAATAGGCGGACACCAGAAGTGACGTAAGCATACAGGCTCGCCGCTCGTGGAGTATTATCTCAGCGTTTTTTATACAAAGTGAGTGTATCTACTTAGTGCACTTTTAATAAATTTGAATTTTAAGCGTTATTATGCTATTGGGATCTTTCTTCCATTTCCATTATTTTAACTGAGCAAACTGGAAGCGAAGGCTGTGCCTATACCTATGATCCATTGCTGCATCCACCAAGGAGGGACCCTTTGAAGACCCTTGTCCAAAGCATCTGATTCATTCATGCTGTAATATTACAGAAGAAAGGTGAGGGGCTTGTGCCCATTAAAGTGTCACTGCAGTGGATTGGCCTGCAATCGGCTGTTATTTTCACGTTTCACGGTAAAGGGAACATTACCTATCTAACAATCTTTGATTGTCACAACTCTATTGGGACTGTTATATATTTTGATATCAGAGCCCAGGGTGGCTTATTGGACGTTTTATTTGTTTGTTATTATCACCATGTGTTATAATATTTCTTTGTTCCAAGATTGCATTTAGCAATACTCGCACCTCTATACACCTACCATTTGTGTGTTTATGTATTCATTTGTAGTGTTTTTTTACTATCACCATGTGCTGATTATTAAGGTTACTGCACATGCTGCACTAATCAATTGTTTCACTTTGGACCTTAGCACTATTAATTGTGATATGTATCATAGTTTATGATTTACTTGCACCCACTACAGCATAACTTGTTTTTTATCTTTGTTATTGAATGACTTTTGCACCAGCACTTTACTATAGTGGTTCACAACATTTGTCAGAGAGTTCACAACGCAGCATCACAACTTTACCCATTCACTTGTTTATCTGCCAACGATCAGCTAATTAGGTGTCTGCAGCAGTGAACCCTCAGTTTTCAAATTAGTTGACAGCGCAGGAGTACTACTTATTCTCTAATTGTTAGACCGAGCTTCTGTTGAACAGACAGGGGTCCACACAGATCAAAATTTGGCCATTCCTGCTGAACCATTCAATTTTCGGTCCTTAAATACCCTGCTTAACAGGTGGAACTGTAAACTTGCATGCAAAGGTTAACCTGCTTAATAGACTGATTAACAATGTCTGTCTAATGCGCCAAGTCATTGATAATGACAGTGTTGACACAATCTATCTTTGTATGTCTTTGGGATCTGACCTAAGTTCACATACCAGGTTTTTACCATTGTCTACTTGTCTTGGAAACTGTGTATATGGCACTGTGAAGATAACTCAGTTCACTCTGTTCAGACAACTCCTTCCATGATGTGATGTGTTTTGATGTTCTCTTGAGCTCCTTGATCCTAGAATTGCATAAAGGTGGTTTGTAAAAATCTTTACTATCCAAAATACATACTCATATTGTAGTATCCACAATGTGTGTTCCTGGGCTACACTAATTCCCGGAATAGTTGGAATCAATGCTATTGTACACAGGCTTTTGGTATCAGCTAAAGTATAGTCAACCATTTTTCTGCCTGAGCCTTAAGCCTTAAAACACTACAGTTTTTTTTCCGTGCAACCCCATGGGTTTCATGAAAAAAAAAAACTGACAGCTCCAGTTGGGAGCCACTGTACTAAACATGCAAGGTTAGTCCAGCGATCGACCTTGCTGAGCTGTTATGTTCGGACAGGGGGATGCCCCCCCACCAGAACAATCCAACCAGCGCTCTCTGCTTTCGGCTGAGAGTGCTTGTCAGGAGGAACATAGGGTAGATGGGTACCCAAATGGCGGACTTTTAAGGCATGGAAACAATGAGGAAATAGAAAAAAATATATATTTATTGAAAAAAGTACATAGTATCGTGACAGTGTTCAGACAATTAAAAATCATATAAAATTATATAATTTGTACATTGAGCCCTTGTGCGTCGCATCTACGCGTTTCGCCGTGAAGGCTTCTCAGGACACGGAAAAGGTTCAAAGACGTAACAGACAAACAGGATAACTCTCACTATCTTCGAATAGGCTACGCCTCAAGTACAAAAATCCAACGGCTGAAACTTATCCATATATGTGGGAAAAGTCTACCAAACTGTAGTGGGGTAACCAGTACACAACAAGTTCAGTAAGTATGGTTACAAAGTTTCTAATAACAGGGGCAGATGAAGTCGAATATCAGAATATAACATTAGTAGGAGAATCCTAAACAATCCAGGATCCCTTGCATACACTGTTAATCAAGCTTCACAGACGCTGGTGGTCAGTAGTATATTCCACCCAGCATAGAGAGCTGAAGAGAAAAGATTTATGTTGTGAGACATATAGGTAAACCCCTACATATACATATAGGTATACCCCTGGGAGACAGCCGGACGCTGTGCACTTTTTTCTATTTTCCAGTGGTGGTCAGGAGTCAGTTGGCTGCTGGTTTGCCAGCATGCACGTCCGACAGAAGCCAACCGAGCGGCCGGCTTCTGTCGGACAGACTGACATACACACAGGCAGAATGTCAGCTGGTATTTTTTGTACTGACAAATGTCTCCCGACATTCTGCCCATTTGTATGGGGGCTTAAGGGTTACTTAGATTACTTAAAACCCCCAAAACATTAGCAGAAACCCTGGGGAATAAAATGGTGGTAATTTTTATATGTCACAGGATATTAGCGCAATGGCTAATCAAGTGAAAAATTTCAGTAAAGAATACATATACATTTTAGGGCACACAAATTAAATATATTACCCAATTTTGGTTAAAAAATAAAAGATGAGATTGCATCATATAATAGATATCCAACAGGCCAAGTTAAAAAATGCACTCGCCCATGAAACAGCAATAAACTTTGGTACCCTAAATTCTCCATAGATGGTGCTTTAGAAAAAAGCCCCCACAGGTTGTCAGTTTGGAGTTGAAGCTGATGGATCAAACCTTTTTTCCCTCACTCTGCTTTGCGCAGTAACATGTAACATGCTTGCAGTGCAATCAATATCTCCACAGGTAGGCACCCCCGACGCATGTGTTTACCTTCATATGTACATGTGTGTGGGGGGTGTAGGGGGGCTCAAACTTTTTGAATGGGGTTTTAAGTGCTTGGGAAAATTTTATTTTCCCAATTTGTTTTCACTAAAGCAAAAGTCCCCTATATAATACTATTTGGTTATGACAGGTTCTCTTTCATGATACATCAGGTTTTTTTTCAATCCCTGATGTCTCACCTGTTCTAAAGCAAAATGACAGCCCGATTCTGAGCTGATGTAATGCGTGTCGCTTATGGGTTCTTACTACAATATAGATAGGGGAGATCAACAAACAGGTGTTCTCCTTCCACTGGCCTTCGTACCTTCTACCTGGTGCCACCTACTATGTTGTTCCCCAGCTTGCAGGTGGAGCCCGGGAAACATGGTGTGGGCACATGTGGGGGGCGGAATGTACTGGGGGGGTTGGAAGTGATTGAGGGGCTGTACATACAGTTACCCGAATAATTCCATCTAACAGCCATCAGTTGGCTTGTCAGATTTAAACTGCTACCGGGAGCAGCAGCGACCAGTCCATTAGGGGAGCCCGGGCTCTGCCCACTCTCTCCATGCTGCCCCTTTCAGGACGTGGGGCACCTAATTTACAGCCATAGGCTCTAATAGGCTTCAAAATATGTGGGCTCCTGGCGCAGAGCATTGTGACATGAGCCCACCCAGGTGTTACAACAGTGAATGAATATGGATCCTCAATCTGGCCAATCAGAAGTGGGTGTGAGACCCAGAGCCGACGCCCGTGGAGAGCAGCAGAATGAGAGAGCCGCCACGAGCTCAGGAGAAGTGCCTCATAGATGGGGTAAGTGCACCAGTCCCGCCCGCCAATGGACCGACCAATGGACCAACTGATGGGGGGGGGGGGGGGTCATACTGTGTGCCCCCCCCAAAGAAAATTACCACCGGCTTCCACTGACCGAGAGTGTGTGTAAATCTCGCTGTTTCTGCTAGTGTATGTCATACATTGGTGGCAGGGAAAGGGTTGAACCCAGAAAGTGAACTGTCATTATGCTAGCTTGCCAGTCTTTAAGCAGGCCAGACATGGTTCCAATTTTAGCTAATTTCTGCTGAATTGGCCAAATATTGCGCCATGGGTGGCCCTACTGACACCACTCGGCTCACAAAAAGTCAGTTTTTTAATCGACTGTTGTCAAAAGAGCCAGGGTGAAAGGTGCCTGCATTCGATCAGATGCATTCACTGTTTGGGTATTTTGACAGCTGGCGCTAGAGATTTGTCCATCCACACTGTTTAGCATGGTTGGGGAAATTGAGTGGTTTCTCTTGTTCAGCCCATGGAATTGAATGGGAGAAATCTTATGGGTATGGGCAGCTTTAGATTAGGCTGCTTTTGTTTGCTTTTTGTAGACTTTTTTTTTCCCTTTATTGCCAGCAACACTTCCTGTCCTAATGTGACAACGCTACTTATTGTACTATATCTATGGAAGAGTAGTGTTATCACCCTAGAATGGGACATTTGATACTTACAAACCATTTTGAAGTACATTGTTAATAATATGACCTTTTAATTTCAGCCTGTAAAGCTAGGCATAGATGGTTTGAATCTCGGCCGGTTTAGCAGGAAACGGCTGAGATTCAAACATCTATGGGCAGACTGAATGTAGCCAAGTTGATCGATGGATTGGCTTGGGTACAGCCAGCATGTCGGATTTCCAGCATGCGATTATTGCCTCTAGCAATAATCACTGTGTACTCCCGGCAGTGATGGCCCCTCCCGCCAGGAGAACACAATAGCTCTGTGGAAGGGATTCCCCATCAACACTGACTGTGTAGAAGGGGGAATCTAGTGATTTATCGCATTATCTATGGCCTGCCTAACCCTACAATAAGGCCTATAACTGCCATTTAAATATACGTCTATGAAGAAACTCCTGCACAGAGTGAGATGCCGGGGATGCAATATTTCAAAACACCACTGGTTTGAAGCATTGTAATGCTTCCAAAAAAAATACTTTTTTAGTTCAAGATGATGTTCCACTTTAAATTGAGCAATGTCACAATTTTTTTTTTTTTGGATAGTGCTACAAAGAGTCCGGTTCTGAAAATAGATTAATTTATTCTGTTTCCAGGATATTTGGCTGTAACAAAAACATTTTCCAAGTATATCCCCCCTCGGAGAATTGACTTATAGCTTTAGTTACTGGTATAAAGATTGTATTTTCCCCCTGAACAGAATGGAATGTAATCATGTTATGTAGCTTAGCGGCTCTGTCTGCAGATTACCATAACATCTTGTGTCCCTCGGACTTTATGAAAATAACCTTTTCTAGGGAGGCTAAGCATTGTAAAATCGGTAGGAGAGTGATGAAAATAAAGTCCCTGGCAGGTTTAACAAGGACATGTTCGGCACACCTGATAATCTGATTATATGCTCTGCGCTCCAGTCTTTTCTCTCGAGCTCCGTCTGACAGCGGTACATAGCGAGCTGGGTTTATGTAAAACAATAAGCGTGTAAGGCTCAGTAATTGTATTCCAGCCACGCTACATAGTGTAAAAGACAGAAAAAAGTTTAATGGAGAGGATTTCAGGTGTCTGGAACTCAGAGATAAGATGGTGATTTGTGAAAGTAATTTAAAAGACCATTAAACTTAAAATATAAATGGCTTTATGTGGAAGGGCTCTTAATAAAATTCAAAATCCCGCTCACCATCTATGATCGGTTACACTTTACTGTGTAGGCTATTCTGCTATTTAGCTAAAAGAGTTGTTTTAAACTGATACGTAGGCCTTACATGGATAGGAAGAAGGAAGCTATGCTTTAAAAAATGTAGCACCTCTTCATCTAAAAATAATTTTGATTGGCTGCTTAAGTTTTAACTACCATTATTAAAAGCTTTTTTATGTATTTTATGTTGTCCTCTTTAAGAAGCTGAAAAGGAGTGACATCATTAGTTACCATAATGCCGCATACACACGATCGGACTTTCTGGCAGGATTGTCCGCCGGACAATCCGACCGTGTGTGGGGCTCCGGGGGACTTTTTGTTCCCTCCCGAATCCATCTCAGACCCTTATCCGAGCACGCAGCCCAGAAGCAGAAGGCGACAGCGATGGTGACAGAAGCCCGGGCCACCGCTAGTAAAAGAGCTGGAAGAAGAAAGCGGAGGCCCGGCAAGAAGAACAGAAGAGATCCCCGAAGACCCCCGAAGTCGGAACAAGACCCCCAGACAGCGGTGGCGCCGAAGGAGAAAGCCGGGCTCCTCTGCTAGTGAAAGAGCTAGTAAAAGAGCAGAAGATAGCGGAGGAGTCCTGCGAGAAGACCCCCCAAGACGGAAGAAGAACCCCCGGAGCTGTGCAATAAAGTATTTAAAAAAAATTGTGTTGTTTTTTTATTTACACTTTTTTCCTTAGGTGAATGGGTAGGGGTACATCGTACCCCATACTCATGCACATAGGGTGGGGGGCCGGTATCTGGGGCCCCCTTATTAAAGGGGGCTCCCGGATTCCGATAAGCTCCCCGCCCGCAGACCCCGACAACCAACGGCCAGGGTTGTCGGGGAAGAGGCTCTTGTCCTCATCAACATGGGGACAAGGTGCTTTGGGGTGGGGGGGCCGCAGGGCCCCCCTTTCCCCAGGGCACCCCCCATGTTGAGGGCACGCGGCCTGGTACGGCTCAGGAGGGGGGGCGCTCGCTCGTCCCCACCCCCTTTCCTGACCGGCCGGGCTGCGTGCTCGGATAAGGGTCTGAGATGGATTCGGGGGGGACCCCCACGCCGTTTTTTCGGCGTAGGGATTCCACTTTAAATACATACCAGGTGATGGGGCTAGCGAGGTGTCAATGTCGCCGATCAAGGCGGCATTCACTTCCTTCGCTAGTCCCATCTACTTGGAGTCACGTTCTAAATGAACAGACTTTCCGATGTGTGTCGGCAAGTCCGTTCATTTCAAAAGTCCCGCGGACTTTCGCCAAAACTCCGGCGGATTGTCCGCCGGAAAAGTCCGGGCGTGTGTAGGCAAGTCCACACGTTCGGAAAGTCCGGCGGACCTCCGCTGGAAAGTCTGGCGGATTGTCTGGCCGAAAAGTCCGATCGTGTGTACGGGGCATTAGACTGGAGTCATTATTCTGTAGATCCCTCTCTGGGCCTTCTGAAGATTTTATGATGTGACAGTTAAAGACATCCATTCAAAAGTGATTACCTTATTTTCAGTGCACTATAGTAGGATCCCCTGCAGCGACATTAAATGCCTACGGGACCCTGGTGGGGAGATGCACCTTCCATTGCCTTGGCCTTGAATGTAACTATATGGCAACTAGAATTGTCACATGGCCCTACCTATTTTTCTTCATGTTTTTACAGAAAATCAAGCAAGGAATGGACGTTGGCAGCACTGACTGTAGGAGAATATCTAAAGCTGACCATTAACAAGTAAATTTTCAAATGAATAGTCATATAATAATTTGTATGAATAGCCTTAGTACATTTGATGAATGTTGTTCAAAAGTACTGATGGGTTCCCAAACAGCTTGAATGCCTTTAACACCTTGAACGCATTCAAGTGCAGTCTTTTTTTTATTATTTTATTTTTTTACAAACTATTTTTATTATTGTAAAGGTCATAAATGCAATCTTTTTAAAAGTACTGTGTGCAAAATATTTAGCTTTTCTTTAATGGTTACATTGGGGGACAACTGCATATCTTCTGCAGTCTTGAATCTTGTCGAACCATTCCATTTAATCATCCAAATGTCCAGGCAGTCTTTGTCCATCTTCTGAGATTACACTTTTCAAGTTTAGCTATATTTGTGCAGCACCCTACTAGTTAGGCTGCTAGGTTTGGTAAGGCAAATTTAGTTATTTGGCTCTCCTGTAATCAACTAAGTTGTGTTCAATTTCTTTGGGTTTCTCTGGGTTCTGCATGGTTCAGGTTTAATTGCTTCCCCCTGTTTTCTGGAGATTTCCAGAATGTAGTGGGTGGGACAATCTAACAGGCAACCTGAATATTTATATACTGTAGATCAAGCTAACCCCTGGGGAGGTGTGTCCAGATAGTGGTTGAAAGATATAAATAGTCTGGCACCAATAGAGAGAGGTGTTTCTTTCCCTGGAGGAGAAGATCCCAGTCAGGAGGCCTGTCTGTCTTTCTGGTAGTCCTGCTAAAGGTCCAGCCTGCTTATCGAGGTCCCTATCATGCTCAGCTGGAGTGCATATTCAGCCACAAACCCTTTAATGAACTAAAGAGGGGTGCCATTGATGGCTTGACCTGGGAATTTCACAGAGGAGCCTGCTTGCTGGAGTCTGAGGGTGACATTCCAAGCTTGAGGGACACTGTGGGTACCAGCCTAAAAGGGAAGGATTTCAGTGGCTTGATTGGCCTGGGACATTGCTAGAGGTACCCAAGTGCTGTCTACTTACTGTCCCACTGCTTAAGGGCTGTTCTGCAGAGCTGCTAGAAGGATGAGTATCCTCATTGTTCCTCTTAGTAACATGGCGTATCCAGAGGTGTGGAAACTACTATTTGCCTGGCTGCTGCACTAGCGGGAATAGAACCTGGGACACAAAACCTGATAGCCAAGACACAAAATATGGGCTGAGGATTTCCAAACTAACGCAAACCATTACTTTTTCAATACAGGACAAAGCAACAGTTTCATAACAATGGCCCATACCCAGCAGCGCATACTCACCTTTCTTTCAATCTCCACCAGAAGTAAGGATAGAAAGTCCTAAGTAGGCTCTAAGCTAACACAGAGCTAAACGTTCTTTCTATGCCCTCATATGACAGTGCTGGGCACTCACTAAAGCTGGGTACACACTATGAGAAAAGCAATCATCAGGCTTTCCTTGATGTTTCACAGCAAGTCGGAACTGGGGAAGGAAATAATGTACGAAAGTTCTTGTACGACAAAGGCTTTTTTTTGTTGTTGTTTATTGTTTCTGATCATGTGCAGTCTTTTGTATATGATTTTTCTCATACGAAAACTGTTCGAAAACAGTACACATTAAGGCCCCTTTCACACTGGGGCGGTGAGCCGCGGTGACGGTAAAGCAGCGCTATATTTAGCGCTGCTTTACCGTCATTTTTACCGCGGTTTTCGGCCGCTCGCGGTGCGGTTTTACCCCCCGCGAGCGGCCGAAAAAGGGTTAAACACCCCCCGCAGAGCGCCGCCGTAGCGGCGCTTTGCGGCGGTATTGCCGCGGTTTTACCGCGGTCTCCCATTCTTTTCAATGGGAAGGAGCGGTATAGGAGCGGTGAACACACCGCTCCTATCCCGCTCCAAAGATGCTGCTAGCAGGACTTTTTTTGTCATCCTGCTAGCGCACCGCTCCAGTGTGAAAGCCCGCCGGCTTTCACACTGGAGTTAAAGGGGCCGGATTTTTTCATGCGGTGAACAGGCGCTATTTTTAGCGCTGCACCGCATGAAAAACGCCCCGGTGTGAAAGGGGCCTTAATGAAAATCATTTATTCTGTTCACGTACAAGAACATTTTTGGAGTTTGTCCCTTCAGAAATTTTCGTTTTGCAAAGTCTGAATTGAATGTCGAAAGTTGTGTACACATTATACGAAAATCCAAAGATCGTGCCCTGTACGGAAATTTTCTTTCAATTTCCTCATAGTGTGTACCCAGCTTTAGTATGGGTTGCTTGGGAGGTGACATTCCAGTGAACCTGATGCTTTTTCCTGCAACTCTAGCCGAACAGCAAATTACATATAGTATTTAAGCACACTGCTAGGTGCATGAGTTCACTCTTCTTTATAATGTTGGTCATAAACATGGCAGTTTTTAGATAATTTCAACAATTTTCAACAAGCTTTAGAATAAAAAAGACCACCCAGACCATTACAGTCTGTCACTTGCAAAATCTATTAAAAAAACATTAAATGTTTATAGCTGTTTGCGATAGGTTGGTCTTACAATCTAAAGGTGGTTTAACTTAGTTGAACTTGCCAAAAAAATGCCATGTGTGTGGACAGACACAGATAAGCAATACGGCCTGGTCAACTAGCTGCTCCCATCCAAATGGATAATAAAGGATCAACAGCACCTTATGAGGTCAACCTTGCAGCTATAGTTAGACTGGCATCACTGTGTGTGCATATAGAGCCCTGACTATCTTGCTGGCCCTTCCTGGTTACTGGTGTGCAAATATACAAGGGCAAGATTAATGGCACCTTTAGCAATCCATGTTAGTACACTATGTGCCAGCCATGTGCTTCATGAAGCCACAGTTAGCTGTCATTCTATTTCCGTTAAAGTTTATTTAGCGTATACATAGAAAGTCCCTTTTATCTGAATAGACAATTAGAGTAAACACTGATAAATCTCTCAGGCTTGCTTCCTGTTTTCTTTTCTTGTTATCATTTGAGTGTAAAAAAACATTTAAATGTTGACATGATGACCCAGATAGGGCAAATCAGGAAGCTGTCATAGTTGGGGCAAAGGTGAACATGATCTAGTTATGAAGATTTATTGTTAGGGCAGGATTTTAGGCACCAACGCACAGGATGTGTCAGCCAGGGGATGAGTAGAATGGTGTTTATCTCCTGCGAAGGCATCCTACCAATAATGATGCCTAGCACCAGACCGGGAATGTCATTCAGTTTACATGAGCAGGACTATATTTTGATGGTGACAATGTTGAAAAAAGTTTATATATTGATTACTCTATAAATTTAGGATTGAATAAGGTTAGGTAGCCTTAGCTCAGATACATCCATACAAGTTAAAAAAGAAGTAAGTCTCCTGTGAATGATCTATTCTACACCCATAAATTCTGATTTGGAGGGGGCCTGAAAACTCCCAAAAACCATTGGATATTTTACTGAGTGCTTCAACAAATAATTTCATATTGGACAAGAACTTACCGTATATACTCGAGTATAAGCTGAGTTTTTTAGCACATTTTTTTGTGCTGAAAATGCCCCCCTCGACTTATACTCAAGTCAAGCACTTTTCTGCAGCAGAAAATTAAATTTTACGACCCAACTTTGGGGCCCCGTATCCCAGGGCCTCTTGGAGGTGTGCAAACCCAGTGAACCAGCACTACAACATATCCAAAGATGGGGTTCCTAGCACCAAGTGGCCCCGAGATACGGGGCCCCAAAGTCAGTTCGGAAAATGTAATTCTCTGCTGCAAAGAAGTGCTTGACATTTTCCGAACCGACTTTGGGGCGCCGTATCTCGGGGCCACTTGGTGCTAGGAAACCCATTGGATATGTTGTAGTGCTAGTTCCACTGGGTTTGCACACCAAATTTGGGGTTCCTAGCACCAAGTGGCCCCGATATACGGGGCCCCAAAGTCGATCAACTGTGTCCATCTGCAGCAATGTCATTTCAGGACCCTTTGGCTGCAGATAGGGAGCATCTAGGAACCCTTAACTACCAAGTTTGAAGTTCGGGGGACCTATGGCTGCAAATGAGCACAGTGAGGCTGCAAATGGGCATTGTTGACCCACTTTTCCACTTACAGTAGCTGCGCATTTCTCACCCTAAGCTTATACTCGAGTCAATACGTTTTCCCAGTTTTTTTTTGTAAAATTAGGTGCCTCGGCTTTTATTCGGGTCGGCTTATATTCTGGTCGGCTTATACTCGAGTATATACGGTAACCAGAATTATAACTTGATATTAACATTTATAGGTAATAACATAAGGTTGATGATCCAAGGAATATCCGATTGCCTTCTGGGGGATCAGAAAGAAATGTATTTTCCCCTGTAGCAAATTGGACCATGTGTTATATGTTTTTTTGCCTTCTCCATATTCTCCATATACAGAATCCTAGACCCACAATTAATCTAGACAGATTAATTGTGGGTAAAGAATTCTGTATTTGGAGGTTTTCTATTTATTTAATCAATTTTTTTTTTTTTTATTAGTTTAATTGGGTGAATTTGTGTCTTTTTTTCAACCAGACTAACTATGTAACTATATAATCTAGTATTTTCAGTATTTTTGAGCACATGAGCCTTTTTGACTTTCCCACAGTTGCCAGTTGATTACTGTAGTGTTGGCTAACCATGTAAACACTGGCTATAAACAAGATCGGATTTGCAAATCACCCTGGCCTAGTATAGCAGGATTTCAGAGGAATATTTATTTTATGTATTTATTTATTAGGTACTTATATAGCGCTGTCAATTTACAGTTTATACAGTGCTTTTACATATACAGTTTATTGTACATTCATATAAATCCCTGCCCTCAAGGAGCTTACAATCTAAGGTCCCTAACACACATTCATACATACAAGGGCCAATTTAGATTTGACATTGGAGCTAACTAACCTACAAGCATGTCCTTGGAGTGTGGGAGGAAACCGAGAATGCCCGGAGGAAACCCGCACAGGGAGAACATGCAAACTCCACATAAACATCATTCTTCCATTATTTGTCGATCATTTGTTTAGCACAGAGGATAAAATAAAACATAAGAAAATAAGAAAAGTTAATATTGCATTACCTGTGGATAAAAGGGATGCAGAAATAAGTTAAAGCGGAACTAATGGTATTCATACTCACCTGTCCAACAGTCCCTCTTCAGCGCCGGCATCTTCTTCTGAGTGCTGGTCTTCAGGCCTCTACATTGGCCGGCACAAGGTGACGTCACTCCTGCACATGCAGGTACTCAGAAACTGGCACAGCGCTGTAAGCTGAGATAAGCATAAGCAGCTCAGTTTACAGCACCAGAGAAGACAGTGAGCAGGCAGGTAGGGGAATTTTATTGAAAAAAATAGATTATAATCACACGTGTAATGAAATGAAGGTGTATGAAAATATAATCCAGCAGCGCTCAAACAAAGATGAATAAAAATGTATAATAACATACAATGTGTAAACAATATATATATAACTCAAGTAAATAACACCACGTGAAATGATATTATCGTGAAAACACAAAAAAGTCCATTAATAGCTGTGCTAGAAAAATAAATCAATCTTCAAAAGGAAATATGTCCACCAAAATAAATCCAATAAATGATCGCTTTTATCTTCCACCACACCAATGTGCCTCGTGATCCCTCTCCCAATGAGACCGCACTCACCAGATGGTGTTGCCTCCCACTCTCGTGTTTGGCAAATGATCAATTTAACCACACCTGGGTTAATGGTACGATCAATCCAAGATATATCTCGCCATATGTGAAAATATAAAATAAACAGTGCTCCACATAGCGTAACTCTGTGATAAAACAATTTATTTCAAGATTGCCACACTCACACTTCAAAAGTTACACTCACATGTCACCCAATGAAAATCAGCAAATTCACAGCAAAAAATCCACAGCAAGCTGGAGTAGAAGGATGCGCTGGCAGAGTGCAGATATGGTCACCAAAGATGCCCAATTCTTATTGCAATATGTCTCACCACCTCCCCTCGAACTGCTCCTGATGTAGGTTCTCCTGAAAAAGATCCCCAACAGCTAAAGTGTAAAGCGGTGAATGGAGATGGATCAAAGTTTACAGGCCCGCCAGGTATATCAATGAATCTTCAGTGTCCGTGTAGCCACTGAAGATTCATTGATATACCTGGCGGGCCTGTAAACTTTGATCCATCTCCGTTCACCGCTTTACACTTTAGCTGTTGGGGATCTTTTTGAGGAGAACCTACATCAGGAGCAGTTCGAGGGGAGCTGGTGAGACATATTGCAATAAGAATGGGGCATCTTTGGTGACCATATCTGCACTCTGCCAGCGCATCCTTCTACTCCAGCTTGCTGTGGATTTTTGCTGTGAATTTGCAGATTTTCATTGGGTGACATGTGAGTGTAACTTTTGAAGTGTGAGTGTGGCAATCTTGAAATAAATTGTTTTATCACAGAGTTACGCTATGTGGAGCACTGTTTATTTTATATTTTCACATATGGCGAGATATATCTGGGATTGATCGTACCATTAACCCAGGTGTGGTTAAATTGATCATTTGCCAAACACGAGAGTGGGAGGCAACACCATCTGGTGAGTGCGGTCTCATTGGGAAAGGGATCACGAGGCACGTTGGTGTGGTGGAAGATAAAAGCGATCATTTATTGGATTTATTTTGGTGGACATATTTCTTTTTGAAGATTGATTTATTTTTCTAGCACAGCTATTAATGGACTTTTTTGTGTTTTCACGATAATATCATTTCACGTGGTGTTATTTACTTGAGTTATATATATATTGTTTACACATTGTATGTTATTATACATTTTTATTCATCTTTGTTTGAGCGCTGCTGGATTATATTTTCATACACCTTCATTTCATTACACGTGTTTTTAAAATATATTTTTTTCATTACACATTTGTTTCAGAGTGGCAGCTGTTAGTTTTCATTAGTTTAATTTGGTATAGTGGTGTGGTACACATATTGTTGGAGGGATTGGCGCGGTGGTGGTTTGATATTTTAGTAGCGACAATATAGAGTATCAACCAACCAGATATAGGGGAATTTTATTGCAGAAGAGACATTGCATGTTTCTGCCTGCTCGCTGTTTCTTAAGCCTAGTACACCCTAGTCGTTTTTTTTCCACTCAACCCAGCAGGGCTGAACAAACAAAAAACTGACAACTCATGAGGAGCCGCTGTGCTAACTCTCCAATGTTAATACAGCGATCTCCCCTGCTGTGCTATTGTGTTCTGACAAGGGGAACGGCCAATGTCTGAGAGCGCTGATTGGTCCCTTCCACAGAAGCCAGCCAAACGGTTCTGTTAGATGGACTGCAGTACACGCGGGCCGAGTGTTGGCCGGTGTGTACTAGGCTTTATGGTTCTGCTTTAGGTTGGGTAAACAGTAGTAGATTTATGGGCAAACATTGGTACTAATATTCATACAAACATCTGTACGAAAATTCTCAGTACATTTGACGACTTGGGGAATGTCGTTTTTAACATTCAATTTTGGAACGAAAGGTCCACATACACCCTTGGAAATGTATTTGTTAGAGAAAAATATTCCATCCCGCCCCTTTGAATTCCTCTGATGATTAGCAAATCAAAGGAATCAAAGGAAAATTTTAAACAAAAATGTACTAGTGTATACCCACATTATGCAATCCTTTCCAAATATAGTTTTCTGAAAATCGTGACCATAGTATCTGTGGGCTTTCCACTTCCAATATCTATTCTCTGAATTGAATTAGTTGCTGCAAATCACGGCCCCATAGATTTCAATTGCTACAACAAATTCTATTCAGAAAACAGCAGGGACCAGAATTAGAAAATTCATGTACTGAAAGCATTCTGCTAATCGCACAATGAGCTTTATCTCAGTAAGGAAAGCATATAAGTAAGTGAAATAAACGCATTACACTTATCTCCTTGTATCCTTTTTCATAGATAATGTGTGGACCTCTATTCTTATTACTTTGATACAATGTATGCAGAACTGTGTAGTCATTTAGATCTGTAGTCATAACCACCATCCTGTGTACTGGGGTAGATTTACTAGGGGCAAATAGACTGTGCACTTTGCAAGTGCAGTTGCATTAATTTTCGCCAGAGCTTAGTAAATGTGGTAAAGCTCTGCAGATTTCCATCATGCAATTATGTACAAGCAAAAATACTTTTTAATTTTTTTTTCCCTTGCACCTGATTGGGTATTCTTTACAAAGAAAAAACTAAATCAGAATTTGATAATATATAAGCTCCTATAGAATAAATAAGGAATTTGAAAATGTTCACTATAAATAATAGTAAGTCAAATGTTATCTGGAAAATGTTTCAGACTAGAGATCTCCAAAGTTTCTAAACAAAGAGCCAGTTTACTGTCCTTCAAACTTTAGGGGGGCCAGGCTGTGACCATTGGGAATAAAAATTGTCCTGGCATCAGTGGGAGTAAACGGTGCATCTTTGGCATTCAGGGGAGGAATAGTTCCCAATTGTTGGTGTCAGTGGAAAAATAGTGCTTCATTGTGAGTGTCAGTGGGAGGAATAGTGCTCCATTGTTGATGTCAATGGGAGGAATGGTGTCTTGCATCAGTGGGATGAATAGTGCCTCATCGTTGGTGTGAATGGGAGAAATAGTGCCCTGTTGTTAATGTCAGTAACAGGAATTATGCTCCATTATTGGTGTCAGTGGGGGGAATAGTGTTTTACATCAGTGGGAGGAAAAGTGCCCCAAGGACCAGATAAAGGCAAACAAAGGGTCGCATCCGGACCCCGGGCCACAGTTTGGAGAACACAGTTCTAGACAGATACAGATTGAATTTTTTTTTTTACCAGTGTGGCACAAGACTGCAATAATTGCAAATTATAGGCAACTAAGACTATATATTTATATAGCTGGATGTTGAATCCATAACTCTTTACAGGTCATGCATTCAAATGGGCAACTGTTGGGTCATTAATAGGGCAGAGTGTAAGGGGGAAGTGAAGTAGGCTATAGCAACCAGTTAGAATATTTCTCTTGTCAATGTTAGGTGAGTACAAGATGGATTTCGATTGGCTTCTATGGGTACAGTATATTACAAAATGCTTTGCTGCTTGTCCTGTTTTATTTATTATGCTTTTATGTCTTCTATATTTATTTGTTAACATCATTGATTTAAGAATATAATACTTTTACAACACTGTGCAGCAGTCTGTTTGTGGCATAACAGTGATTAGCACGAGAGTGGTAAATCAAAATCAAAAATAGGCAAAACATTTAACCCCATTCTGTTTAACGAGAGAGCCTGATAGTGTCCATACCTGCTATGATAAATGATCAATTTTTTTTTTGATCAATCTCTACCTATAGGAATAATCAATCTAAAGTTGACAACCCATTCGATCAATATGCCACACAATAAAAGAAGATTTTAGTCGTTTGTTGGAAGATACGATCTTAAGTTATAGTTTGCTTTTTTGGTCTCACCATGTGATCTCATAATCTAAACAATCAACATATGATTGAATTTATATGACCAGAGCATCCCAGTGCTGCTGATCAATTGATACATTTCTAACCTGGCCGATCTACTCAGTTTGAACAAATTTGATCTAAATTGGTCGCAATGGAAGTTATGCCTATTTAAGGGTTTGCTGATTCATTTATTTTGATTGAATTTATCAGATAATAAATTTGAAGCATGTATGGCCACCATAAGAGTGTTAATCCATCACCCCAGAGGTATACCCTCCTCCAATATTAGGTACATATGTACGAAATATGGATCTGTTGTTAAGTGGTTGAATAAGTATGAAGCACCCAAAGACTTTGCTCGTATTTTTCTATGCAAGAAAAGTGATACTTCCTTAATGGTAAGATTCTGTGGTACTAAGAATAACATTTTACATACAATCTGGAAATATTCAACTTTCAAAATATTAACAAATATTTATCAACTGGGCATATCTAGCTAAATTTGATGAGATCTGGTGACCATAGCTCATAATAACCTGTAATAACTAAAACCAACCAAACTGTACTGTATATCTACCAAATTATTCAGCAGGAGAGGACTGGGAACCTTTGGCCTGGAGGGTAAAAACAACCACGTAGTCCTTTTATAGTAGAGGAGCATTTTAAGGAAAGTCTGTCAGACAAAGTGTTCCATGGCACCACCTTGAATGGTGGCCATAGTGAAAGGTGGATGTGGTTTATTGTGACACACCTTTTCACAACTTCAAGCCTCAGCTTCCTTGTTTCTTGACATTCAATCATATGACATCTTAGATCAGCAAAGGAACTTAGTACTAGAAGACTTCCCTTTGCCAGACTTTATGATGAACAGGAAGCAAATAGCCATTTAATAGCCAATCCCGTGTCACATACTTTGGGTCCCTCTCTGAGAGAAGCATGAATGGTGAAGTATTTCTAACCAGGGTCACCAGTCTAACATATCTTATTAGCAATGAATCAAGAGGCAAATACCCTCTTTCCATTCTCCCTTGTTATTATCTCTAATGCCGCGTACACACGGTCGGAATTTCCGATGGGGAATGTTCGATGTGAGCTTGTTGTCAGAAATTCAGACTGTGTGTAGGCTCCATTGGACATTTCCGACAACACATGTTTGAGAGCAGGTTCTCAAATTTTCCAACAACAAACATTGTTGTCGGAAATTCCGATCATGTGTACACAATTCCAAAGCACAAAAGTCCACGCATGCTTGGAATCAAGCAGAAGAGCCGCACTGGCTATTGAACTTCATTTTTCTCGGCTCGTCGTACGTGTTGTATGTCACCGCGTTCTTGGCGATTGGAATTTCTGACAACATTTGTGTGACCGTGTGTATGCAAGACAAGTTTGAGCCAACATCTGTCGGAAAAACATCCACGGTTTTGTTGTCGGAATGTCTGATCGTGTGTACGGGGCATTAGAGAAGAGAAAAAAGGAGGTTGAGTGTGAAAATAAGAAACATAAACCTTCGTTAGACGTTGTCTTATGCTGGAACATGCAAAATTTAAATAACATTATTAAAAAACTAAAAAAAACATAAAGAGTGTTAAAGTGTGTGTAAACCCTGACAATACATTTTTCATATGCATCTTGTGATATCTGTTCGATAAGTGCAAAAAATACCTGTTGATCCTGACAGATATCCTTACTATCCTAAGGTGATAACGCATCTTCCCTGTACATACAATACAGACAGTGAACATCACCCTGGGATAGAAGTGTGTTACGGGAAGGATAAAAATAAAGCTAAAATAAAGAGGGCAAGGCTAAAAAAATGACCACCTTCAATAAATACATAAGTGGTCTACATAGTGAACTTGGTGTAGAGTCATTCACTTTAAGGTCATCACTAAGTATAGTGGGGCACACACTTTACTTCTGGAAGAAAAGAGATTTAACCTCCAAGTACGGAAAGGCTTCTTCACAGTAATGCCCCGTACACACGGTCGGAATTTCCAACGGAAAATGTCCTATCGGACCATGTTGTCGGAAAATCCGACCGTGTGTGGGCTCCATCTGACTTTTTCCGTCGGAATTTCCGCCGGAAAAATTTGAGATCCTGCTCTCAAATTTTCCGACAACAAAGTCTGATAGGACTTTTTCTGATCGTGTGTAGCGAATTCCGACAGACAAAGTGCCACGCATGTTCAGATCACTTTACAAGACCAAAGCTATTGGCTACTAGCCTCTACGTAGTTCCGTTGTATGCAACGAACGTCACCACGTTCAGGATCGGATTTTCAGACAACTTTGTCCGACCGTGTGTATGAAACACCAGTGTCGGACAAAATCCGTCGGAAAAAATCAGACGGATTTTGTGGTCGGAATTTCCGACCGTGTGTACGGGGCATATGAGTGAAAATGTGGAATAGACTCTCTCAAGAGCTGGTTCTGGTCATCTCAGTAGATTGATTTAAAAGAGCCTGGATTCTTTCCTAAATGCATAAAATATAACTAAAAACTTTATATTTATAGGTATTAGCACCAGGGGTTGTATATCTGGGGAATATCCTCCAGGGGAATGTGTGTGTATGTGTGTTTTTTTTCCATTAGTTTAACTAAATGGACATTTTTCAACCTGACTATGTAACCATATCACTAAGGAATGGCAAGCTGCAATATATTTCATTTTTGGTTTTTAATACACTTTACTTTCTGCTACAATGCTTTTGGATTTTTTTGGCTATATTCAGTGCAGTAACTTTATTGACTCCCTGCTTCACTGTATGCATATAAAGAGGATATACATGCATTTTATATGCCAACATCCAAGGGGAACAGTCATCAGGCACAGTTGCTTGACCAGAATTTTCATGCTCTGATTGGTGAACCCCCCTTCCTTGCTAGCATGTAGCTAGACTTCTATTAACAGGGGTCTAAAATGAGTTTTGAATACGCAATTTTATCAGACACGTAATCCTGCTGTGCGCTTCTCATACTAATGAACTCTCCAATATATAACCGCACAGCCCAGCCCCAACATCCTTCTGTCACATTAATAAAAAAAATAAAAAAAAGATATACTACTATTTCCTTAGCAATGAGGACAGCAATTCAAGGTTCAATGCTAAAGAGCAGATGTAAATTTATTTATATTGCTGCTCAGTGCAGGGACTGTATATTTATCCTGGAAATATTTGCTGTAGCTGCAAGACAATGAATAAATCATTCTGTATTAGAGTCACAGGAGAATAAATTCTGCCCTTCCGTACATTCTAAAACAATAGGATAGGATAATGATACAGTACAGAATGAGGGGCAATGGAAACCATTAATTATTTGTAGGCTTGGTATTGAAAGTACTATATTAAGAAAAGGCATTGAATCTTCTGACCGTTCTAAAATTCTGGACTATTTAGTTAACTGATACTTGTGAGGTGATGGATAAAATCAGGAAGTCATTCTACAAATTAAGAATGTACAGGCAGTTCTTTTGCTTTGTACTTTCTTAGTCACTGATTGGGACAAGTATGCAGATCAGGGGAGTCAGAAGACCTTTTCTGGGTCAGTGACTCAAAATATTAAAGATGGAGGGTCAGTATGAGAGCAGATAGAATTTCCAGAAGGAAACGTCAACAGTGTGAGGCCCTGTGACTGGCTTCTTTCAAAGGAGAAGTATGGGAAGCTAAAAAAACAACAACTGCTATAGCATTGGTCCGATGTTGCAGCTGTCCCTTGTTGGGTCTAAGCCTAAGAACTGATTGATCACATGACCGCTGATTACTCAGTTCTCAGTCTGCTCTGAGCAGAGAGAGACGACTGTAAGTCACTGATCTTTGCTGTGCCCCTCCAGTGCTCACTGGAGCACCGGGTTGGGGAGGTGGTTGGCTCAGGCTCCCAGCGGCTTGGATCCTTCCTAAACCTGGGATGGCACTATGACATCAGCTGTCAGCAGACATTAGACTGCTGTTGGCTGACTGTGGGTCAGAGGAGTGCAAAAGTAAGTGCATTCCTGTGATCCAGAAGAGACATATGACTAAAAAAGTGTTGGCCATACTTTTCTTTTAAAGATGATTAATCTATGTCCACTGCCATTTAGGGCTCATTTTCACCGGCTTCATTGGACTATATTGGGTAGCATTGCCCAACACAGTCCTAACACATAGAAAGGCTTATTATGTCCTATTGCATCAGTTTACACCAAAGCACTGCATTGGTTTGGGCTAAAAAAAAAATAGGATTTGTTGCATTTTTGTCCTGCTTGTTCCAATAAGCTAGAACCCATGGAGTTGTGCTGCCACACAGTTCTATCTACACCTTCAGATCCTTTCATATATTACTTCCACGGCAAAGGCATCCGTTGCAGTCGTATTGCAAGTTAGTGATTGAAGGGTAGGAATGTGGACTGGGTGGACAATCATGTGATTTCCCAGATATTCATGAGTTCATCTCTCTGTCACTCTGCTCTTTCTTCCTATCAGTTTGCTTCCTAAGAGCACATGAAATGATTTGACTCCTTGTCCTGCAAAAGGCTGACACTAGGTTAAATTCAGGTAACCACAATGCTTGCAATTAAAATTATACATGTATTGATGATTACAGAGCTTAAATATTTTGTGTCTTTTATGCCTACTTAGAATTATCTCTTAAAGTGATTGTAAAGGTACATTTAAAAAAACAAACAAAACAAACATGTCTATACTTACCTGCTCTGTGCAATAGAATTGCACAGCGCATGCGCAAACCTCCTCTTTTTGGGTTCCCCGCCAGCCCTCCTGGTCCCTCCCCTCTGTCCAGTGTGGCTTCCCATGGGGGAACTTGTGCGTGCTCGCACCCGAGTCCCTCTGCTGTGTCCGTTGACACAGACACCTAAACTTTGCAAGGAATGCATAAGGTAAATAAATGTTTAGGCTTACAACCACTTTAAGGCTCTTGATTGCCAGGCAGTATTTCCTGTTGTCTGTGGTAGCAGGATAAGAAACGGCAGTGCCATAGTACAGCAGTTTCAATTATAGTCATATTAGCTTTTGCCATTTTTGGCCATCCAGAATTGGGGCCAAAGGGCAAAGGAATGCAGGAGCTGCAGGCCATCATTTCTTCCTTGAGGCTTTTGATCAGGGGTCTCAAACTGGCGGCCCTCCAGCTGTTGGGAAACTACAAGTCCCATCATGCCTCTGCCTGTGGGAGTCATGCTTGTAACTGTCAGCCTTGCAATGCCTCATGGGACTTGTAGTTTCGCAACAGCTGGAGGGTCACCAGTTTGAGACCTCTGCTTTTGATTGATAGAATTCCTAGTCCTTTGATATTATTCTGCTCTAGTGTGGTATTTTAGCTTTAATTTTTGTAATAATAATAATGTAATGTGATTTTTGACAAAGGGGTTAAAGCCTGAATAAAAGGACATCATCATTCCATATGTTTGATGCCTCAATACGTCTTTCATGTGGTGTGTGGATATTCCAAAGCTTTCCATTTCCTCTGTCACTAAAAAGTGATCCTGCGGACTAGAAAACCAGATAACAGAAGACAATAAGAAGAGAATGAGGGTTTGGCTCAGACTTGGCACAAATCTCTGCTATTCTTGAGTCCTCTCCTTGGGTTGACTAAGAAGAACACTCAGCGGGATAGGATTTCGATAATATCAGATGATTTTTGTGTTGCTTGGCCAATCTCATCTTTAAACTCCCAATGCTAAATGTCAATATTGGCCCTTTATCAACTGTGTAAGGCCAGAACTGGAAGGAGAACAGAGATAACTGGATGCATATTGCATTGATGTGTATGCAGCTGAATTCGTTTCTCACGAACATCTGGAAGAGGGATATTGTTTTAGAATGAGGAGCTGTTGAAACACTAGATAGAGCCCATAAACACTTATGCCTATTTTTATTTCAATGGCAAAGCAACTAATATATTATTCTGTCACTGATACCTTCATATATTATTTGTTTTCCTACCCTTTTTACTATACAGTGTTTATTGACAACACTGCCCTGGCCACTCACAGACAGAACAGTGTTCCGAATAAATAATCAACTTCCTGTCAGTCAGGAAAACCATACAGTTTTTTTTAAGCAAAGTTATCCTTGCAACAACCTGGCATCTTCAGAAAAATGGATCTGTGTTAATGGATGTTGTGTCTGTTTTCTGTATGAAACACTGTTTCCTATTTCAGTTTCATCATCTCAAAAGGAAAACCTATTTGCTTTCTAAAGTGCATGCTCCAGGTCTGAAACCTTATCCTTACTCCATGATTCATCATTGGCCTGTAATATTTATGCACATAAAATGTGCCAAAACCAAGTGCATTTTTCACACATGTGTTTTGAAACACTTGCTAATTAAAATGACTGTTGCAATACTATTTTTTTAAATGACTCTAGTCTACAGTATACCTGTAAAAGAAGACCGTACATGCCCACCATTCCTATTGCTCTTGAAATGCCACTTTGATCCTGAAAAATCTTCATGTGAAGTCTTCTATAAAAACAACAACCATTTCTGGGAGTCTTGCTCTCCTGAGTCCCCCACAGCTCTCACTGGTTCCTCCTGCTGACCTCCACATCACTACTTTATCCTGTAACATGTGGAGGTCAGTGGGAGGAACCATTGAGAGCTGCAGGGGGCCCAGAACCGACACTCCCTGAAGTATGAGTTCTCCTGTGGACTTCAAATAAAGTTTTCTCAGGAATGCAACGGCGTATGGAGGTGTGGGCAAAAGGAAAGGTAAGTATTTACTCTCTTTTTTTACAGTTATGGCTTAATAAAAATTGATTAGTGACAGAATTGCTTTAAACAGGTGAGAATGGGGGCTTGAGGATTAATACGTATTACACGTATGTGTATATTTATTCTAAACCAATGGGGAATAGGAGAATTTTAGGCTAACTACTGTTTTATTTATTCTAAACTTGTTATTTTGGGATGGGAACATGGTATATGACATCTGTGCTAGGTGATATATATATATATATATATATATATATATATATATATATATTTTTTAAGGTATAGTACAGTCTTTTGGATTATAACAATTCCAATACCCAAGTCACTCAAAATACAAATTCCATGGTATGAGGGATGCTAGCTTTAGTGGTGAACACTTGACAGTGTTTTCATTATTCTCAATATTATTGCTTCCAAGGTGTCCATGTGTTCTCAAATGTTGAGTTATTTCACTCCAAGCACTCACAACACCACTTCTAACTATTCTGTTATCTTGACACGACCAGAATAAATTATATACTAGCAATGTAATCGATTACTGTTTTATAATTTTTATCATATATTTTAAGAGGTTAAAATTTTGGAAAATAGGGGTACCTAAGCCAACGTCCTCCAGCACAGTGGTGTTGATTTACTAAAATAAAATCCAGTGCAGCTGTGTATAGAAACCAATCAGCTTTTAGTTTTTTTTGTCAAAGCTTAATTGAACAAGCTGAAGTTATAGGCTGATTGGCTACCATGCACAGCTGCATCAGATCCTGAACTCTTCAGTAGTAAACCAACCCCAGTGTGTGTGCGTGTATATATATATATATATATATATATATATATATATATATATATATACACACACACACACATACACTCACCGGCTACTTTATTATGTACACCTTGCTTGTACCGGGTTGGACCCCCTTTTGCCTTCAGAACTGCCTAATTCTTTGTGGCATAGATTCAACAAGGTGTTGTAAACATTCCTCAGAGATATTGGTCCATATTGACATGATAGCATCACACAGTTACTGCAGATTTGTCAGCTGCACATCCATGATACCAATTTCTTATTCCACCACATCCCAAAGGTGCTCTAGTAGATTGAGTTCTGGTGACTGCGGAGGCCATTGGAGTACAGTGATCTCATTGTCATGTTCAAGAAACCAGTTTGAGATGATTTGAGCTTTTTGACATGGTGCATTATCCTGCTGGAAGTAGCCATCAGAAGATGGGTACACTGTAGTCATGAAGGGATGTATATGGTCAGCAACAATAGGCTGTGGGGTTTAAATGATGCTCAATTGGTACTAAGGGGCCCAAGGTGTGCCAAGAAAATATCCCCCACACCATTACTCCACCACCACCAGCCTGAACAATTGATACAAGGCAGGATGGATCCATGCTTTCATGTTGTTTACGTCAAATTCTGACCCTACCATCTGAATGTCGTAGCTGAAATCAAGACTCATCAGACCAGGAAACATTTTTTTCCAATCTTCTATTGTCCAATTTTGGTGAGCCTGTGCAAATTGTAGCCTCAGTTTCTCAGGAAAAATGCTTACCATTGTGGTGGTCCGTTTGTTGAAACACCGCCTCGTTGTTGCTCCCCAGCTGCTGCATGTATTCAAACCAGTCAGATGGGTCAAATTCCAGTTTCCCCTTCCACATGCGGTGGTTCTTCCCTGTAGCTCAGTATGAGACGTATGAGCCTGTGGGAGAAACCACAGTGTGCAGCGGGGAAGCAGGTATTCCACACACCTGGAAGTGTGTTATGCTTGCAGTGGCCAGAGGGCATCGGAGGGATTGCAGCAAATGGGCTGTCAACAAGGATCACAAAGAGATAGGGTCATTAAAACTATGTTTATGGAATATGAGAACTTTGTACCTGGTAGCCACCCAAAAGAAAATTATAGGTGTTATTGATAAGTATAAGGTGGCTATATTGGTATATATATATATATATATATATATATATATATATATATATATATATATATATATATATATATATAAAGTAATGAGATGGACTGGTAATCAATAGTTTAAGAGCAAGTCTTGTGTGATAATCTGATTCCCCTAGAAAATGTACAATCTCTATCAGTCTGTGCTGACTGCTGACCCTTATGTAGCAAGTGATGGTTGAATCTGACACATTGCTTAGGTTTGTTGGGGCATGTATGACCTCACTTATTAGACTAATGTAATATGTAATTTGTGCTGAGTGTGACATTACCCCCTTGCACATCCAAGTTCACATGCCTATGAGATCATGTCTAAATAATAAACAAATAAACCCATTAAAGCAAAGTGTCTACAGTGTTACAATTGTACATTTTTTGCCTTGTCTTTTTTTTTTTTTTGGCTGACATACACAGATTTAATACTGGCACGTTAGAATTATTTTTTTGAGCCACACAGTTTCCTAGGACATTCTTAGATCACCACATCAAGGGGATTTTTAAATGGTGTGCTGCAGCAAATAGTGCACAGGATGGTTATCTGAGGATAACGGTCTAGGGTAGAAATTAAGATTCAGTTAGCTCTGAAAATGGGCCAAAGGAAAAGAAAAAATATCCTCGTTGACATAGAACTCTCTGAGTTTAAAAATCAGTAAAAAGTTTAATATTAACACATAATGGGAGACATTTATTAAATCTTTTATTAAAGTTTTATTTTATTTAGTTACATTTATTAAAATTACATTTACATTAACATGAAAACATCTTCAGGTCTGTTTTGCGACCAAAGTGAAACGTTTTAGGCCTGGTTCACACTAGTGCAATTTCTGATGCAACTTGAGTCGCACAGAATCCCATGGCAATGTAAATCACATTGTTTTTAGTGGTGCCTATTCACATCAAAGCAGGCCCGGACTGGCCATATGGCACGCCGGGCATTTGCCCGGTGGGCCGGGGCTGCTGAGCTCAACCTTGGGGCCACGGTCTGATACCTGTTGATGACCAGCCTGCACAGCGGGAGGTAAGTTAACACAGGCTGCGGTCGCTGCTTACCTCCCGCTATACGGCCGTGCCTGTGTCTCCTCCCCAGGCTCTCCTGCCCTGCCGACGATGTCATCTATCAGCAGAGCAGGGGCGAGAGGAGCCGGAGATCTGTACACTAAACAGCGTGAGTGCAGGGATCCGTGGTTGCTAGGCAGCAGGTCGGATCTAATTAAAACAGCTATCCCTGCCCGTGCATGCGTGCTATGGCCGGCAATAGCTAGGCAGAGGGGACGCTGTCAGGGCTGGGGCCGCTGATATCATGGAAACTGTATGGCTGAACTCGCATTGCTCAGAGATCGCATGTGATTGGCACCTGCAGTGCGGGTGCGATTCACATGCGATCTCTAAGATTGCACTCTACAGTTTTAGTGAATCAACCCCTTAGTATCTATTTTCTACATTAAAAATCCTGTTTACTTTTTTTCCACTTTAATATGCAACACTCCAATACTAACTAAAATAACTGTTCAGTGAAAATATGCTGTACTTTCATTATTCATTAACCACTTCCGGACCGCCCACCACATATATACTGCGGCAAGGCAGCTAGGTTGCGCAAAATCATGTACCTGTGCATGATTTTGTGCATGCAGTGTAGGGGGCTTGCGTTCACCGCGACCCACCGATCGTTTAGTGGAGAGGCGAAGCAGTGGTCTGCCTATGTAAACAAGGCAAACCGCTGATCTGTAAGGGAGCAAAAGAGAGATCTTCTGTTTCAGCTGAGCTGAAACACAGATCTCCATTTTCCTCCAGTGTATCCGCCCCCCCACACTGTTACTAAGCACCTCCCAGGTACACACTTAATCCTTTGATCGCCCCCTGGTGTTAACCCCTTCCCTGCCAGTGTCATTTATACTGTGACAGTGCATTTTTTTTAGCACTGATCACTGTATTGGTGCTACTGGTCCCCAAAAAGTGTCACTTAGTGTCCAATTTGTCTGCCGCAATGTCTCAGTCCTGCTAAAAAACGCTGATCGCCGCCATTACTAGTAAAAAGAAAAAAAATGCCATAAATCTATCCCATAGTTTGTAGACGTGATAACTTTTGCGCAAACAAATCAATGTACGCTCATTGGGATTTTTTTTTTGCTAAAATATGTAGCAGAATACTAATGAAGGAATTCAATTTTTTAAAAATTTATATTGGAAATGTTTTATATCAGAAAGAAAAAAAAATGTTTTTGTATTCAAAATTATCAGTCTCTCTATATGTGGGGAAAAAAAGGACAAATTTTATTTGGGTACAGCATCCGCCCAATTGTCAGTTAAAGCAACGCCGTATCACAAAAAATGGCCTGATCAGGAAGTGGGTAAAACCTTCCGGAGCTGAAGTGGTTAAAAGGACTCTAAATCTAAATTACATGTTGCCTCAAACTAAAAAGTTGATCTAAAAAGTATATACTTAAAGAATTCAACTTGGCCTAGATGGACATTTAGATAACATTGTAATAAAATTTGCTTAGTTGCAGAGTACAACCTACTAATTTATGTTAGCGTTAGCAATAGCAGTGATTTGAGACTGAGGAGAGGCCAAGGAAAGGCTGTCTATTATGTGTTGTTGTACTATTTCTCAACACGAAGTCAAGAACTTTATGTTTATTGCTCTTTTAGGTAGTAATTATACTTTACCAGTAAAGCAGAGAAGTGCTACTATACATTACTACTAAAGGTGCCATTGGTATATTGTGCATTCATTTGTTCAACAACGGTTGCCCCCTTGGGGTTTCCATTTTTTTTTTCTCACCAAAGCATAATAAAAAAAACCCACCTTCCCTTTCCCTTCCAGTTTTATTATATTGGCAAATAAAGCAATATAATTATCGTTATTATTACTCAAGGCTGGTCTTATAAACATAGTGCATGTTTAGTTTGGAACCAGGCTTTATTATTTTTGAAAAACACACGATACTTTATTTTATTTCTGGGTAGGGAGCCCTAAACTGCAGTTTAAGTAGCTATAAAATTAGGTAATCTCAAAGCGCAGGTAAAAATAAAGTGCATGCATTTGCCTAATGTTTTATGTATACTAAAATTCTGTGCTTTTGGTAGAAAACAAAAAAGTTATATTTATCCGCATGATGAAACATACAAATATAGTAACTTCAGCAGGACAATGGCTTCGATGCTAAAGATAAAGATATTTTTGCCAACTCAAGCTGGCCATCCAGATGAATTTTGTTTGAAACATTTAGCTTTTTTTTTTTGCTATTTGATTATAAAAAAGTTAGTGAGGTCAAATCAATGTTCATTTTGGACCACAGTGATGAGAAAATATGAAGATGCAGGATGGAGAATGTTTCGCGAACAATTTTCCAACAATGAATGTGCTTTTAGTTTGGGAAATGCTATTCATTCCAAAATGAAATGTTAAAAGCAAACAACATTTTGAAGTGTTAAAAGTACACAAATAAATGTGTGATGAGTGCACTTGTATCAACCTTAAAACAAAATTCAAAAAACCTGTACAACACTTTGAAGTATGTACAACATTTTGAAGTATTTTCGCACAATATTCGTCAAATAATCAAATGTACTGATGAGTTTTTTTTTGTATGAATATTTGTTCCTGAATCTATTAGTGTGTGAGCAGCTTAACCGCTTCCCGACCGCCTCACGCCGATATATGTCGGCAGAATGGCACGGCTAGGCAAAAGCACGTACAGGTACGTCCCCTTTAATTGCCTAGCCGTGGGGGCACGCGTGCGCCGCCGGCGGCACGTTTGCGACGCGGTCGGGAGCTCCGTGACCACGGCCGCGGGACCAGCGGACCTGATCGCCGCTGGTGTTCCGCGATCGGGTCACAGAGCTGAAGAACGGGGATAGGTCTGTGTAAACAAACCTCTCCCCGCGCTTCCTACACTGCCTGTCACTGATCGGCTGTTCCCTGTCATCGGGAAAGCCGATCAATGACGTCAGACGTCAGCCCCGCCCCCTAATGTAAAAAAAAAAACACACGTCACACACCATAACCCGCCCCCTAGTGGTTAACTCTTTCACTGCCAGTGTCATTTATACAGGAATCAATGCATTTAAATAGCATTGATTGCTGTATAGATGACAAAGGTCCCAAAAATGTGTCAAAAATGTCCGATGTGTCCGCCATAATGTCGCAGTCACAATAAAAATCGCTGATCACCGCCATTACTAGTAAAAAAATAAATATTAATAAAAATGCTATAAAACTATCCCCTATTTTGTAAACGCTATAACTTTTGCGCAAACCAATCAATAATCGCTAATTGCGATTTTTTTTACCAAAAATATGTAGAAGAATATGTATCGGCCTAAACTGAGGAAAAAATATGTTTTTTTATATATATTTTTTGGGGATATTTATTATAGCAAAAAGTAAAAAATATTGCATTTTTTTCAAAATTGTCGCTCTATTTTTGTTTATAGCGCAAAAAATAAAAACCGCAGGGGCGATCAAATACCACCAAAAGAAAGCTCTATTTGTGGGGAAAAAAAAAAAACAAATACAAAAAAAAAAAAAAAAAAAAAAAAAATAAAAAAAAAAAAAAAACAAATACGCCAATTTTGTTTGGGAGCCACGTCGCACGACCGAGCAATTGTCAGTTAAAGCGCCGAATCGCGAAAAGGGGCCTGGTCCTTTGGCTGCCAATTAGTCCGGGGCTGAAGTGGTTAAGATTCAATGGCAAACATTGTGTAGATGTTTGTAAAAAATATAACAGGATATGTTACCAGCATTCAACATATTGGTTTCAACAACCTTAAAGCGGTTCTGCACACACAAATTTTTTATTTTTTTTTCTAACAGTTTAAAACAGGGGTCTCAAACTGACGGCCCTCCAGCTGTTGCAAAACTACAAGTCCCATGAGGCATTGCAAGAATTGGTAGTTACAAGCATGACACCCTCAGGCACAAGCATGATGGGACTTGTAGTTCCACAACAGCTGGAGGGCCACCAGTTTGAGACCCCTGGTTTAAAATGTCATTCTTTCTAATGTCACACTCACTTTTATGGGTCCTTTCCGGTCTCCATGTACGTTTTTCAATCAAATCGCAACTTATAATAATTATGAACAGTAGTTTTCATCTTTCTTGTGGGCATTTGAAGCCCACAAGCAATCACTTCCTTGTTCCAGTAATGTGTATGTATCAGCGTGTTCCTGCGCATGCTCACTGGCAACTGAGCAGAGCGGCATAAATATCTCTGTTGCCATCACAATGGGTGGCATCTTAGGAAGTTCCCACCCCCGTTGAAATCCCACGAGATTTTGCGGCGGCTCTCTGCACTGACAGTGCGGCGGGGACTGGAAATGATGCGAATCCCTGAAAAATCCCCGCCCACAGCCGCAGCCAGATAACAAAGGGAATTTACACAAGGCCACCGATCTAAAGGTACGCTCAAAAAAAAAAAAAAATGTCCATTGAGCACTCTGGGCTAGATTAGGAAACAAGTGAGCTTAAATAGGAAAAATGTGTGCAGAACCGTTTTAAAGCATGTGTAAAGCCAAGTCAAGTCCTTTCTTTTACCCAGCAAAGTAACAATGTGCTAGTATGCATCGGTGCATATGTGCAAACGAACCCTGCTCCCGCCCTGCTGGTGGCCGCATCCATCTTTGCCCCTCTTCCTTCCAGGGCCACGAACTGCTCTGTGCCTTTGCTTATGATCTGTACCGCCTTTCACGACATCTGGGGCACCCTGCAGGAGATGTGGGGCATGTGCCTTGGGTGTCCGATGCTAGTTACACCTCTGGCCACAAAATTAAAAAGTACACAAGCACACATGAGGGCAATCCTTCAACTTATAGTTTGCCTTTATATTACTGTATAAAAATATATAGGAAAGAAATATAATAATACAAATAAAAAAAACAATACCTCCCATGAAAATGCTGCCACCCTAGGTCCAGGCTTGTGAGGCTTTTCCACATATCCCAGCCCAGTGGCATAGCAATAGAGGCAGCAGAGTCTAGGCCTTATGCCCCATACACGCGGTCGGAAAATCAGACGGGAAAAGTCCGATTAGATTATGTTGTCGGAAAATCCGACCGTGTATGGGCTCTTATCTGACTTTTTCCGTCGGAAATTCAGACGGAAAAAATTTGAGAGCAGGATCTCAAAAAATCCGATCTGACTTTTTCCGATCGTGTGTCGAGAATTCCGACAGACAAAGTGCCACGCATGCTCAGATCAAATTACGAGACCAAAGCTATTGGCTACTAACGTGAACGCAGTCCCGTCCTAACGAACGAACGGCATCACGCTCGGAATGATCGGATTTTCCGAAAACTTTGTCCGACCGCGTGTATGCAACAAAGTCCGTCGGAAAAAATCTGATCCGACCGTGTGTACGGGGGCTTACTCTGATTCTCTAATGCTTTCTTTTTTCCCTTACTGCACAAATAGACTCCTCATCATCATGTGTTTTATAGCTAGAATATAATTAAATGTTATTAAAGTCTGCCACGACTGGAATTAATTCGCAGCAGTTTGTCTAACGTAAATCTAGAGAGTAAAACAGAAAATAACATCCCCTGGAGTCCCATAAATTGTATTTCAGGAAAACATGCTTATACAAGACTTTCATTAGGACTCTGTGGGCCTCGGATGTGATTCTTTATTGCTCAGTTATATGTGCATCTTATCATCTTTTTTCATTGTGCTCATGCCAGCGACATTCAAATATTTGTGAACTTCACACTGGTGCATTATTGTGGCGGTGGTTACGGTAATGTGTCTATGGGTCATCTGGCAGGGTTGGAGGGCACAGTTTGAAAAACCAGGAAATGAATTTCGTCTAATACATGTGGTTTACAATAGCTAAAATTGCAGTGCTCTGCTGACCAACTATATCATTTGAAACATGTAATACTGTAGAATTATATACCACATCTTTGCTAGGCTTCTACTTTTTTCTACCCATGCCAGTGACCTAAATTAAAGGAAATAGCTTGAAATGCAACCTAACAAAATAGCTACTGCTTAATCTTCCTGACAATGGGCAGGAAATGTATTGCGTGTTGGAGAAGACATGGGTGTCCTGAATTTTTTTTCCAGGCTAGAAAATTTTCCCTTTTGCCATGTCCTTTTTTTTTTTTTTTACATAAATGGCCCTAGAGATGTTCTCCTCTTATCCCTTTAAAATAAAAATAAATGTGAAAACTTAAAATACATCTAAATCACAAGTGGAAGGTTTTCAATTTGTTCAAACACCATGGGGTTTATAAACTATAGTGCAAATTTGCGAATGCGCAAACAAATGGTTAACCGCGCAACTTAGCGTGAAAATTAATTCACTATAGCGCTCTGGAAAAAATAGTCACAAAATCAAATTTACTATAGGTCACAGACAACAGAGACCGTCTAAAAAAGTAGTCGTGATCGAAACACAGGAATTGCACATGGAAATAATGTTTAGAGCATGATATGATGGCCTAAATGGTTCTTAAATATGTGGTATATTGTTCAAAGATAATCTGCTTTTAAACTGCTGAAAAAAATGATGTATAAACTGAAATATAATTAACCACTTTAGCCCCGGACCATTTTGTTGGCAAAAGACCAGAGCACTTTTTGCGATTCGGCACTGCGTCGCTTTAACTGACAATTGTGCGGTCATGCGACGTGGCTCCCAAACAAAATTGACGTCCTTTTTTTCCCCACAAATAGAGCTTTCTTTTGGTGGTATTTGATCACCTTTGCAGTTTAATTTTTTTGCGCTATAAACAAAAAAAAAGGGCCAATTATGAAAAAAAGGTAATATTTTTTACTTTTTTGGTATAATAAATATCCCCCAAAAATATATAAAAAAAAATTTTTTCCCTCAGTTTAGGCCGATACGTATTCTTCTACATATTTTTGGTAAAAAAAAATTGCAATAAGCGTTTATTGATTGGTTTGCGCAAAAGTTATAGCGTCTACAAAATAGGGGATAGTTTTATGTCATTTTTATTAATATTTTTTTTTTTACTAGTATTGGCCGCGATCTGCGATTTTTATTGTGACTGCAACATTATGGCAGACACATTGAACAATTTTGACACATTTTTGGGACCATTGCAATTTTTACAGTGATCAGTGGGATTAAATTGCAGCGATTACTGTAAAAATGACACTGGCAGCGAAGGAGTTAACCACTAGGTGGCGCTTTAGGGGTTAAGTGTGTCCTGGGGAGTGTTTCTAACTGTGGGGGGGAGGGGCTGTGTGTAACACTACACTGATCAGCTCTCCCGATCACAGGGAGCTGTGATCAGGGACACTGTCACTAGGCAGAACGGGGAGATGCTTGGTTACATACGTTCTTCCTCTCCGTGAGACGATCGCGGGTATCCCCGCAGCGATCGAGTCCGAGGGACCCGCGGTCAGACTCACGGAGCTCGCAAATGGAACGTGACCGCCCTGCACGCGATGGCATGGCAGCAGATTTAAAGGGACGTACCGGTACTCCCATTTGCCTGTCCGTGCCATTCTGCCAACGTACATCGTCGTGCGCCGATCGTAATATGGTTAAAAGTCTGAGAAGAGATAAATTCCCCCTCTTTCTAAAACTATGTACCAGTACAAGTGCGCATGCTCAGACATGCAAAATAGTCACAATTTAACTCCCATTCATTTTTTACAGAGCGCTATAGTAAATTTGCGAATTCGCATGTGGCTAAAAAGCATTTGCGAGTGTGAAAATGTGCGTTATATAGCCAAATTCAAGTTTCAACCATTGATTATAATCGTACAATTGTTACTTCCACTAAAAAATTAAATTTCATTTTGAGAACTGTGTATTTCTCTAAAATAAATTGTCCTTGCTGGGTTTTTATGTTGCTTCTTCTTCATATTTTTTTTTTTTTTTAAGAATGCTAGTAATGTGTAATGTTTTCATGTTTTGGTAAAATATATTTTTCTCTGTCTCTCTCTCTCTCTTGTTGCTCTCCATCTCACAAAAATCGAATCCAAAACTCCCACAGGTGTCTTCACAAACCTCAAACAATACCATTGCTGATGCAAATTTTAAATGAGTCATAATTTTGTGTGTTGTTAAGTATTTCCAAATGATCATAATTTGACCCCCAAAAATTTGATATGTGTACCAACATAAGAAATCAAAATGTAATTCCCAAAATTCAGAAGGCAACATCCCTATTCTACACTCACACCAAAAACCACCAAATATCACAGAATAAAACAAGAACCATTACTCCTGACCAATGTCATTCCACCACCTATAGGTATATGTCCAAAGAAATGCAGTATTTGTGTATTTATGTGTAGGAGGGTTCCACCACCAAATCGCAAATCGTTCCATATGTTTTCCATGGGCAAGGACATTAATCGGCCTTAATAATTCCCCACCAGCACCAATTGCAGCCTCTTAACAAGCAAAAAGCCTCAAAATTATAGATGGTTCAGCATGCTGACAGTAATCAGCCATGCCCAGCCTTCAAAACAGATGGCATATGTCAGAAACAGGTTGTTCAATGGTTCTCCGGCCTTCTACAGTACATCTTCATTGATTAACTTATTGCACCCCTGGGACTTAGGACTGTTTGACACCACAGAGATGCAACCTACATACATATGACAGCATGGTGGCTAACAGGATAGCACTTCTGCTTAGCAGTGCTGAGGTTGAAGGTTCAAATCCCAAACATGCTACTTCATGTAGAGAAGTTGTCTGTTATCCCTATTTTGTTTAACAAGGGGGCCCCCAGATCCTGCCCCCCCCCCCACCTATGTGAATGGGTATTGGGAACTAGTAAATGTACTTTTTAATTATGATTATGTTCAGCTCAGTAGCCTAGTGGTCTGTACTCCTGCCTTGAAAGACTCTTCCATGGGTTCAAATCCTACAGATGGTATCACCTACTGAAAGCTTGCATTTTACTTAGCGGCATATGCTGAAAATAGCCAATGCCACATTGGTTTGGTTGATTCTATAATATTAACTCTTCAAATGCAGGCAATGGTATGTAAGCATTCAAAAATATTATGGTGTGGAATTTCAAAAATCACACACTAGTTAACGTGCAGGGTGTTAGTTTACATTTTTTGGTTTAAATTCACTTGTGCACTGGAAATATCAACACAGCTACCTTAGGTGGGTGGTAGGTTGGCTGGGATTTGAACTCGTAACCATCAGTGCAAACCACTAAGCCATTGTGCTAAGTACATGGAGACGTGCATAATAGTGTAGTATGAGTAAAGATTGAACATAAATAATTACTGCTTTATAGTCTCATAAAAAAAACGAAATTAACATGAAAAAAACATATAACATGTAACTTTACAGAATAGCAGACATTACTTTGTAATACTCATTGAATCATAACTGCATTCATTAGCAAAAGAAGAATACAAACTAGGAATACTAATTGGAATATACATAAATAGATGCACATGAGGTAGAGCACATCTCACATAAGAATGTTTTATTCACATACATGTGATCATGGATGCAGTGCAGTTCCAAACTCAGAAGCAATAGGCACTTGCAAATTTGCGGATATGCCGATTTGACATTTACAAAGGCATGTTCGCCAGTATTAGTGCGCTTTTTCATTCGCATGTTTGCCTAGTTAAAGTCTTAATTGGCTTAATTGGGCATAACTAAAGGCAGAGTGACCATTACATCCTTTTTTTCTTAGTAAATTAACCCCCATGTATCATAATTACTACTACTAATATCACCCTTTTTTTTTTTTACACTTTTTATACATCTCAGTGCTACTGATCTCCTCCAGCATCTTTCAGACACTTCTACATGTTCTCATTGCAACGTCGGCTGCATATGATCGCTTTGGACCAACTTTCTGATAATGGCAGTGGTGGAACATGCCTGCAATGAGTGTCACTACAGCCTGAATAAGGAATTTTATGACAGGAGAACAACTTTTGAATTGACATCGAAGCCTTATTTGGTCAAAACATTTTTTTTATAAATAAGTACAAGGGCCGTTACCTACAGTCAATGAGAATTGACCCTTGAGCTGCTGATTGAGATTTCTTTTGAAATTTCCAGCCCTCTGATTCTCCCTTCTGTTCTTTGGGTTAATCTTCCAGAGTTGTGGGGGTTAACTCAAGCCAAAAGACCTGTTATAGGCATTCATCAAGAGCATAGACTATACCCATCCTTTCTGCCTTCTCCTCCATTCATAGAAACTGTTATAGCTTCCCTGAATAAAATGCGATTCGTGGATGGATGATGGACGGATAGCTGACGGGTCCACCTCCTCCATTTATCGATTGCTTTCATTCATGGAAATTGTAGTACAGCTTCTATGAATAGAGGAGGTGCATATGACAGGTCCCTCAACTCATATTAACCCCCAAAGGACCTGAAGATTACCACTGCAGGAGTAGGTGGGATCAGAGGACTAAAGATTTCAACAAAACAATCCTGGAAGCACAAGGGACACATCTGATTGAGTGTTAGTAAAGTTCCTTGTGTAGCGCACCCCCTTAGGAGCCGCAGATGAACTGGGATCCCCTACTTAGCTTGTAAAACTTATTACAGATTTTGGATAGCAATACAAATCTTTTTATCTCCTATCCCCTACCCTGCACAGCCAGGCACACCACATTTTCACAGGCACTCCAGAGACAGTCCATGACTTGGGATGCCCACTTGACTTCAGCAACAAAACCTTGGCAATAACTTCAAGGACATCTTCCTATATACATTCTATATAGTCTCCTCGACACTCCTCCTGCACTTCACTTGCTTGCAGTCTCCAGCTAGATCACTGTTAGTGGATCGGACAGGCACAATCAAATTTAGCAATGGCCCTTTGCAGACAGGAACTCGAAGCCCCTTGTTGTGTAGCAGAATACAGTGATTAGCTTGTACTTTCCCTCCTGTGGCTACTGGTCCCAGTACCACCTCTTCAGGTACTGCAAACCCACCTGGCTGGAGCTGCCCCTTTCACTAGCCCTCCAGGCTAACTTATCTCCACAGTCCTCCAGACTGAATCTCACCTGCCCACCCGGCTGACTCTGCAGGAAGTCTCCCAGGGAAGGGATGAAGGCTTGGCACACTCCTGTCTTCAGGGAGAACTGGCTACATATGGCAGTCTCCCCCCTTGTAAGTCCCCAGTAGTGCTGTTCTGCTCACATTATCCTCTCTCTTGCTCCTGTGCCTCCAGGAATGGCTTCCTCTGTGTGTTGTGGCAGGATTACTCCAGCACCTGAGCCCTGCCTAAGGTCACCCCCCAAGACCCCCCAGAGGGCCACGACAGCCTCCTCAGCACTAAATCTCCACATTCCACCCAACTACCCCTGTTGGCATGGCTCATGCCTATTTATGAAGTAAGCCTTGCACCCTGCCAGCCCTTTACTGAGGATTGGCCGAGGCCCTCATAAATATTCCAGGCAGCTCCTCCTAACTGCCACCCACTAGCTCTAGAAGTTTCTTCAACCTTCTAGACCAGGGGGAGGCACCAAAGGAGCTGTCAGGGATAGTCATCCAGCCCTGACTCACTGAACCCTGACCCAGATTCACAGCTCAGGCTTAGCTCTGAGCTAACTAAATTTACTTATATTAAGAAAGTGCTACACTACAAAAACCTATCCTACATCTAGCACACACTAGAGCAGTGATGGCGAACCTTGGCACCCCAGATGTTTTGGAACTACATTTCCCATGAGGCTCAACTACACTGCCGAGTGCATGAGCATCATGGGAAATGTAGTTCCAAAACATCTGGGGTGCCAAGGTTCACCGTCACTGCACTAGAGGGTGCTACACTTGTACTGATCTTTTAATAAAACTTTTTTACTAAAGATTGAGATGTTAAAACTTATTACAGATTTTGGACAGCAATACAAAAATTAAAAGGTAAGAAACCTGCCATACAGTATATGTATTTCATCTGTGAATTAGGCTGTTTGCTTGGATTTCAGCTTTAACAATACCTGTTGCACATATTGCATATAGGAAAAGGAGAGCAATTACAATAAAAATGAAAGCTGTCCATCCATGTTCATGATATTACTTGCTTGTTACACAGACATATGAAAGCATTGAACACCAACTGCTGACACAATCCACATGCTGAAGCCTTAAAGCCAGGCTAGTGGAAGAGATTTGCAGTATGGAGCCATGTTGTCTGCCTGACCCACAATACCTGATTTTCCCATGAATAGAAGGAGAGGAACAATACAAGATAACGTCAGGCGGCCGCAGCACTAATGCACCCATAAGAGCATTTCAGAAAAAGATTTTCTAGATGTAATCCTTCCACTTTTTATTAGTACAGCATGAGATAATGAGCCTGAGAGAGATTTACAGAGAAGGGAATATGGTAAGTGATGAAATGTTTAGCTCCTGGGCACAAAATATAAAAGTTGCAAATTGGAATGATGTCGTCTGCTCTTTAAAAAAAAAAAAGAGTTGTCAGACACAGTTTATTAATATAATTATAGTCAATGGATCAACATGTGCTGCAAAACACTGTGGGAGCAAACTGACATATTCTTACATGAAGCTGTGCCGATATCAAGGGAAAATTATCCATCAGGATGTTGCTTTGTATAGTGTTCTTAGAGGAAATATGTTGTGGTGGTTTTGTAAATATTTAGTTTATTATAATAAAGATAAAAAAAAGAAAAAAGGTATATTTTTAGGGTAAATTGCAAGTATAACCAGACAGGTCATGGTATATTGGGTTACCGAATACCAGAAGCCCCCACCAATTAATTAATGAAATGCACAGCTGAGCCTTCCTAATACAGAAAATATCTGCCTATCTCACTTGCATAACAAATCCAAAATATAGGAGTCATGCAAATCACTCACCTGGGTCAACTGTGCATCTAGAACCATTGGTTTACAGCACAGATTCACACTAATTGCCCGTTCACACCAAAACACGGTATGGGAAACCCATGTTTGTTTCTCACACAGCATTCCAAGCGCACAGGGTGTGCAATCTGCTTCAGGTGTCAAAACAACCAGGTACCAGGTACTGGGACAGTACCTTTTTAAAAGAAGTGCACTACTTTTGGTGCGATCCAGTGCAAATTCCGCCCATTTAAATTAATGGGCCTGAAAATTGCATTGCACTGACTTGCACAGGAACGTGGAGCACGTTTCTGTGCAATTCAAGTGTGAACCGGCATTAATAGTTAAGAGCCATTTATTCCAAAAAGCAGTTTTTGACTTGTTGGCAAGTCATCAGTAAAGTGTATAGTGTAGAAATTATAGCTTATATAGAGTAGGGCTTGGGGAGAAACAAGAAACTATAACCAGATAGGTGGGCTAAAAGCAACCAAATGCTTTGCATTTAAACCAATGCTTAAAGGGGTTGTAAAGGTAAGTGTTTTTCCACCTTTTTCATCCTATGCATTAAGGTGAAAAAACACCTGTCAGTGACCAGCCCCCAGTACCCCCCCCCCCCCCCCCCAAGTTTTACTTACCTGAACCCTTGAACTTATCGTACCGTCTCTCTGCCTGGGGTTCTCGGCTGTTGATTGCATAGATTGATAGCAGCGCAGCCACTGGCTCCCGATGCTGTCAATCAAATCCAATGACGCGGCTGCCGGGGGAGGGGTTGGGTCCTGCATTCAGCGTCTATAGAGGGGACACAGGAGCGCGCCCCGCAAGGTAACCCCCCCGGTAGAGCGCTTCTCCCAGGGGGTTATCTGAAGCAGGGAGGAGCCGAGAGAGCCGCCGAGGAACCACAGAAGAGCAGGTTCGGGGCCACTCTGTGCAAAACGAGCTGCACAGTGGAGGTAAGTATGATATGTTTGTTATTTAAAAATTAACTTTAGTTTCACTTTAAGGGATATATGAATTATTGATGAAATAATGTAATTATTATTTTTATTTTCACTTCATTACCAGCCAGACGCTGAGTTTATTTTTCATATTTCTTTATGCTAACTTTACTTTCTTTGCTAAAAAGGTCTGTTGTTTACAGAGCTCAATAGCTTAAGCTCAGACTTACACAGAAATGTATGTTTCCTTCCTGCTCTGTTAAGTGGGCCCATGCTTAAATTGAGTCAGTAAAGAAAGGAAGTCTGGAAGGACACAGTTTCTGCTCTGCTTTCTCTCTCTTTAGAGAGGTCACGCTTCATGGGTGTACTTAGAAAAAGGGGTTATCTGTAAAATAAAAATCCTAAACAGTTAATGATATATATCTTTCTTGACTGGTCACTACTACTTCCAACTCCAATGTTACCAAGGTGCAAGGTCAGCATCGGCGATAAGCTATCAGCATAGGTCATGCCCCTGAACAAGCACAAGCTACGACCAAGCCTTAATGTTGTCAGTTTGCCAGGATGTGTTTGGGAGCTGATGTCAGACTTTGGTGATGTATTGGCCATGTATGTGTATGTGTGAGGTGTGTATGGGGAAAAGTGGGGCAGTTGCAGCATCGGGCACTTAAAAAAAGAAAGAATCTAATATACCCAGAAGTGTATTATTATTTTAATTGTTTTGGCACCTGCATTTAGAAATTGGAATAATTGCCCAGAGGAGGCGATATTAACCACAAATAAGGTGTTGAGACAGAGTTTCTTTAAAGTAAACCAGAGCTTTACCAATGCAAGTTAAAGTAACAAGCTTATTTTAATGGCAGCCATTATAGTAGCTTATCATTATCCTTAAGTTCTATTTGCTACTAGAACCTATTGCTTCCTATTTTCCTGCTGATTCATGTCTTTCTCCCCCCTCCACTGGGCCACAACAGGTTATGGTTTGGAAGGGCCTGATGCTTCTACCTTTTCTGCTACCCAACGATCTTTAGGTGAGCCCCAGCCACAAATCATTCCAACAACTTGACATGCCCAAACTACCAATTCATACCCTTGTTATTTCTTGTCTCGACTATTGTAACTCCCTCCTCATTGGCCTACCACTACACAGGCTATCCCCTCTATAGTTTATCATAAATGCTGCTCCCAGACTCATCTACCTTACGAACTGCTCAGTGTCTGCTACCCTTCTCCGACAATCTCTCAACGGGCTTCCGATCACCCACTATATAACAATCAAACTTTTAACAACATACAAAGCCATCCACAACTCTGTCCCCAGTTACCTAACCAACCTCATCTCAAAATATCACCCAAACTGCTCTCTTCACTCTTCCCAATACCTCCTACTCTAGCTCCCGTGTCACCACCTGCCATTCTCACCTCCAGGACTTATCCAGAACTTCATCTATGCTTTGGAACTCGATACATCTGTATAGTTGTTTCCTACTCTGTTTTTAGATGATCCATGAAATGTCATCTCTTCAGCAAACCTACAACACCTCTACCCAACAACTTGATTTTATTTCTTGAACAACTGATCCCCACACAATTATTACTTTTTGTATCACTGGCCCTTGCCTTTTATATTTTGAACTCTCATGCATAGGGCCCTCTTAACGCCTTGTCTTGAATTATATTGTAACTGTACTGTCTCCCTTTATTTTGTAAAGTACTGAAAAACTGTGTTCATATAATAAGGACTAAGGCAGCTGGATATTTTAGGGGCAGTGGACTGCTCATTGTTTTAAAATGTCTTTTAACACCAATTGTGCACTGCCTTTATTATAGTTCTCTGGATGTTTCCCTCTATTAACATATTAATTACTTATTTAATGATCCAGGAAAATTGCCTTAGGCTGGCCATAGACTGTTAGGGCTCTTTCACACGGACGGACCGTATGTCCGTTTTTCATCCGAAAACGGAAGGATACATCCCTATGGGATAGCGGGTGTCAGCGGATGAGCATCCGCTGACACCCGCTCTCGTCCGTGCCCGCTCTGCTCCGTTTCTGCAGACAGAGGAAAACCCCATTTTTTCATCCGTCTGCAGAGCGGATCGGGTGACGACGGACTCTACGGTCCGTCGTCACCCGATCTCCCATAGGGGAGAGCGGCGCTCTGACAGGTCCGTCCCTGCACGGAGTGCAGAGACGGACCTGTCATCTCCTGCTTAGCAGAGATCGCTCCGGCGATCCCCGCTGAGCAAGCGGCTATCCACAGGGCGGATCTGCACTGATCCGCCCCGTGTGAAAGAGCCCTTAGTTGTTTTTCATTTTAGAAGGATTCCTCCATCCATACCAATGAGGTGGATGGAGGAATCCCCTCTGCTGGGACATTGTAAGAATACACTGATCATCCACTGCAGCTGATTGGCTGCATTCACTAATCGACAAATACTTTCCCAACTTGTCTCTTCGTCAGAAGTTGATTAAACAATTGTCTTCTGTTGAGCAGGAGAGCCCACACACTGATCAAAATCATGGCTAAATTTTGATCAGTGTTTATTCAGTATTAAAGCAGTATTAAAGCCAAAAGCAAACATTTATTATATTGCAGCTTACAAATTCTTAGATGTGATGGCTGCGTTATTTTTTTTAGGTTTTCTTTCTATTTTCATCTGGCAATACAGCTAGTAAGTATGTTGTTTTTCAAAAGACCAAGCTCTCTTCCAGATGTAGCAGTTTACACAGATGAAACAAAACATTTACCACTGACAGGGGTGCTTATAATGATCAGCTTTTATTTATTTATGTAAAACCTTCATCCCAAAAGGAAAAAAACAGTTGCTGTAACTGATTATAAAGTGTGAGCTGGAGTTTGGATTCAATTTGCTAGTGTATTTACAGTAAATCTGTCTAAAATCATTTAAAAATAAAATTGTAATCTGGTGCCTATAATGCTATGCCTCCATCCTGATACGTGTCATACACAAAACAAAACATTGCCCATGAGACTTTAAATGAGGCATAACACATTGATAATAAAATATAAATTTATTTGACAATGAATTTTACAAATACATATGAGAGTTATTTTAAATATCAAGCTGGTTCGTTACAGCTAATATACATAGTATAAAGTATGCATTAAGCTGATATACCTTTCCCTGTACATGTTCCATACAGCTAGATTATTAAAACATAACAAACGTGCATCCTATAACTCGAGGCGTTTCGTGAATGTTGCTTCACTTCTTCAGGAGTGGATGCCACCAACGTAAGATCTATGAACCAAAAAACAAATTCATAAAATATACTAAAGCACTTCCTAAAACCAGGGGTCAAGTCCTGGGGAAAAAAGTGTGGGAACTCCCACCCAAGATCCACTCACCCATCAAAAAAAAAAAATGATACGCTCATATGCACGAATGCTTCAAAAGTGGTATTTTTCATCCAATTTTCGTATTGTGTGTATGAAGCTTAACTGTTAGTACATAAAAAAAAACAATCCTCAATAAACATAAATACGGTAATTCTCTGAATAATCATAATGTGAACATCATGTTCTGATCTTTATTGGGGAATGTTATTTTGTATATAGAGTGTTTATGTGGTGAGTTTACACTTTTCATTGAACAGAGTTTGGATAACACAGGGTTAAACGGAAAGGTCATAAATGAACTGCACATTATCTGGACAGAATGCTTGGGGACATAGTGATGTGTTCCTGCTTAGGAGATGTATGTTAGCTTGGGGGGCGGCAAACTCTGCAGGGCACCAACACACACTCACTGCTATTCCAACCCTTCACATATTTCCAAATAAACTTCCCTCCTGGCATTAAACCTTTCCAGGTATTGTGCTCAGCTTACCACCCCAAACTGATGTTCCTCCCTCAGCTCACCTCTCTCCCTGCATGTCCTGTGAGCAGAATAGCTGTGATCCTCTTCTGGGTTCTCTCATCATATAGCACTGAAGATAGAGGAGGGGGGGATTCAGCGGGGCACACAGAGCAAGTATGCAGGAGACTGGGGGGGGGGGATGAGGAGACAGAAAATCAGGAGGGGCAGGCGGGGAGGAGCGCATCACGAGAGGTCTGAATAAATACAATCTCTTAGCAGCAGGGACCTGATCTACCTGTCAGCTAGCTGTGATTGACAGGTAGATCGAAGCGGAAGCTGTCATGGGGCCCCCTACTGGCAATGCCTGTATGGTCAGTCCACCCCTGGTGTGCGTCACTTACTATTGCGAGCTGTGTCGGCGGCTGCTGGTGTAGCACCTGCCACACAGCTTGCATACTTCAAAGTCTTGCAGGACACAGCTGCTAAAGGGAACTGAGTTCCTGTTGTGGAAAAAGTACAGGATCTCCGTTCCCATGCGTTCCCGCAGGACTTGAGCCCTGACTAAAACACAACCTACACACCAGCTTGAAAATTGGTCTAAAATAACATCTCCAAATAGCAACTGCTGCAAAGTGTCTTAACCGGGAGTTGTGGAAGGGGAACCATGGCACTCAATCAGAAAAACCAAGGAGCAGCATGAGAGGATAAATGGATGGAATATGAAAAAACACCAACAGACCTATAAAATAAGAAGATGTGTAGTGAAGTAGGTGTGCAGGATACCACCAAGTGCTATATAAAGAAGAAGGGGAATACCTCAATATATCATATTAGTGCAATTAATATATACACCAAAAACACGGAAAAGAGGGTACTACATTATATAAGTGTGCAAAGAAGGAAGACAGAAAAGAGAAAATGAAAGGACAAAGAAAGTCCAACATAGGTAGACCAAAAATAAGAAATTTGTGCAATAGCAAAGGTGACGATAACAACACCTTAAAGTGGAGCTCCACTATATATTCTGCTATTCTTCATCCCCAAGATAACCTGCCACCAATGTTGCAAAACCAACAAATGGAGCAGATTTTATGCTGTTTTTGTACATTTTAATCCCAGGATTCCTAATCTTCATTGTCCAGATTCTCCTCCACCACCGCATCATTGGAACCCTTGCTACCAATAAAAATATTTCTAGCCCAAGAAAAGACTTGCACTCACTTGCAAAGGCAGCAGTCACAGACACTTCCCTATGCGTGCCCCAGGGACGTCCTCCCAGAACAGGAGCGCCGAGCTGTAGCCATATATCGGCTATAGTGTGGTAGGGAAGAGGTTACAGCGATTGTAAACGTTCATTTTTTTTCAAAATAACAAACATGTTATACTTACCTGTTCTGCACAGTGGTTTTTCACAATGCAGCCTCGATCCTCCCCTTCTTGTGTCCCCCTCCAGCGTTCCTGTCTCCTCCACCCCACCAAGGCCCCCATAACAAGGCCCCCTTGTGCATGCCCTTTCCCGAGCCAGCTCTGTGTGTCCATAAGACACACAGAGCGTGGCTCGGCCCTGTCCCCCGTCCCCCGCTCACTCCTCACTAGCTGTGATTGACAGCAGCGGGAGCCAATAAGGAGGGAGAGCAGAGAAAGCCTCTGCTCTCTTGTACATTGCTGGATCGAGAGCAGGCTTAGGTAATTATAAGGTTGCTGGGGGAGAGAGGGGGGGGGGGCTGTATACCGAAGGTATTAACCTTAATGCAGAGAGGCTTTAGAACCACTTTAAATTAAGCTGTAAATCATTTTACAATTTTTCAATAACCTATAAGTGAATTGCAAAGATGTTGGTAAATACAAGATAAATCAATAAATATATGCATATTTTTTAAACCTAAGGCCCCTTCCACATGAGGCGGACTTCTCCAGGAGTCTGCCTGCTCAGTGGAGAATCTGTCCACTGATCCTCACTGAGCAGGCAGATGGTTGGTCCGTGTCCACTTTGCTTATGCACAGCCCATTGTGCGCTATAGGTGGTAAGATGTAAATGGACCACCTGGCACGGACACCCAACTGGCACCTGATCTGCTTTGCTAGCTAGACAGCTTTTAGTGTACAGGTATCAAACTGGCTGCCCTCCAGCTGTTGCGGAACTACAAGTCCCATGAGGCATTGCAAGGCTGACAATTACAAGCAAGGCTCCCACAGGCAGAGGCATGATGGGACTTGTAGTTTAGCAGCTGAAGGACAGCTTGAGGACCTCTAGTTTGACAGTTTGACACCCCTGTTTTAGCAGATTGGACACATTTAAGTTTACATGTGCTGCTCCCTAGAGGACAATGGAGGGTCCAATTAGGTCCACCTGAAAAACTGTGTAACAGTGTCAGAGGGGACCAATCCTAGAATAAATCCATTACCAAGTAAAGTGAAGCATGTTCCCATGTGTATTTCACTAAGCATATGTATGGTCCACTGCTGTCAGAATGCTGGTCTAGAGCAATGAAGTGCAACTGACACTGGAGTGCCTGTAGATAGGAATTAGATGAAAGAGGCTAGAGGAAATCAGCAGTACTAAGATGTAAACATTTTAAAAAAACAGCATTTCATTAAAATGAATGGCAATTGTACAGACAGTCCCCGGGTTACGAACACAATAGGGACTATAGGTTTGTTCGTAAGTCAAAGTTGTTCGTAAGTTGCAACACTGCATTTGTAAGTGTAACTTCTGGTCGGAACACTATGTTCGTAAGTGTAACTGCCGCCTGTGCATGAATGTGGGATGTTATGTTATCTGGGGCGTAGTACAGCAGTGTGGGATGTGTCGGGAGGTGCTCGAAAGGTATCGAAAGGTATCCAGGACCGGCGTGGCCGGCATTTGAGGCCGCTCGTAAGTAGGAGTCGTTCATAACTCGGGTGTTCGGAAGTCGGGGACTGCCTGTATAGGATACACAATAAAACCCTATTTTTCTGTTTATAATGTAAAACCATATTTTTCTGTTTATAATGTAATGCCATTGTGGCATACAACTAGGGAAAATGCTGCCATTCTGCAGAATTGTGCAATTTGTAGAAAGAGCCAAGTGTGCACAATCTTCCATAAATAACAGGTGCATCATTATGTGCTAATGTGTTTGGGTTATGGGAATCTGAGGGTTTAGCAATTTAGTAGTTAGGTTTGTAATTAAGACCTTGGTGACTTCCTATCTTTCAATTGTTTCAACACTGTGTACCTATTTGCTTAAGTTATCTCTAGGATAAGCCTGTGTCTCAAAATTCCTTCTTTAACATGACCTAATGTTATATATTTTGTCATCTGAAGAGGTTTTATTGTTATCTTTTTAGATTTATCATTATAGACCTCCAGTAATCATTAATGATGTTCATACTCTACCCTAGCTTGCTAAATAATCAAAGCTTACCATGGAAAGGTGATGATCATTACCCCATCTACTGTGGCAGCAGATGGCGCCACCTTGTCAACCCATCTCTTTGAGGAGGAAGAGGGAAGGTTTCGCATTGTAATCCCAGGTTTCCTAATCTTCGTAGTCCAGATTCTCCTCCACCACCGCATCATTGGAACCCTTGCTACCAATAAAAATATTTCTAGACCCCAAGAAAAGACTTGCACTCACTTGACTGATGTATTGCAGATTTTTTGGCTGCCAAGATCATACCATACTTCCCGCCTTAACCACCTTATATAAATAAGACACAACCACCTTAGAATGGATTTTAAACGGCCATAGCAGCCTTTTATTAACAAAACACAGTTTAACAAATATATCTTTATAACATTCCATGAAAGATAAACTTTACCAACTAATGTATAATACTGACTCTCTTAAGTCCAGGTATTTGGAGGCAAGCATGGCCTACCGAATTGGCTGTATCAAGTACCAAGTTCCATACCATGGCCCCCCAGCCGCAATTACACAGACTCAGGGGACAATTAGTTACCACATTACCACCCGATACAGCCCCAATACCAATATCGCCATACTGACATCACATCTACGTGAAGGTACCCATACCAAAGATGGGCCCAACCCATCATTCTCCACAAACACTTTTGACCATGCCCACCTTCAAAAGTCTGAGACCCCTGCCCACTGCTATGACCCTGCTAGGCCCACACGCTACTAGCCTGCACAATTGAACATAACCTCTCGCTAAACGGCAACATGGAGAAAAAAACAAAAACAAAAGAGGGGAACACCAATCAACAGTAACAAATATGGATGGGAGGGAAAAGTTTTTCCTCAGCTGTCCAAATTCTAAATGGCCCTTAATCATCACCCGCTTCTTACCAGGCCACTATCGCCCCCATCCTGCCACACCCTACCATGCCCTACCATGCCCTGCTCCCGTCCAATCAGGTAGGACTACTAACCTGCCTAACTACAGCCTTGACTGCAAACACAGTCATGTAGGCCCTCCTCTTAATGCTAGGCATCCTGTTACAGGCCTGGAACTCTAAAAACATGAGCTATGCATGCTGCCTTCTTTCCTCTCCCTAACAATTAACTTTTCTTATTTGCTTCCTTTTAGCCTGTTAATTTAATATTAAACCCTTAGCCTTTTCTAAGCCTTACACATGGAGTACAATAAAATAATCATTCCACAGTAAACAATTTGTTATAATTCTTACCCCAGCACTTGCAGGTTACAATTTTCAATGCTGCTGGCTTCTACTCTTTCAGTGTTGCTTCCCTGAATGTCTTTACAGGAAGTATCAAGATTTTCTGCCAATGATCAGCTTTCATGTAAAAGTTATCTGAACGGCTCAACAGAGTTTGGAAGGAGGCGCCCTCCTCCAGGGCCAGCCCTACCATGGGACCCAGTGGGACCATGGTTCCAGGCAGCAGTTTAAGAGGGGCGGCAGCTGGCAACACGGGCACCACAAAGTTGTCAGGAGTAGTACCGAGTACCTGTACCTTAGTAGCCGCCCGGCCGTACCCTACCTGCAGGAGGAGGTTGGATCAGTCAGCAGGAGCAGGGTCGATCCTGGTCGGCAGCACGCTGCACTGGTTGCTAGAATCGCCTGTCGCCCAGTGTCTAGCAACCAGTGATTTCAGAGGCCGTGGCCCCCCCCCAGCATTCAGAGCGCTCAGCCTCCGCGTCTAGTCATTTAGCTTCACCCATGCATCTCTTCCATCTTCCATGTTCTTCAGCATGGTGAAGAGCCTGAGGGAAGGGACTGAGTGTGACTGAGTGTGAGCTGAGTAGCTGTCCACAGTCCACCTGCACAAGACCTGCCGCTGCCTGAGGTGTTGCAGCCTGCCTGTCACTGTGTCCATGTTCTGGAGGCTTGGCATTGACCCTCACCCTGTCCATTCTGCCACCAGTGAGTTCCCCATAGCAGCATTGTCTGCAGGAGTCCGAATCTGAATTTTACTAGTAATGGTGGTGATCAGCGGTTTTTAGTGGGACTGCGACATTATGGCGGACAGATTTTGACACATTTTTGGGACCAGTGACATTTATACAGTGATCAGAGCTATGAAATAGCCACTGATTACTGTATAAATTACACTGGCAGGGAAGGGATTAACACTAGGGGGCAATCAAGGGGTTAAAAGTGTTCCATGGGAGGGATTTCTAACTGTGGGGGGGGTTGGACTGACAGGAGGAGGAGACTGATCACTGTTCCTGATCACTAGGAACAGCAGATCTATCTCTCCTCCCCTGACCGAGCGGGGATCTGTCTGTTTATATTGACAGATCCCTGTTCTGGCTCTCTGTGGAGCCCCCTAGAGCTCTTAAAGCAGCTGACGTACAATGATGGCGATTTGCCGAGGAGAGCCAACCAATTTTGCATATGGACAAGGTGCTATTGCATGTAAATCAGATTTTTTGATAAATTTAATTTTAGTTATCATGATATAAAATAATGAATAGGGGTGCCTTTTGGTGGGCGTGTTTTTTTTTGGGGGGGGGGGGTGGCAGCATTTCATTCTTGGCCCCAGGCAGCACAATGTCTTGGGCCGGCCCTGCCACTCTCCCACTGCTGTCCATACCATTGGGGTGCCCGGGCCTGCTGCAAGAGCTCGGCTTGGCTGAGAATAGAGAAGACTAATGAAGTTAGAAGCAATACGTATTACGTCACTTCCAGTTTCAGTTTTTTGTTTACTGGCTGTTACCACCAAGTGAGGCAGTCAGTCAAACCAATCTGTCTTTAATCAGCTGCCTTGGAGGGCAGATGAGAGATCAGGGGTATAATAGCCCCCAGCACTCAATCAAGAGTACGTCATGGCTCATTTTTATCCCTTGTCATAGCAATAAAGTTAAATAAAAAGAAAAAAAAAAGAAAAAGTGTAAAAATACATTTAAGTAAAAAAAAAAAAAAAAAATAAAATATATATATATATATATATATATATATATATATATAAAGTAAAACCCCCTCAATCCACCTGTGCTCACGTGCAAATGCAAGCGATAGGTACCACATGCATATGTAAATGGTGATTGCACCACACAGGTAAGATATAGCTGTAAATGTCAAAGTGAGAGCAATAACTGTGTGTGTGATTTGAGGCTAGGATGGAGGTTCACCCTCCAGCAGGACAATGACCCCAAATACACTGCTAAAGCAACACTTGAGTGGTTTAAGGTGAAACATGTAAATGTGTTGGAATGGCCCAGTCAAAGCCAAGACCTCAATCCAATAGAAAATCTGTGGTCAGACTTGAAGATTGCTGTTCACAAGTGCAAACCATCCAACTTGAAGGAGCTGGAGTAGTTTTGCAAGGAGGAATGGGCAAAAATCCCAGTGGTAAGATGTGGCAAGCTCATAGAGACTTTTCCAAAGCGACTTGGAGCTGTTATAGCCACAAAAAGTGGCTCTACAAAGTATTGACTTTAGGTGGTGAATAGTTATGCACATTGACTTTTTCTGTTATTTTGTCCTATTTGTTGTTTGCTTCACAATAAAAAAAAACATCTTCAAAGCTGTGGGCATGTTCTGTAAATGAAATGATGCAAATCCTAAAACAATCCATGTTAGTTCCAGGTTTTGAGGCAACAAAACACGAAAAATGCCAAGGGGGGTATATACTTTTGCAAGGCACTGTATATCTGTTTAAAAAGGTTGTATAGTTTAGCAAAAGAGCAGTGTTGTCAGCTCACAATAGAATAATAAAAGCTGAATTCAATTCTAGCAGATCAACAGGTATGTGCAGGATTTTTAAAGGAATAAAACATAGGAAAATGTGTATGTAATACAGAGATGAACTGCATATGTATTACATGCCGTATACTGTATATGCTGTGAGCATGCACCATAGCTGTATACAAACATTAGACATTGGTTACCCATGCAAGCAACTCCTTCTAAAGACAGGCAATTTTTCAATGGACAAACTTTCATGCTTGTGTCTATGGAGGAGGGAGGGGGAGTGCTGTGGACAATGACTACTTCAGGGGAAAGAATATTAATCACCTGTAAAATCAATCCTGGTTGACTGACATTTCCCCAAGCAATATCAGCTAGGGTCAAGAAGGTGCCTAAAAACATATGAACATCCCAACTGTAAACTAAGTGTACTTGCTATGTTATAATAAGGTAGTCGGATTATGCCTGCATCATTGACAACCCTTGAATGTCTAAAGCCCCTTTAGGGCATAGGTGTAACTATAGCCAGAGTTCACTTCTAAGGTCCCCAAGAGCCATAGGAAGACAGCATATAACTCAATTTATCAGGTCCCATCCTGTTTCTGAAATATCGCTTTTTGGTGGACCCTTTAACCCAAGTGTAAAGCGATAGCACCATTTAGTAAATCATTCCCTGAGCGTTTTAATTGCAAAGACGTGTAAACAAAAATGTCTGTAATTTTCATATATATATTTCAATCAGACTGGGCTTGAAAAGAAAAACAGACTTATAATAAAACCAGACAGATGTGTCTAATAAAAGATTCAATAAAGTCAGGGCCCGTGGTATAGATGTGTGAATGTTTCATCTATCCAATGTGTAGATAGCCAAACTAGTTACAAAAACCAAAGGAACTATCATATAAAACAGACATTAAAGGTAAACATTGCTGTATAGAGAAGAGGGATGAGAGGGGCAGAGGGAATAAGAAAGAAAGCACTGTGTGTTATAGTCATCTAGAATTTGCTGCTCCTCGCTGTTTTCCTTGGCCAGATCTTTTTGTGGTTTCATGTTGGACTTGGAATTCTGCTTTGGCTGTAAAATTCTGCCTGAATCATCATTGTGCATTGCATAGAAACTACAGGAGACTATCAAAATAAACACATCAGACATGAAAGAAAAAGAGATAATATTCAATCCTTTCGCTATTTTCATTGTTCTTTTTCCATGGGATAAAAACTGAAAACAGAATGTTCACTCAGATTTGTAGCAGTAATGTATGACATATACAGTATATATATTGTACAAGCAGAATATTCCCTAGCCTAGGTTCACAGGGATGCAGTATGTGCGTGTTGGTAGGTGTAGTTCCTACTCCACCCAGAAGGGGGAGCTTGGCCGCCTTGGGGATGGAATAGAGTCCTAAAGGGAATGATGTTCCCCTGCAGCCTACGTAGGTGCCATAGGGGGAAGCAGCAGTCCAAATGGTCACAATGCCCTGCTGTATTTGGCACACATTTGCAAGTGGACAGTGTAGGGAGAAAAACCCCATCTGGCAGTTACCTACTGTGCCTGAGAATATACCACCTTACATCCTGCACTAGACTGCAACCTCCCAGTATCGGCTGGCGCTAGCTATACTCCTCTGCCACTTCTGCGAACTTAAGGACTGTGCCAACATTATATAAAACATCAGGGAGAATTTTTAAAGAAGAACAAAAAAATACCCCCCAAAAGAAGGACGTCTTCTGGTAGATCCGGTAGATCCGGGCACCGCAAATACATTTTTTCCTCTGTGCCAACATTAGGCTGGGACCCACTTTGTGCCTATGTGGTGTAATAATAATACTGGTTACTGAACCTGTTATGGAGTTTTGCTGAACCTGTTACTCAAGTGTTACTTAGCCTGTTATGCTGAGAGATACTGTGCCGGTGTAAAGCAATACTGTTAATGCTAAAACATGTACTCTGCAAGCAACAGCGTTATTCCTTGATTTACAGTATACTCAACTAAATACAATATTGATAAACTGTCTTGGACTTTGAGTGTGCTGCTTGCTCAAGTTGGGTACCATAAGCTGTCCTCGCCCACATGCGTGCCTGCATTTCATTTGAATGGGCTGATGTACCTGTGGGAAATGCAGGGAAAAGGTCCTTGACCCTTTTTCAAAAACTCACCCCTGAGGAGCTGCATGGTTCTGTATGGTGCTGCTAATGGAACCCTTGCGTGTCTCCAAAAAAGCAGCACGTTTTGGCTTTGACTGCCTGTGGGTACAGGATATATTTCTTACCTTTTTGATGTTTCAAAGGAGAAGGTGCCATGGCTGATTCAAAGGCTCCATTCAAACCTCCAATTACAATTTGGATTAGCAGCAAGGATGGGAAGTGTCATCATAATGGGGGATTTTAATTATCCAGACATAGACTGGGCGGAAGGAACCGCGCAATTGCCTAAGGCTCGCCAGTTCCTAAATGTCTTGCAGGACAATTTCATGGGTCAGATGGTAGATGCACCAGCTAGAAGCAAAGTGTTACTAGACCTACTGATTACCAACAATACAGACAGATGTGGAAATAAAGGGCAACTTAGGAAACAGCGATCACAGGTCAATTAACTTCAGTATAAATTACACAAAGAGGAACATTAGGATAATACAAAAACACTGAACTTCAAAAGAGCCAACTTTCCTAAACTACAAACCTTGCTAGAAGATATAAATTGGGATAAAATCTTAGGAACAGAGAACACGGAGGAGAGATGGGTTTGCTTTAAGAACATATTAAATAAGGGCATTAGCCAGTGCATCCCATTGGGAAATACATTTAAAAGAGTGACCAAAAGTCCTGGATGGCTTAACTCCAATTTAAAAATGCATATAAATGCAAAGGAGAAGGCCTTCAAAAAATACAAGGCTGAGGAATCATCACCAGCATTCAGACTTTACAAAGAATGCAACAAGAAATGTAAGGGTGCAATTGGGACAGCTAAGATAGAACCCGAAAGACACATAGCGGAGGAGAGCAAAAAAAATCCCAAGAAATTCCTTTAGTATATAAACAGTAAAAAAGGAGGACAGACCATATTGGAACCATAAAGAATGAGGAAGGAAATCTGGTTACAAAGGATGGGGAGATGGCGAAGGTATTGAGTTTATTCTTTACCTCAGTCTTCATGAGGGAATCGGGGGGCTTCAGCAACCAAAACTGCAGTGTTTACACATCACAGGAAGCACCCTCATGGCTAACAGAGGACAGAATTAGAAATAGACTTGGAAAAATAATAAGTCACCGGGACCAGATGGCTTGCACCCGAGGGTCCTTAGGGAACTCAGTCAAGTAATTGCAAGACCATTGTTCCTAATTTTTACTGACAGTCTACTGACTGGAATGGTACCAGCGGATAGGAGAAAAGCCAATGTAGCACCAATATTTAAAAAAGGGCCAAAATACATCCCTGGGAATTACAGACCAGTTAGCCTAACATCAATAGTATGCATAGGGGATGATAAGGGACTATATACAAGATTTTAGTAATGAAAACGGTATCATTAGCAGTAATCAGCATGGATTCATGAACAATCGTTCTTGCCGAACCAATCTATTAACCTTCTATGAGGAGGTGAGCTGCCATCTAGATAAAGGAAGGCCCGTAGACATGGTGTATCTGGATTTTGCAAAAGCATTTGACACAGTTCCCCATAAACGTTTACTGTACAAAGTAAGGTCCGTTGGCATGGACCATAGGATGAGTACATGGATTAAAAACTGGCTACAAGGGCGAGTTCAGAGGGTGGTGATAAATGGGGAGTACTCGGAATGGTCAGGGGTGTAAAGTGGGGTCCTCCAGGGTTCTGTGCTGGGTCCAATCCTATTTAATTTGTTCATAAACGACCTGGAGGATGGGGTAAACAGTTCAATCTCTGTATATGCGGATGACACTAAGCTAAGCAGGGCAATAACTTCTCCGCAGGATGTGGAAACCTTGCAAAAAGATCTGAACAAATTAATGGGGTGGGCAACTACATGGCAAATGAGGTTTAATGTGGAAAAATTTAAAATAATGCATTTGGGTGGCAAAAATATGAATGCAATCTATTCACTGGGGGGAGAACTTCTGGGGGATTCTGGGGAAATCAAGGATGAAGAAGGACCTGGAGGTCCTAGTAGATGATAGGCTCAGCAATGGCATCCAAGCTGCTGCAAACAAAGCAAATAGAATATTGGCATGCATTAAAAAGAAGATTAACTCAAGAGATAAAGCGATAATTCTCCCACTCTACAAGACTCTGGTCCGGCCGCACCTGGAGTATGCTGTCCAGTTCTGTGCACCAGTCCTCAGGAAGAATGTACTGGAAATGGAGCGAGTACAGAGAAGGGCAACAAAGCTAATAAAGGGACTGGAGGATATTAGTTTTGAAGAAAGGTTACGAGCACTGAACTTATTCTCTTTGAATTTTTCGACCTTTCAATGGTAAGCTGCATTGGCTACCTGCATATATGTGAGTGGTAAGAATAACTTTCTTTAACCTTGTCTAATTATACATGCACTCCCTGGACCATCTGCCCATGTCCTTCTATATGGCAGAATTAATGAGGCGGTCATAGGGTGTTATGCATGCATTTTTTAATTTCATTTATTGATACTAATTATTGCAATATATTCTTTATAGAGACAACCACATTTAAAACTTCTTTTGCCAATATACTCCTGAAGAAGCGGGCAATCCGCGAAACATGTTTGAATGCCATTTTGTTTTGTCCCCTTTCGTGGATCAATGAATTTGTGCCCCTGTCAGTTCTGCTATAGAGGTTTTTGCTTTGTATTGTCTAAAATTGTGTTTTGAAAATTGTCTATTTATTGTGTAGTTTTGCATTTTTGTAATAAATTTATATTCTTTCTTATCAAATTTTATGTGAGTCCTTATCGTACCATGAAAGTCCACAGTTGCCTCAGATTTTCTGCTATCCTATTGTTTTCAAATTTATAGGACGACGGTACTGCAAAAAGTTCTTACTATATAGTAGCACTAATTCAAGTTGATCGATTGATCGATTTGGTACATTTAGCCTACCCCCACACGGTTTAAATCTCGCCTAGTTCAGCAGAGTTTTGAATCGTCTATGGCTGGCCTAAGAATTTGTGGACAGTCCCAAGGTATCTTTGTCCCCACACAGGCTAAGTTATCCCTCATTAGTATACAATGCTGGAGGGCAGTTTTTAAAATGTTAATCCTTTAGTAGGACAGACAGTGTTCAGATCTAGGTTAATTAAGTTTGTTATGCCCTCTGATCCCTCCTGTATTGATTTGTATTGTAAGTGTACTGTCTGCCCTCATGTTGTAAAGCGCTGTGCAAACTGTTGGCGCTATATAAATCCTGTATAATAATAATATACATTACTCCCACAGTACACAGAACATGGAAATGCAATTATTTTTGTAAATATAAACAGCTAAATACCTTTTCTCATCAGCTGTTAGAGCAGTCTTGTGGCTTCTATCAGTGTCTGGTTAAAGCTTGTAGAAGGAGTTTTCATTCTACTCTGGCTGTCCTATGAGGCTACAGGACCCTTGACTCTCTGTCTGGACAGTTCTGATTGGCCCTGTGCTGATCACATGCACCCTCCCAAGAAAAAAAGAATTCTCTAGCAATACATACTAAACTGAGCATGTGCAGAGTGACTCCAAAGGCTCTGTCTTATCAGGAGATGGATTAGGGATAGTGGAAGAAGGGGAGGAACAGAGAAGACAGGTTTAAACAGTCTTTTTACACAATGCAGATGATTAACCCCTTAGGTTCCACAGTGAGTATGACAAGCATGCTTTACTGCAAAAAACAAACATTGATTTGACCCCACTAACGCAAAGTAAATCAAACGGTCTGAAAACAAAAATTGTTAAAAAACGATTCGTTTATGGGCAACTTAAATCAGCCTATCACACTCCACAGCATGTGATGGTACTGAGATAAGGACTTTTAATCTGGTGATTGCACAATTTATAGTATAGAGTTGATTTAGGCTGGAGGAACAGGATGGATTTTGTTTACTGCCAAAAGAATCACATTGCCGAGTGTGTTCACAGCACATAATATGTTAATTAACGCCATACAAGCTCCTGCTCTCAATGCTCTAGGAGTGCAAAAATATTATTCTTAATCTACAAGTAATATCACATGTTTGGTCATAAGGGGAAGCGCAAGCCTTTTCAAATGGAAAGGGTCCAAACTGACCTTAAAACACATGTCTCAAAGCTTGACTGTACCTCCTAAGCAATATGTGTCAAAACCTTTCTTTATGCTCATTTTAAGCAGAACAAGACTGGAAAAAAATTGAAATGAATAAAAGAGACTGATGTAAATCATAGTCGTAAACTGTGGAACTGCTTGATAATTATTATGTTACTTAACCACTTGCCCTCCGGAAGATTTACCCCTCTTCGTGACCAGGCCATTTTATGCGATATAGCATTGCGTTACTTTAACTGACAATTGCGCGATCTTGCAACGCTGTACCCCAAAAAAATGTATGCCCTTTTTCCCCACACATAGAACTTTCTTTTGGTGGTATTTGATCACCTCTGCGGTTTTTATTTTTACGCTATAAACAAAAAAATGGCCTACAATTTTGAAAAAAAAAAAGAATATTTTTTACTTTCTGCTATAAAACAAATCCAATAAAAAAAAAATAGAAAAAATCTAATTTCTTCATCAATTTAGGCCAATATGTATTCTGCTACATATATTTTTGGTAAAAAAATCCCAATAAGCATATATTGATTGGTTGGCGCAAAAGTTATAGCGTCTACAAACTATGGGCTATTTTTATTTATTTTTACTAGTAATGGCAGAGATCAGCGACTTATAGCGGGACTGCAATATTGTGGCGGACAAATCGGACACTAACTGACCCTTTTGACACTTTTGGGGGACCAGTGACACTAATACAGTGATCAGTGCTAAAAAATATGCACTGTCGCTGTATTAATGATTCTAGTTGGGAAGGGGTTAACATCCGGGGCGACCAAAAGGGTGTGCCAACTGGTGTTTTCTTACTGTGGGGGAGGTGCTTGTACTAGTAACACAGGATCCATGTCTGTTCTGACAAAACGCTGATCTGCCTTGTTTACATAGACAGACTTCTATTCTCCCTCTGTACTAAAGGATCAGTGGGTGCTGGCGGACATTGAGTCCCTGGTACCTGCCGATCAGTGCATGCACGCCCCAGATCTGGAAGTGTCGGATCACGTACTAGGTTCGTGCCACTTTGCTGCCGTATATTCAAGGTATACGGTCGGCAAGTGGTTAAACCATAACATACACAATATAGACAAACCTGTATGCAGAGAATTACTAAGGCTGCCATTGCTGATCTCCTTCTGAAAATACTAGTTGCCTGGAGGTACTGTTGATACAATGGTTATACCTGGGAGCTTGTTGGATCAGAACTCCATCTGCTGGGCTCAATTTCTAGTTGATGTAGACTGACAAGAGAGATGACATCATCACTCCTGATTCACAAGACATCCAACACATTTTGGGGGACAGAACACACACACCTCCCTTTTCATCATGTTTGCAAATGTTTGAATGGAAGTAGATACCAAATAATTTGCTTGCAAGTGAATCAGATGGTGGAGAATTGTGCTACTAACATAACTGTTGCATCTTTTGGCTGTCTTGTGAATAAATAGAGCAGCTTTGGACTCTGAATATGATCTGGTGTTCAGAATGACGTTTCATTGGAGGGTGGAAAAAAAAAAAAATTACCCACAAATACTCTATGGCACTTTAAAGGTAACTTGGAAAATCACCAAAAAATATATGTTAAAAAAACATATTTTTTATTACATCATAGGTATGAAAGCAATACTACAAATGATTAAAAATAGGTCATCAAGAATGAATGGCTGCTTTAGTGGAGCAATGTACATATATTGGTAACAGGGGCGTAACTAGAAATCACAGGGACCCATAGCAAAATGTTGTATGGGGCCCCCCCTGCAAACAGTCCCCCCCCCACAAAAAAAAATGAACTGTGCAAAACAGATGACAGTCTCCCACTCCCTTCCTACCTCCTGTTTAGACTTCAGAGCCTCCTCATGTGCCAAAAATGATGTCCCTTCACAGGCACGCTCGAGCGTTCTGCCCCGCCCACTCTGCTCTGTGCTCCTGCCTGTCGGGACACGGCCGGACTTGCGGGGCCCAGGAGGCTTAACAGTAAACTTACATTCCTCATCCTCACCTGGACAATTTTTTTGTTGGTGGGCGGGGTCTTATTAAAATTAGGGGGTGGACATTTGTTTGTAGGTGTGGCCTAGTGGGGAAAGAAAAATGTGGCGCGCAAAGCGCGTCACGGCGAAGTATGGGCTTGGTTAAATCGTACTATTGGGTGTGGCTTAAAGGGGCATGACTCAAACGGGTGTGGTTAGAGTCTGAGATGAACGAGGGATGGAGGGAGAAACAAAGAAAGAAAGAGAGAGAGAGGAAGGAAAAAAGAGGAATAAAGGAACAGCAGGCCCAGATCCTACACCACAATAGAAATATGTGTGTTCCAGAAAGTTTAACAATCAGCAGATAAAGATATTCCAAACACCTGGTGTTAGCACTTCAATCATCCCGACACCATGGTTGTTATGGTGTCAGGGTGATTGAAGCGTATTATTTCTATTATTACATTGTAATATAAAATGAAATACTTCAACTCACCATAATGCAGAATCAGTGGGAGCCCTGAGTGTGCACTTGCCACGTCGCCTGCCACCAGATGCCATCAGGTGTCCCCAGCAGAGTGTTTCCTTACATCTCAGGTGTCTCCAACGGAGTGCTTCCTTACATCTCAGGTGTCACTGTCCCCCGCCAGCGGAGTGCTTCCTTACATCTCAGGTGTCACTGTCCCCAGCCAGCGGAGTGCTTCCTTACATGTCAGGTGTCACTGTCCCCAGCCAGCGGAGTGCTTCCTTACTTCTCAGGTGTCACTGTCCCCAGCCAGCGGAGTGCTTCCTTACATGTCAGGTGTCACTGTCCCCAGCCAGCGGAGTGCTTCCTTACATCTCAGGTGTCACTGTCCCCAGCCAGCGGAGTGCTTCCTTACATGTCAGGTGTCACTGTCCCCAGCCAGCGGAGTGCTTCCTACATCTCAGGTGTCACTGTCCCCAGCCAGCGGAGTGCCTCCTTACTTCTCAGGTGTCACTGACCCCAGCCAGTGGAGTGCTTCCTTACTTCTCAGGTGTCACTGTCCCCAGCCAGCGGATTGCCTCCTTACTTCTCAGGTGTCACTGTCCCCAGCCAGCGGAGTGCCTCCTTACTTCTCAGGTGTCACTGTCCCCAGCCAGCGGAGTGCCTCCTTACTTCTCAGGTGTCACTGACCCCAGCTAGCGGAGTGCCTCCTTACTTCTCAGGTGTCACTGTCCCCAGCCAGCGGAGTGCTTCCTTTCTTCTCAGGTGTCACTGTCCCCAGCCAGCGGAGTGCCTCCTTACATCTCAGGTGTCACTGTCCCCAGCCAGCGGAGTGCTTTATTACATCTCAGGTGTCACTGTCCCCAGCCAGCGGAGTGCCTCCTTACTTCTCAGGTGTCACTGTCCCCAGCCAGCGGAGTGCCTCCTTACATCTCAGGTGTCACTGTCCCCAGCCAGCGGAGTGCCTCCTTACTTCTCAGGTGTCACTGTCCCCAGCCAGCGGAGTGCGTCCTTACATCTCAGGTGTCACTTCCCTAGCCAGCGGAGTGCCTCCTTACTTCTCAGGTGTCACTTCCCCAGCCAGCGTAGTGCCTCCTTACTTCTCAGGTGTCACTGTCCTCAGCCAGCAGAGTGCCTCCTTACATCTCAGGTGTCAATGTCCCCAGCCAGCGGAGTGCCTCCTTACTTCTCAGGTGTCACTTCCCCAGCCAGCGGAGTGCTTCCTTACATCTCAGGTGTCGTCCCCCCTCCTATATCTATAACAGCAGTGTCGCCGCTGCCATTACTGAAGGACGAGGGGGGAACAAAATAGAGGCGGAGGAATAGAGAGGAGAAATTGAGCTACAGCACCACCCACCCCCCACCCCTTTCCACAGCAGGTCACAGATGACAGACAGACCAGGGCGGGGGGTGGGCGGAGCCACAGCTCTATTTCTATTGTAGCCACTCGGCAGGCTCCCTTCTCGTCTCTAACTTTGGTCTTCTGGAAAATGGCAGCCGGCGGAGACAATATCTCCACCGGCCGTGGACCTCTAGCGGCGGTGGCGGCGGGCAGCGGAAAGGAGAAATTTTAATGGCAACTAGGACAGGGTCTCACTTGGCTGCGGGCCCCATAGCGAACGCGTGTGTTGCTATGGCGGTAGTTCCACCACTTTCCGACGCGTTTCAGGAAGAGTTCAATTCTTTCTTGAGGGGTATTATAAGAAGGTCACACACTATATAATTTATTTAACAGAGCATAACAATTGTTATAAAAAGGCAACATCATGAAGGCATGAACTCAACTGCAATGAGGCTCAGCGAATACATACCATTCAAGATGAGCAGCATATGCTATAGCTGTTAATAATACAAAAGCAGAATTTAATTTTTGCCATAGGTAGGAGATATCCCCAAGCACCCCCAAGCATAGGACCCATTGGAGGGTAGCTATAGTTGCATGTGAGCCACCCAACCAGAGCTAGTGAGCTTTTCGAATGACTGTCATCCTCCATTACTCACACAGTCTCTGTTGCCAAAAAAAAATCTTCCACCTTCTCTAGTAGGGATGGGCCCGGTGTTCGATTCGAACCCATGTTCGAATCGAGCACCGGGCGTTCGCTCGCTCGGCGAGCCCAGAACTATTGGGGCCGCTCGCATCAAATTCGCGTGATGCGAGCGGCCCCGCAATGCATTGCGCTAGTCGCAGTGCAATGCTGGCTGATGATTGGCCAAGCATGCACTGTGACCCCACATGCTTGGCCAATCACAGCGCCGGCGGCGAGGAGAGCCATAATTGGCTACAGGCAGGATGCCTGTAGCCAATTATAGCTCAGGGGCTTTAGTACACGCCCCACGGTATAAGAGGCCGCCGCGCCGGCGGCCTCGCATATTATGTTTCAGTCAGTGTCAGCGTGTCAGTGTGCTGCTGACAATATGTGCTCTATTTCTGGGGATATGTGTGTGCGTGCTGTTAGAACAGCATTGCAGTATCACATCTGGGGGGTGTCTATAGGTGGCCTGTGAAGGGGGGCAGGTTTCCTGTGCTTAGAACTTTCCCTGCAAAAAAGTGTCATTTTTGCAGGAAAAAAGCTATTTAAAAGCACTCGCGGCTAATGAATTGATGGCTCCTGTAACACAGAGAACTGTCATTCATTAATAAAAAACAAAAAAAAAAAAGCGTGGGGGTCCCCCCAAATTCAATAACCAGGCCCTTCAGGTCTGGGATGGATATTAAGGGGAACCCCAGCCAAAAAAAAAAAAAAAAAAATGGCGTAGGGTCCCCCTCAAAATCCATACCAGACCCTTGAGGTCTGGTATGGATTTTAAGGGGAACCCTAGCCAAAAAAAAATGGCGTGGGGTCCCCCTCAAAATCCATACCAGACCCTTATCCGAGCACGCAACCTGGCAGGCCGCAGGAAAAGAGGGGGGGACGAGAGCGGCCCCCCCTCCCGCCTGAACCGTACCAGGCCACATGCCCTCAACATTGGGAGGATGCTTTGGGGGTCTAAGACCCCTAAAGCACCTTGTCCCCATGTTGATGAGGACAAGGGCCTCTTCCCCACAACCCTGGCCATTGGTTGTGGGGGTCTGCAGGCGGGGGGCTTATCGGAATCTGGAAGCCCCCTTTAACAAGGGGACCCCCAGATCCCGCCCCCCCCTGTGTGAAATGGTAAGGGGGTACAAAAGTACCCCTACCATTTCACCAAAAAAGTGGCAAAAATGGTAAAAATGACAGGAGACGGTCTTTGACAATTCCTTTATTAAAATCTTCTTTCTTCTTTCTTCATCCTTCGGTTTCTTCATCTTCTCCTTCCGTCATCTTTCTTCATCTTGTCCTGCCCCAGGGGACATGTATCAATGCAAATTTTTTTTTTTAAAAACGGCCGTTTTTTTCAGGAGCAGTGATTTTAATAATGCTTAAATTGAAACAATAAAAGTGTAATATTCCTTTAAATTTCGTACCTGGGGGGTGTCTATAGTATGCCTGTAAAGGGGCTCATGTTTCCCGTGTTTAGAACTGTCTCTGCAAAAAGTGTCATTTTTTAAAGTAAAAAAGCTATTTAAAATCACTCGCGGCTAATGTTAATTGACGGCTCCCGTAATACAGAGAACAGTCATTCATTGAAACTCATTCATAAAAAAAAAGTCATTGATAAAAAATAAAAAAAAGGGAAAAAAAAAAGCGTAGGGGTCCCCCCAAATTCAATAACCAGGCCCTTCAGGTCTGGGATGGATATTAAGGGGACCCAGGTCCCCAAACACTTTTTATGACATTAACATGCATATTAGCCTTTAAAATTAGCACTTTTAATTTCGAACGTTCGCATCCATTATAACTAATAGGGTTCTAAAGCTCGCACGGACTTTAGGTCCGTTCGCGGGTTCTGGTGCGAGCCGAACGGGGGGGTGTTCGGCTCATCCCTATTCTCTAGTTTTTTATTCTTTGTACACTGCCTATGGTGCATGTGCAGTGCAATATACACCCCCGCCTCATTCTTGCCATTCATAAGAAACCAGGAGAGAAGGCTGTGTGCTAATATGATGTAACTCCGCTTACATCATCAGTGACTGCCCAAGGCTTCAGACCCATAAGAAGAAACATAGAAGATGTCATCAGCAGCGATAGAGCAATGAGGGTCATAACAGTAAGACCAGTTATTGTAATGTGATCTAACAGTATGTTCTCTATAAGCTACTGTTTCCATTAAAGGGTAACCCCACTTTAATGGGAAAAGATGAAAAAATAATAATATAGCACATACAATTGCTACACAAGCCATATTGTAATTCAATGTTATTAAAAATTACATTTCCTTTTTAATCTGTAGATGAATTATGGCAACCTGGAGGTGTTCTGAACGTCCCCAGAAATGTAAATTTCTGCTTGAGTGAATAGCTCACTGGTATTCTGCACTAAGATACAAGTCAGATTTTAGGCATCGGATTGGGAAAAACATTATCGCGCTAAACTCTAAAAAGTGGATGAAAATGGGTGTGACCAAAGCAGCTACATATGAATGTGACGAAAAATTCAATAAGTAATGTGAATAAAAAATGTAGCGCTAAACATAAGTGAACATATAACAAATAAATAGTGCCCAATAATTAGTGACTCAAATCACAGTTCTGAATACAAGGATGACTCCCTGTATATGTGAAAAAATTTAAATGAGAATGAACCCTAAGAGAGTCCAATGTGCATGCGCACACTCAAATTAAATCAAACAGTGATATTCCTTGTGAAATGATAAAAACAAAGTTCAAAGTGTTTGTGAACACTAAAATAGTGATAACAAAGTCCCAAATATGATGAAAACGGTGTGATTTTTCAGAGACACGGATTGGCTTGGACTAGATCCTCTTGTTCTAACACCTTAAATCAATATAGAAAAAAGGATGTATGCTTACCAGAGCGAGTGGACTCCCTGTCAGCGACAGGAAGTCGAACAAGCCTGTAGAATCCGAACACCGATAGGTGGCACGTCTCTGGGGTAGACCAATGAAGTCTGTAGAGTTGTCGCTGCAATGTAATGGCAACCAAACCTCGGAGAACCCAAGATGAACGATGAAGCACGACCTCAAGACCACGACCACGGATTCGATAGGGTTGATCCAACCAGTAGGCAAGATGTAGGACCAATGGCCAAGCAGACCACTTGGAATAGGGTGGACAATCTCAAGTGGTATTTCTCAAAAACATGCGGAGAGAGGAGAAAGGAGACGAACTCCAATGGTGCAGATCAAGTGGTATTTCTCAAAAACATGCGGAGAGAGGAGAAAGGAGACGAACTCCAATGGTGCAGATCAGCATGGAAGGTTTTATTGAACCAAAACCACCATTACAAAAAATGAATGAATAAAAATGTATAAAAGTGATCACAATTAAAAGTTAAAAGCAGTGTGGGAATAGGTAGCACCTCGCCCTACGCGTTTCGTAGGGCGAGGTGCTACCTATGTTCACTTATGTTTAGCGCTACATTTTTTATTCAGATTTTAGGCATCCTCTGCAACAAAAAATTTTGGTGAGATCCTCCCAAAGGGTCAAAGACTTCTAAAGGTATGCTGACACTGCAACGTTCCTCATTAGAACACTGCAAGTGCATCAACTGATTAACAATTTAAAAAGTCACTTGCATTCAGAATTGGTATCCAAAGCACAAACAGCTTTTTCTTCAGAGCAGAGACAGATAGGAATCTGCAACAAAGTTTGTGAAAATCCTTGCAATGTACATTGATTTCCTACCCAGAGGGGATTGTTTTTTCTAAGCCAAAGTGAAGGTACTCTTTTTAAAGCAGAACTACACTGCATCTGCGCACCACAAACCAAAAAACGCTATTTACCGTATTTATCGGCGTATAACACAAATTTTTTTCCCGTTAAAATCATGGGAAAATCACGGGTGCATGTTGTACGCCGATCCCCCGCCGATTGTGAGCCTCTCGGCCGTTCTCGGTGTCTTTCGGCCGCTCTCCTCGGCTTTCGTCCGCTTTAGGCCGTTCTCGACGGCTTTCGGCCGCTCTCTGCAGCTCTCGCAGTCCCGTGTGAGCCACCGAAAGCCGCCGAAAGCCGCCAACAAAGGTTGAGAGCCGCCGAGAATGGGCGAGAGCTGCCGAGAACAGCCGAAAGCCGCCGAGAACGGCCTAGAGCTATCGAGCACTGCCGAGATACACAGGACATCTGGCTCTGTATCTCGGCGGCGCCTTTTTTTAAACGGCAAGTCTGCAAATGACACTGGGGCAAGGCTGCAATGAAAATGTTGCAGATGGACACTGACAAGGCTGCAGATGGACACTGATAAGGCTGCATTGATGGGCATTTAAATGTAAGTTTTTTTCCTTAAACTTCCCTCCTAAAAGTTTTTATCCTTAAAATTCCCTCATAAACGTGGTGTGTTATACGTCGATAAATACGGTAATTCATTTATAGTATTCAAAGCAAACTCTCCCATCCATCCAGGTCTCCATGCTTTATTTTGCAGAGAAATCACTTTAAAAACCTCCATAGCATTTCTGGCCATTGCCATCTTGAGTAAGGGCAGATGATTCATGTAACATTTACTTCCTGGAACTATCTGCCCTTAGCTTGCAGACCAGTGTTGCCAACCGTCAGTATTTTTACTGGCAGCCAGTAAAAAATGGGCACTTTTTTCCTGCCAGTAAATGGCAGTAAGAGGAAAAGGTTGCCAGTAAACAATATGGCTGTGACGCTCGGCTCGGAACTGCGCATGCGCAGCTCGGGCCTGGAGCTGTCCGAGGCCATCTAAGTGCCTGCTACAGTGTGTTAGGGGGGTGACGGTGGGGGACGGGTCTGGTGGAGGCAGTGTCTGAACATGTCGTGTGATGTCATGGTGCAAGGCTGCGGAGCGCCCGGAGCCGAGTGTGCAGGTCTGCAGGTATGGTTGCCACCTCATCCCTTTAAACCCGAACACATATTAATTACACAGGTTCTGTGGCTGATTAAGGTGGTAATTAAACTCACTTGGTGCCTTATCTGCATTTAATTAGCCTCAGAACCTGTGTAATTCAAAGGTGTTCGGGTTTAAAGGGATGAAGTGGCAACTCTATCTGCAGGACGGAATTAAGGCAAGCCGGGAGCGGGACTGTCAGTGCTCTTTGGACTGGAGGGGACTGAAGGGACCACCTGGCCTGGAGAGAGACTGGCACTGTGACTCAGGAGGGGACGTGTCATGACGGTGATCTGTGCTGCAGCACACTGCTGTCAGTGTGAGAGTCAATTTCATGTGTGCATCACCCATTCTAATTTCTTGTCCTGCTGAGTCCTGTCCCTGAGCTACTTACTATATCGAAAGTAAAATTAGAAATATGCTTTTTGTCTTAATATCTACCTTAAATCACATTGCTAATTGCACATTGTACTTATTTGTAGCCTAAATACTGGAATTTGTACTTAAAACTGTAATTTTGTAACTTTTGGAACTGCCAGTGAAAACTTGGCGGTGCCAGTAAATTTTGGGTTTCATGTCAGTAAATTTTAATCTGGTAGGTTGGCAACACTGATGCAGACAGGAAGGTGTGAATAATTGAGAAAACCCCTCCTCCTCTCCTGAAGACTCCTGGGATGCATGATATAATTTGCTTAGGCATGGAAACCATGAAGTAACTGAAGAAATGCACAAAAAGTAAAAAAAAGTAAATATGATATAATTTCTGATCTTTTTACCAATACTAGCATCATAAGGATTAAAAATAGTCAACGTTGATTGAAAGAGTGAAGTTACACTTCAAGCTACTTTAAAATACAACAAATCCTCATGTGCCTTTTCCTCCAACAACCATTGCTTAACTGTGTTGTGGAAATTTTATGAAGATGTATTTTAATATGTATTGTCATAGTGTCTCCCAGTGTTAGTACTCCCGCAGCCCGCTCTAAAGAGCTGACTGGGGCAGACTGACGCTGCTTGAGATCCGTTTGGTAGTGGAAAGCTCATTGGGGATGTAGAGAAGTGTTTGCAAAGTGGGGGTTTGTCCACCAGTGAAGGGCCCCTGTGTGATGCACAGAACGATCGTCTGGGGGATGTGTTTGATCTGCAAAGACATTATCGGTTTAGCGCATGTGCGCTCGTGTCACCGCTGTATGCCTGATCAACATATTTGGGGTGCCATGGCGTGCCCCTGCAGATAATCTCCCACCCACAGTGGACGGTAGTATAGTCTGGGTATGTTTTGTTCTCTGAACAAAGCAGAATAAGGATTCACAAACAAACTGTAAAAACGTGAGTCTTTGGGTACGTTATGGTTGGACAGCATCCATGATTTGGCCCAGCCATGCAGCTTGCATTTTATAGCTTACAGACAGGGGGTGGGAAATCATACACGCTGCCCATGCCCAGACATGCCCATAAGACTCCCCTAGTCGTTATTCATTGGTTGTTGTATAAACTCATCTTGTTGGAAGGATTTCCTGTGTTGACATTCATATCCTGTGAGGTCATATCCTGTGGAGGAAGCGATTGGCTGTTGAGGCCAGGACTTCCTGTTTGTGACTTCCTGTTTGTGACTTTCTTTGTGTGTGTGAATAAAAGCCAAGAGCCTCTGCCAAGCAGGGCAGATGAAGCAATGCTGGAACTAAGATGGTGATTATGTCCGTTTACTGGGGAAATGCGGGAGACATGGGTTAAGTAACAACTGCAGTAAAGAAAAGTCAATTCACCAGTATGGCTGTGCTACCTGACAGGGCTGTGTACTCTTCAGTACCCTTAAGCAGGTAAAACAACTCCCATAAACATATTTTCTCCACCATCCATAGAATAAAAAAAAATGTTGTGCAGAACCTTTCTGCTAAACATTACTCATGCATTTTTGGGAATAATTACTGATAACATCTAATAGAGCAATAAAGATAAAACCGTACTTGTTTTGCTATAGTCAGCTTAAAAGATGTCCTTAACTTTTTTTTTTTCCACAATGTGAGTTGAAATTAAATATCTGTGTGGTTCTATCTTCCATAATACCCCACCCTTGTGTGCCTATGAGCAATGAAGGCTCTGACATTCCTGCTTGCACAAAGGATTCTGGCCCGCTGCTTACTCTGCATTATTTGCCCTAGAAGGTCAGCCTAATAGGTTCTCTTCTTCAGACTGTGAGCTGTCAGTGGCATGAAAAAGCAGAAATCTAGCAGGGTGTTATTACAACAGAGAATTACAGCAAAGCAAAGACATTTACAGACTGATATAATGTGATCACAGCCAGCCGGGCTATTGTCTAGAAAATGTTAGCTTTCAGCTTGGTTTTTAATTAAGCTTTCATTTGCTTTCAGTAATTACTTTCTTTCCAGTGGGATAGGACACATGACATCATCTTAACACACTGTCTGAAAAAAGAATTCTTGGTTCTGGTTCAGTCACCCCATTCAAGGGGCTGCTGTTTGTTTAATCCGTAAATGTGCAACGCTTTCTAAAAATAGCCAACAAATAATAGTTTAATCTTGCTGTTTAATACAGCTCTGTAGTCTACAATTAGCAGTATTAAAAAAATCTGATCATTGAAAACTTTAATAAAGGGGTCCAACAGGGGCACACACATGCAAGAATCGCCAGAATAATATTTCATTCGCCTGGCAACATTTCTACCAGTTAGGTCAAGAGAAGCTCCAGTAACATGTAAAATTTAAGTACGTTGGCTTAGCAAACTTAACCACTTTCAGACCGGACCATTTTGCTGGCTTAAGACCACTTTTTGCGATTCTGCACTGAGTCGCTTTAACTGACAATTGCACGGTCGTGAGACGTGGCTCCCAAACAAAATTTACGTCCTTTTTTTCCCAGAAATAGAGCATTCTTTTGGTGGTATTTGATCACCCCTGCGGTTTTTATTTTTTGCGCTTTAAACAAAAAAAGTGCCAATTTTGAAAAAAACGCATAATTTTAAACTTTTTGCTATAATAAATATCCCCCAAAAATGTATAAAAAAACGTTTTTCCTGACAGACTCCATGGCAGCCAACGTGTGGGTTTAGTCCCGCCTCCACTACCCTATAGGACGTTACTCCCATAAATCTTTGCTCCCTGCCAGAGGCCGTGTTCTTTTTTTGTCCTCCTCCGAAGGACCTATACTATGTCTTTCTACCTGAAGATTATCGTTCCCCCCTGTGATACGGACTGGCCGAGCGACTGGGAGTCGCACATTTCCAATAAGCTCTGGCTACTAGCGGAGTATGGAAAGGGGCATATGGAAGAGGCGCTGAAGAGGTGTGTTCCTGGTCACTGACAAGGCAGAACCGCGTTATGGTCGTTAATCCTGGCTACTAGCAGGTGACTGTTTCCCCCTACAAAGTCCGGCATGTAAGTTTTTCCTACCTTCGGCCAAACGATCGTTCACAGGAGGGGTGAGTTCTGCATGGCAGCCTTTTTTCTGTTGTTTTTGGCAGTGTATTTTGTGCTGGTTCTGTGTCCCCATACACCGCTGGTGCGGTGTGTCTGGTCATCATGGCGGCTGGTTCCTTGTGCGTTCCAGCCGCCGAGTCCCTTCCTCGTTCGCCGCGCGGTCGTTCTGCGCATGCGCAGAGCCAGCGCGAGAACGAGGCTTGGTTCGCGCATGCGCGTAGCGGTATTCGCGCATGCGCACTAGCATCGTGGCCGTCGCGCTGATGACGTCACGATAGGCGGCAGATTTAAAAGGGGAAAGACAGATTTCAGGCTCTGGAATGCCTGTAAGTCTGCAGAAGCACTCCAGAGAGCCCGTTTTTTCTACAAAAGGTAGGGAATCCTTGGTGGCCTGCTCTGCTGTCTTTGTTTGATGTTTTTTTGTAGTTTTTGATTTGGGTCAATTCTGTTTGCAGCATAATGGACCTTCCCGGACCACTTGTGCCGTCACCGCCTGCTAGTGGCCAGCCCTCTCGCAGCAGGTATTTTAGGGGGGGCATTCCCTGGGGTGCCTGCTGGGGGAGGGGGGAGGGTGGAACATCATCATAGGTGATGTTCCGCTGACACGGTGGATCTGTCTTTTTCTTTCAGCCCTTCCAGGTCTACTCAACACCGGAGTTCGCATAAAGGAAGCGGTTCATCTAAATCCCGCCGGCACTCCTCTTCCAGATCTAGACGCCATGGTTCTTCTGCGAGATCCAGTCATCGTAGCCGGGAACCATCCCGCTCTTCTACGACTCGCCCCAGCCATTCTGAAGGGTCATGCTGGGGGTGTAGGGCTCAAGTCCCTAGGGACAAGTCCCTTTGTGATGCCTGTTACGTAAAGGCGACTGGAGAAAGGACTGACTCTGGCCAACAGTTAAAATCTATGGTGGAGAAGATGGTCAAGGACAGCTTAAAGGAGCTGGAAGCCCCTCATGTATCTCCTGTAGAGTCGCCCAAATCTCCTGTGAGGGATACCCAGGTTCAAGATACTTGGGAAGCCTCGTTACCAAGCCATCCATCCGCGGATCTCTCCGATAGTGAATCTGAGGAGGATGTGGCTGGTTCCGGTTTTGATTTTGCTCTGCTCCCTCCGTTGGTCAAAGCCATCAAGGAAACCTTGAATTGGGAAGAGCCGGTGACGGCTCCAGCGAAGCAGAGAAAATTTTTCAAACAATTAAAGAAGGAGCGGATCAGTTTTCCCTTTCTGTCGGAACTAGGAGAGGTTATTACGGAAGAATGGGGAAAGGTAGAGAAGAAGAACTCTCTCCTGCCAAAAATTCAGAAGCTGTACCCATTCAGAGAAGAAGAGGTAAAGCAGCTGGAATCACCCCCCCTAGTGGATGCGGCAGTAATGCGGTTGGTCAGACATGTGACCCTTCCCTTAGAGGACACGGTCTCCTTCAAGGACGCTCTAGACAGAAGAATTGATTCTGACCTGAAGCGGGTCTACCTTATGGCTGGCACGGCCTGTAAACCGGCCCTGGCTCTGGCGGCCTTGTCTAGAGCAATGGAGGTCTGGTCCGACAGTGTCGACGAGACACTCAGGGGTGTCTCAGAAGAGCTAGCCAGGAGTTCTCCTATACAGGAGCTGAGGCTGGCCTCGGCTTTCTTGGGGGAGGCCTCAATTGACATTATTCGTCTCCTGTCTCGAGTTATGCTATCCTCTGTGACTGCCAAGCGTGCCCTGTGGCTCCGTCCTTGGCTGGCCGACCCGGCATCTAAGCAGGTTTGGTGCCGGATCCCCTTTGACGGTTCGTCTTTGTTTGGGAATAGGTTGGATAGTGCTATAACTCGGGCCACGGGCGGTAAGTCTGGGTTCCTTCCCCAAGACAGACGCCAACAAAATCCCAGAGGTTCGTTTCCAAGGAAGCAAGGTCAAGACCGTGCCAGGGAGGCACGCAGTTACAGGCCCGGGAAGGAATTCTCCAGGTCTTGGAGGTCCAGGCAATCATCTTTCAAAAAAGCTACAAAAAGCAGTTTGTCGGGTGACAAACAACCGACCAAGTCCTTTTGAGAGCGAGCCCGTCCAGACGGACCGGGTGGGAGCTCGCCTGCTCCTTTTTCGGCACGTCTGGGCGGCCTCAATCCAGGATTTCTGGACCGTCAGGACGGTTTCCTCAGGACACACTTGGACGTTCAGCAGGGTCCCCAAGTGCAGGTGTGTCCCCACATCCATTCCAACATCAGAAGGAAAAAGGATGATACTTTCAACCTACGTAAAATCTTTATTGGAACAAGGCGCAGCTATTCCCGTGCCAGTCGAGCAACGTGGTATGGGAATATATTCCCCTCTTTTCTTAGTCCAGAAGAAGAGCGGGGCGTGGAGACCCGTAATAGACCTGACATATCTGAACCGCTTCATAAAGAAGGAGAGGTTCAAGATGGAGACCCTGGCCACAATCCAACAGTCAGTACAGCCAGGGGATTGGATGGTCTCCATAGACCTAAAAGACGCCTACTTCCACGTGCCCGTCGCAAAAGACTTCCAACAGTTCCTGCGGTTCTCCATAGACCAGGTTCATTTACAATTCACTTGCCTTCCCTTCGGTCTGTCCACTTCTCCACGTACCTTCTCGAAGGTCCTACTAGCAATCGTAGCTCTACTAAGGATCAGAAAAATCCGGATCCATCACTACCTGGACGATCTACTCTTGTTGGCTCAGGACAGAAGTTGTCTGGTAGATCACAGAGATCAGACCATCTCAACGCTCAAGGAGTTCGGATGGCTCCTGAATACGGAAAAAAGCCAGCTGGAACCTTCACAGTATCTCGTGTTCCTGGGAGCATTCTTCAACACGGTGAGAGGTACCATCTCTCTGCCCGAGGAAAAGGTCAGAATAGTGCGAGACAGGATCCACCTGGCTCTCGCGTCCCCTCATCTCAGCACTCGGTATTGCCTGAAGGTCATAGGCACCATGGTGTCCACAATACCGATGGTGAAGTGGGCACAGTGGAGAATGCGTCCTTTTCAGAAGGGTTTTCTTCTCCAGTGGTCGGGAGACAAAGTCCAGACAATTCGTGTCACTCAAGTCATGAGGAGTTCCCTCTTCTGGTGGCTTCAGCGAGAGAACCTACTGAATTGCCATTCCCTTCTTCCGATCAGGTGGATAACAGTAACATCAGATGCCAGCAACAGAGGTTGGGGGGCCCATTGTCTGATGGAGGTGGCTCAGGGCACTTGGGACTTTCCCTCTCGAGGGATAGTCTCGAACGTCCTGGAGTTGCGTGCAGCCTTTCTAGCTCTGGTGGCCTTCCCTCATCTGATATCGGGAGAGTCGGTTGTTCTCAGATTGGACAACACAACAGCTGTTGCCTACATAAGGAAACAAGGGGGCACCAGGAGTCGTTCCCTACTGGCAGAAGTGGAACCTATCATGCGCTGGGCACAGAGGAATCTAGCCAACCTGACGGCAACCTATGTTCCCGGGGTTCTCAACGTCCAAGCGGACTTTCTCTCAAGGGTGCAGCTGGACAACAACGAGTGGGCTCTGCACGAGGAGGTGTTCAGTTGGGTGGTATCCCTAGGGATCTCTCCAGAAGTGGATCTCTTTGCCTCCCAGTACAACAGGAAGCTGGCGAGATACTACTCGCGGTTCAGGGATCCACAAGCTTACGGGGTGGATGCACTAACGGAGCGCTGGTGGTTCCGCACAGCCTATGCCTTCCCTCCAACTCCGATCATCTTTCAATTCCTGAGGAGACTCAGATGGGAGGAAGTGGAGATGGTGGCTATAATCCCACACTGGCCCAACAGACCGTGGTTTCCTCTCCTGTCTCTGCTCAGCTTCCGAGACCCAGTTCCTCTTCCGACCCGTCGGGACCTGCTCTCCCAGGGCACGATCCTCCACCCGTGTCCAGGTCACCTACAGTTGAAGGCCTGGTTCTTGAGAGGGGAAGGTTGGAGGCACTAGGGTGTCCCAAGGAGGCTATTCCCACCCTCCTGAGTGCAAGGAGGCGTAGCACCAACAAAGTATATGAGCGGATCTGGGCAAGATTTTCGTCCCATATGTCTTCCAGAGCCAATTCATGTGGTTCCCCGGCAGTTCAGGACATCCTAAGTTTTCTGCAGTCAGGTCTGGACCTACCTTTGTCGGTCAGTTCCCTTCGTGTTCAGGTGTCAGCTATTTCCGCCTTCACGGGAGTGTCATGGGCCAAACATGCCCTTATCCAACAATTTTTCAAAGGGGCAATGAGATTGAGACCCCAAAGGAAGCCAAGATTCCCTAAATGGGATCTGCCTCTTGTTTTGGACTTTTTTTCTCATCTGGACAAGCCGCTTTCTGTCAGAGAGCTTACGTTAAAAACCGCTTTTCTAGTGGCCGTCACCTCGGCGAAGAGGGTGTCCGAAATCCAGGTTCTAGGAGCCAAAGAACCTTTCCTAACCTTCTTTCCAGACAGAGTGGTTCTGGTTCCGATGTTAGGGTCAAACCCTAAAGTCACCTCAGTTTTTCACCAGAATCAAGAAATTTCTCTACCCACCTTCAGGTCCACTGGAGTCTCAGATGTTCACCCTTTGGATGTTGGGGGTTCCCTGAAACAATACTTGGAAGTTACAGCCTCATTCCGCCAGTCGGACTATCTCTTCGTCCTGTTCTATGGAAAACACAAGGGCTCCCGAGCATCAGTCAGATCTATTGCTGCTTGGATAGTTCAAGCGATCCAGTGGGCGTATAAGGAGAAGGGGTTGGCTCCTCCTCAGGCGGTGACAGCACACTCAACCAGAAGTCTCTCAACTTCGTGGGCAGCCTCGCGCCATGTAGCTCCTGATGTGATATGCAGAGCGGCGTCTTGGTCGTCAATCCATACTTTTATGTCACACTACTGTGTTGAGCCAGCGGCTCTGTCTTCAGTTGATTTTGGTGCTAAAGTTTTGTCAATTGACGGTGTCAAATAAATCTTTGTTTGTTCAGCATTTTGCCCACCCGGGTGTGTATGGCGAGTTATTTCCCACACGTTGGCTGCCATGGAGTCTGTCAGGAAAACGGAAAATTCCTATCTAAATACTTACCGTAATTTTCCTTTCCTGATGGACTCCATGGCAGCCGGAGTTCCCTCCCAAATGGCTGGAGTAGGATAGTTACCGAACACGGCCTCTGGCAGGGAGCAAAGATTTATGGGAGTAACGTCCTATAGGGTAGTGGAGGCGGGACTAAACCCACACGTTGGCTGCCATGGAGTCCATCAGGAAAGGAAAATTACGGTAAGTATTTAGATAGGAATTTTCCGTTTTTTCCTCAGTTTAGGCCGATATGTATTCTTCTACATATTTATGGTAAAAAAATCATTATAACGTTTACAAAATAGGGGATTTTTTTTTTTACTAGTAATGTCGGCGATCAGCGATTTTTATTGTGACTGCGACATTATGGCGGACACATCGGACATTTTTGGGACCATTGTCATTTATACAGCAATCAGTGCTATACAAATGCACTGATTCCTGTATAAATGACACTGGCAGTGAAGGGGTTAACCAGGAGGTGGCAGTGTAGGGGTTAAGTGTGTCCCAGGGGCGTGTTGCTAACTGTGGGGGGGCGTGGATGTGTTGTACACATCACTGATCTCTGCTCCAATCACAGGGAGCAGAAATCAGTGACACTGTTGCTAGGCAGTATGGGGAGATGCTTGTTTACTTTAGCATCTCCCTGTCCTTCCTCCCCGTGAGACGATTGCGGGTATCCCCGCAGCGATCGAGTCCGCGGGACCCGCGATGGGACTCACGGAGGTCCAGACCGGCGCGCGCGCCACCGACAGCGCGCCCACGGGATGGCACGGCGGCAAATTTAAAGGGACGTACCTGTACGCCCATTTGCATGTTCGTGCCATTCTGCCGACATATATGTGTGTGCACCAGTCGGGAAGTGGTTAAAGTGTTACTAAACCCAGCACCCTGCATTCACTATATCTGATCTCCCACAGTACACAGAACATGGAAATGCAATTATTTTAGTAAATATAAACTAAAAAATACCCTTTCAGCAGTATAAAGCAGTCTTTTGACTTCTATCAGTGTCTGGTTAAAGCTGGTAGGAGGAGTTTTCATTCTCCACTGACTGACCTATGAGGCTGCAGCACCCCTGACCCTCTGTTTGGAGAGTGCTGATTGGCCCTGTGCTGATCACATGCACCCGCCCAAGAAAATAAAAACAACGTTTTAGCCATACACACCAAACTAAGCATGGGCTCCCAAGGCTCTGTCTTATCAGGAGATGGATCGGGACAGTGGAAAAAGGGGAGGATCAGAAAAGAAAAGATCAAACAGCCTTTTTACACAATGCAGAGGATTAGCCCCCTAGGTTCCACAGTGAGTATAACAAGCATGATTTACTGCATATACAGACTGAGTTTACTGTTGTGGATTTAGTAACACTTTAACCACTTCAGCCCTGGAAGGTTTGGCTGCTCAATGACCAGGACATTTTTTGCAATATGGCACAAAAAAATTGCAATAAGCGTATATTGATTGGTTTGCGCAAAAGTTATATCATCTACAAACTAGGGGATAGATTTATGGCATTTTTATTATTATTTTTGTATTACTAGTAATGGCGGCGATCAGTGATTTCTATCAGGATTGCGCTATTGCGGGCGGACAAATTGGACACTTTTGACATATTTTTGGGACCAGTGACATTTATACAGCGATCAGTGCTATAAAAAATGCACTGATTACTGTATAAATGTCACTGGCAGGGAAGGGGCTAACACTAGGGGCCGATCAAGGGGTTAAATGTGTTCCCTAGTGTGTGTTCTAACTGTAGGGGAGATGGGACTGACTGGGGGAAGAGGGAGATCGGTGTTCATACACAGTATGAACACACCATCTGTCTCCTCTCCCCTAAGAGAACCGGGATGTGTGTGTTAACAGCACTGACTTCCTTTGCGCCTCTGAAATGTCATGTGACCAAACACTGAGAGCTGTAAATGAAGGAGATGCTGGAAGATGTAAAAAGATGTTTAACAATAGACCATGGTCCTTAGAAATACCCAGCTTTTTCCATAGACACCAATCATTAAGGTGCCATAACATGCTTTGATTTGTACACTTTACTTAGCCCACAAATATTTGACCCCACCATAAAAGTCACTTTGATGTCTATGCTCTCAGGGGCCAAAGCTTCTCAGTCCTCTACTGACTGTAAGGAGGTGGGGCCAAGCTGGGCATAAATGTGGCATAAATGTGCAGACCATAGTGCTAGAAAAAAATGGATAACAGATCTGATGTGCAGGCATCTGGAGGTTCCTGCTAAGTCTTGTCAGCATAAATTAGGTACTTTTTTCTTCATTCGATTTTAAAAGATTTCCATTTTAAATTAAATTCTTCTTCTGCTGTATAACAGCGATTGCCACCTCAACAAATCTCATGTACAGAATAGCAGGTCTCCCATCAGGGCTGGTGCAAGGATTTTTGACACTCTAGGCGAAACCTCATTTTGCTGCCCCCCTGGTTCCACCCCTGACTCCACGCCCTTTGTCCTGCCCATGTATACCCCAGCTTTTTAATGAAGCGCCCCCATCAAATGCAGCCTCACCAGCACCCATAAAATGTAGCCTTACCAGCGCCCATCAAATGCAGCCTCACCAGTGCCCATCAAATGCAGCCTAACAGTGCTCATCAAATGCAACCTTCCAGTGCCCATCAAATGCAGCCTCACCAGTGCCCATCAAATGCAGCCTACCAGTGCTCATCAAATGCAACCTTCCAGTGCCCATCAAATGCAGCCTCACCAGTGCCCATCAAATGCAGCCTCACCAGCGCCCATCAAATGCAGCCTACCAGTGCCTATCAAATGTAGCCTACCAGTGCCCATCAAATGCAGCCTCACCAGTGCCCATCAAATGCAGCCTCACCAACGCCCATCAAATGCAGCCTCACCAGCGCCCATCAAATGCAGCTTACCAGTGCCCATCAAATGCAGCCTCACCAGTGCCCATCAAATGCAGCCTCACCAGTGCCCATCAAATTTAGCCTCACCAGCGCCCATCAAATGCAGCCTCACCAGTGCCCATCAATGCAGCCTCACCAACGCCCATCAAATGCAGCCTACCAGTGCCCATCAATGAATGTTTGCTTGCTTCCATTCATTCGGGAGTCGGGACACAGACACAGTCCTTCGCCGCCGCTGCGCCTCTGACACTATGTGCAAACGGAGTGGCGGCTGCCTGCTGATGCTGAGACTTAGTTGCTTGCTGCAGAGAGAAGAGAGTAGGAACACCAGCGGCCGGGTGCCCTAGGCAGCAGTGCGTCCTCGGCGGCTGCGTAGTTTGCCTAGTGGTAGCACCGGCCCTGTCTCCCATTACTCCCATTGCTGTTTATTTAATCTGGCCACACACTAGTAGAATTGTGTTCTTAAATATTTGTATCATTTTCCAATGGTTAGTATTGTCAAATTCGACATAGTGACAAGAAAATTTGAGAATAGCAGGATGAAAAATCTTGTATGAACAAATTTCTACCAGTGTATACCGTATATGATTTTCATTTGAGAAATTCCATTGACACCAAAATCAAATCCGTAAAGCAAACTAATTTTAAAGTATTTTTCTTGTTCAGTCATTTTTATTGACAAGTTTTAACTAATACAAGGGGAACAGTGAAGATGAGACACAAAACAGAATATGAAACAACATAAACAGGTGCCACATCTAAGCCAAGTCTGTTCAATAACATTACGTAAGTCTCATGTGGGCAGGCAAAATGAATGACAATTGCTCATGGCAGGGAAAGAATTACAATAGAGGCGGTGATGTTAGCTGTAAGAGATGGTATTCATAAAGTAATATGTGCTATTTACTTAGTATTGTCCAGGTACAATAGCGTGACACAGTTGGAATCGGGAATAAAAATGGTAGAGAATATAGAAACAAGAGGGGGAGGAACAGTAAGAAATAGTGTGGGGAAGGGGTACGGGAGAGCAGCTTTTGAAGTACTTTTGAACAATGTCAAGTCTCTGTTGGCATTATCGTATGTACTGCTGAGATATTTCATACGAACGTTCCTTTAAAAATCTATCATTGTATGGCCAGCTTTAGCTTGAAAGACCATTGTATATGATAGCTGTATTGTATTTGTTTATATTATACCACAATACCAGATTTCACCAGAAGGTGGCATTACAGACAAAATCTGAAATGTTATCTCTTATTCCTGGTGCCTCTCAGGGGTGATGGATGTAACAAGGGAATTGTTCTATGTTTTGACATTGAGGTCTTAACTAGCAGGATTTCACAGACATGTGTGTAAGTAAGGCAGTGGCTACAAGTGGTTAGCACTTCTGCCTAGTAGCACTACAGTCATTGGTTTGAATTCCACCTGCCTGGAGTTTGCATGTCCTCTCTGTGCCTGCATGGATTTCCTCCCACACTTCAAAGACATGTTCGAAGGTTTATTTCATCTGTCTAAATTGGCCTTAGTAAGTGTATGTATAAATGTGAGTTAACTACTTTCAGACCGGACCAATTTGCAGACAAAGGACCAGGCCCCTTTTTGCGATTCGGCACTGCGCCGCTTTAACTGACAATTGCGCGGTCGTGCGACGTGGCTCCCAAACAAAATTGACGTCCTTTTTTTCCCACAAATAGAGCTTTCTTTTGGTGGTATTTGCGGTTTTTATTTTTTTTGCGCTATAAACAAAAAAGAGTGACAATTTTGAAAAAAAACGCATTATTTTTTATTTTTTGCTATAATAAATATCCCCCAAAAATATATAAAAAAAACTTTTTTTTTCCTCAGTTTAGGCCGATACGTATTCTTCTACATATTTTTGGTAAATCTGGTGATCTGCGATTTTTTTTGTGACTGCGACATTATGGCGGACACATCGGACATTTTTGAAACATTTTTGGGACCATTGTAATTTATACAGCAATCAATGCTATTTAAATGCATTGATTCCTGTATAAATGACACTGGCAGTGAAGGGGTTAACCACAAGAGGGCAGTGTAGGGGTTAAGTAAGCCTAGGGGTGTGTTTCTTACTGTGGGGGGGCGTGGCTGTCAGCTAGTGAATGCTGAATCAATCACAGGGAGCAGAGATCGGCGTCACTAGTTGCTAGGCAGAACGGGGAGATGCTGTTTATCTCGGCATCTCCCCGTTCAGGCTTCCCGTGAGACGATCGCGGGGGTCCCCTCGGCGATCGAGTCCGCGGGGACCGCGACCGGACTCACGGGGGTCCCGACTTACGCCCTCCTGCCTGTACGTGCCTGTACGTGCCATTCTGCCGACGTATATCGTCGCGCGCCGGTCGGCAAGTGGTTAAGGACCTTAGTATTGTAAGCTCCTCGAGGGCAGGGACTGATGTGAATGTGCAATACATATACAGTAGATGTAAAGCTCTGCGCAATTTGGGGGTGCTTTATAAGTACCTGTAATAAATAAATAAGTGGTCATTAATGGTTAATAAACATACAATACAACCATATATATCACCCTGGCAACTTGATATCCACTCAGGCTTCAGAAGCCATGTTTTGAGATTTAAAATGCCCTAATCAGCCATTGTTACTGCACTTTAGTTTCAAGGTACATGTGAAAAATAAATAGCTTAATCTCTCTGATACTGTTTACAAAGCTGTGTGTGTAAAGGGATCCAAGTAATGTCAACTATTATCTTGTCTTATCTCCAAAGAGGAGCTAAAGTGATTTATTTGTAGACGTGTGCATCCTGTATCTCCATGCCATAAAAACCTGCACAGGAAGGTCTCTGTATGCAGAACAGAATTTAGTCAGCAGATATTTAAGGTTTTCATAGACATTATATGATTATTGCCTGGTGAATGTCCAACAATGAGATGCTATACCAGCAGACCTTCTTGGGCCTTCAACACCTGTGAAAAAATGTCAATATTTCCTAGGCTAAAAAACCCACTTTTGTTAACACCTCTGTCATTCTAGACCCTCATCCCAACTTGTGGCCAGAGCCTTTAGTCTAATTCAGGGGTCTCAAACTGGCGGCCCTCCAGCTGTTGCAAAAACTACAAGTCCCATGAGGCATTGCAAGGCTGACAGTTACTAGCATGACTCCTACAGTCAGAGGCTTGATGGGGACTTGTAGTTTTGCAACAGCTGGACGGCTGCCAGTTTGAGACCCCTGATTGTTTGCTCTATTTCAGAGCTTCCACGAGGTTAGTGCTCTTCTACCCTCCCTCATATAATGGTGTCCCGGCCCAGCAGTTGGCTGATCAGGCCTTAACCACTTTCAGACCGGACCGTTTTGCTGACTTAAGACCAGACCACTTTTTTGCGATTCGGCACTGCGTCGCTTTAACTGACAATTGCGCGGTCGTGCGACGTCGATCCCAAACGAAATTGACGTCCTTTTTTCCCCACAAATAGAGCTTTCTTTTGGTGGTATTTGATCACCTCTGCAGTTTTTTTTTGTTGCGCTATAAACAAAAAAAAGCGACAATTTTGAAAAAAACACATTATTTTTTACTTTTTGCTATAATAAATATCCCCCAAAAATATATATAAATTTTTTTTCCTCAGTTTAGGCCGATACGTATTCTTCTACATATTTTTGTTAAAAAAGTTCGCAATAAGCGATTATTGATTGGTTTGCGCAAAAGTTATAGCGTTTACAAAATAGGGGATAGTTTTATAGCATTTTTATTGATCATTTATTTTTACTAGTAATGGCGGCGATCATCGATTTTTATTGTGACTGCGACATTATGGCGGACACATCGGACATTTTTGACACATTTTTGGGACCATTGTCATTTATACAGCAATCAGTGCTATTTAAATACACTGATTCCTGTGTAAATGACACTGGCAGTGAAGGGGTTAACCAGGGGGTGGCAGTGTAGGGGGTTAAGTGTTCCTAGGGGCGTGTTACTAACTGTGGGGGGCGTGGCTTCAGTTCGGAAAATGTAATTCTCTGCTGCAGAAAAGTGCTTGACATTTTCTGAACCGATTTTGGGGCCCCGTATCTCGGGGTCACTTGGTGCTAGGAACCCCATCTTTGGATATGTTGTAGTGCTAGTTCTACTGGGTTTGTGGGGTTCCTAGCCCCAAGTGGCCCCAAGATACGGGACCCCAAAGTCGGTCAGCTGTGTCCATCTGCAGCAATGTAATTTTTCGGGACCCTTTGGGTTCAGAGACCCCATATTTTGGCTGCAGCTAGGGGGCCTCTAGGAACCCTTAACTACGGGGGACCTATGGCTGCAAATGGGCACAGTAAGGCATGCAAATGGGCACAGTGAGGCTGCAAATGGGCATTGTTGACCCTCTTTTCCACTTACAGTAGCTAAGCATCTCTCACCCTAGGCTTATACTTGAGTCAATACGTTTTCCCAGTTTTTTGTGGTAAAATTAGGTGCCTCGGCTTATACTCGAGTCGGCTTATACTGGAGTATATATACGGTAATGCCCAGTTTTGCCTTTAGAGTTGACAGATTGGTGGTTGATTGACCTCAGGGATGGTTAATTGCTTTTTGTTGATTACTTGCAATTATTTTTGCAATTTCCAGTGGCTTGAAAGTGTTTGTAATTGACTGAAAATTGCCACTTAAGCTTGTGGCCAGCTTAAGGACAAGCTCTCACTAAAGCACTTACAGCTGAAATGGCTTTCTCTCTAATATTTATACCAGACAAATGCAGTGAAAAAAATATTGGTTAGATATCCTTTTACAGAAAAAATAAATCCTTTTATTTGATACTTTTTAAAAACAATTTCATAAGATGAAAAATGTTCATATGTGGAAATCTGGAGAGCATTTCATGACTCAAACAAAGGATTTTGCATAATATCATCAACGGTCAGGTCAATGCCAGACGGCCATCAAAATTCCAGCCCGTCGTTCAGGAAGTGTTTCAATTTGCTTGGTTCGATGTTTTGGAATTTTCATTGAGTTTATTTTTCATATTCGGTTCATTTTATAGAAATTCATCTAGATTGAACCCCTGCCAGTTTGTCAATTAACTTTACATACAATATAAATTTAAGATAATTGGCTGAACGATGAAGTCTGGTCACATTACATTCACAACACACCCTTCTGGTCTCCATTCAGATCACAGGAAAGCCAAGCAATCTTAAGTTCTGTGTACTGTTGCCAAACTCCCGACTTTGTTCTTATTTCAAGATCCAAATGGTTTTAGTTTCTGAAATTGATAAATCTTTTTTCTTTTATATAAAGTTTTATTTTTAAATGACTAAGCACAGCTCAAGATGAGAATATTCTAAAAAGTTACAATTTATTTTAGAAAATGGTGCTAAAATGTATATGTAAAGTCACATTTTTTTTAATCTTTTATTCAGTTCTGTATTGTAATGTAAAGGATGGGATTTTTGAGGCACAACTATTACATAAAATATTAATTCTTTATTGCAGATAAATATAAAAACATGTTAATATGCCATACAACATTTCATAAAATAGATCCATGATACAGTCTTATTCATTGGTTTCACCACAACATATTGTAATAGTAGTATAGATATATGCTGGTCTTATATGGCTCAACACGTTTCATGGAATAGATCCACTTCTTCAGGAGAAGCCAGTCTATTTAATATATCAAAATGATCTAAAGAAAGAAAATATACATATACATATATTATAATCATGAAGTACCAGTATGACCCGAAGACCCAGCCACACAATCTATGCTGTGGCCAGGAAAGAAGGGAGAGAGAGCAGTTTTGATTTAATATGGAAATGGTTACATAGTTTGTCAGGTTGAAAAAAGACACAAGTCCATCCAGTTCAAACATAAAAATAAATAAATAATAATATCAAACAATCCAATATACCCAATGTTGATCCAGAGGAAGGTGAAAAACCCCAGCAAAGCATGATCCAATTTGCTACAGCAGGGGAAAAAATTCCTTCCTGACCCCCGAGAGGCAATCGGATTTTCCCCGGATTAACTTTACCTATAAATGTCAGTACCCAGTTATATTGTGTGCATTTAGGAAAGAATCCAGGCCTTTCTTAAAGCAATCTACTGAGCTGGCCAGAACCACCTCTAGAGGGAGTCTATTCTACATTTTCCCAGCTCTTACTGTGAAGAAACCTTTCCGTATTTGGAGATGAAATCTCTTTTCCTCTAGGCGTAAAGAGTGCCCCCTTGTCCTCTGTGTTGACTGTAAAGTAAATAACTCAAAACCAAGTTCACTATATGAACCCCTTATATATTTGTACATGTTGATCATGTCCCCCCTTAATCTCCTCTTCTCAAGAGTGAATAAATTCAGTTCCTCTAATCTTTCCTCATAGCTGAGTTCCTCCATGCCTCTTATCAGTTTGATTGCCCTTCTTGGCACTTTCTCCAGTTACCCGATATCCCCTTTGAGAACTGGTGCCCAAAACTGAACTGCATATTCCAGATGAGGTCTTATGTGGCGTACACACGCTCGGACTTTCCGGCGGGATTCCGACGAGCGAGCGCCCCTCCCCTCCTGAGCCGTACCAGGCCGCGTGCCCTCAACATGGGGGGTGCCCTGGGGAAAGGGGGCCCTGCGGCCCCCCCACCCCAAAGCACCTTGTCCCCATGTTGATGAGGACAAGGGCCTCTTCCCGACAACCCTGGCCATTGGTTGTCGGGGTCTGCGGGCGGGGGGCTTATCAGAATCCGGGAGCCCCCTATAATAATAATTTCTTCTTCGTCGCTGCCGTCGTCTGGGGGTCTCGTTCCGCCTTCGGGGGTCCTCGGGGGTCTCTTCTGTTCTTGCCGCTGTCGCCACCGCCTTCTGCGTCGTCGTCTTCTTCTTCTTCTTCCGATGTTGACTCGTCGCTCTCTCTGGCCGGAATGCCAGAGACACGCGGCATTGTGACTTATATAGGGACAAGGGGTGGGGCCACCGACTCATGTCCCATATGATGTCACAGTCCCAGCATCCTCCGGGATTCTGATAAGCCCCCCGCCCGCAGACCCCGACAACCAATGGCCAGGGTTGTCTGGAAGAGGCCCTTGTCCTCATCAACATGGGGACAAGGTGCTTTGGGGTGGGGGGGCTGCAGGGCCCCCCTTTCCCCAGGGCACCCCCCCATGTTAAGGGCACACGGCCTTGTACGGCTCAGGAGGGGGGAGCGCTTGCTCGTCCCCACCCCCTTTCCTGGCCAGCCGGGCTGCGTGCTCGGATAAGGGTCTGAGATGGATTTGGGGGGGCCCCCCGCGCCGTTTTTTCGGCATAGGGATTTCCCTTTAAATCCATGCCAGGTGACGGGGCTAGCGCGGCAGCATTCACTGCCTTCGCTAGTCCCGTCTACCTGCAGTCACGTTCTAAATGAACGGACTTTCCGATCGTGTGTCGGCAAGTCCGTTCATTTCAAAATTTCCGCGGACTAGCACACAGACTGCGGGATTGTCCACCGGACTGCCGAGTCCAGCGGACAATTTTAAGTCTGAACTTAAAACTTAGTCCGCCGGACTTTTGGGAGGAAAAAGTCCGCCGCCGCCCACACACGGGCGGAAAAAAGTCCGCTCATGTGTACGCGGCCTTACTAATGGTTTGTAAAGGGGCTCTCTTAATGCAAGAAAGAAACCGCAGCTTGGCATTGCATGCTATTATTGAGCTTATGATCTACCAAAACCCCCAGATCCTTCTCCACTACGCATTCCCCCAGTTGTACTCCCCCTAGTATGTATGATGTATGCATATTCTTAGCCCCCAAGTGCATAACTTTACATTTATCAACATTAAACCTCATCTGCCACCTAGTCGCCCAATTAGACAGTGCATTGAGGTCGGCTTGTAAATTGGAGACCTCCTGTAAGGACGTTATTCCACTGCATAGTTTGGTGTCATCTGCAAAGACTGAAATGGTACTTTTAATCCCAGACCCAATATCATTTATAAACATATTAAAAAGTAAGGGTCCCAACACTGAACCTTGGGGTACACCACTGATAACCTTAGACCATTCAGAGTAAGTATCATTAACCACTGCTGCCAGACTGCGAACCAGGCCTTCTTGTCCAACATCAGTGCCTGACCTTACAAATGCGCTTCTGGAAGAATGGTCAAGCATTCCCATAGACACACTCCTAAACCTTGTGGACAGCCTTTCTAGAAGAACTGAACCCTATGGACTAAAGCCCCATACACACGGTCGGAAAATCCGACCACCAAATCCATCGGATTTGGTCCGACGGATTTAGTCCGACACTGGTGTTGCATACACACGGTCGGACAAAGTTGTCGGAAAATCCGATCATTCTGAACGTGGTGATGTTTGTTGCCTACGACGGGACTACGTAGAGGCTAGTAGCCAATAGCTTTGGTCTTGTAATGTGATCTGAGCATGCGTGGCACTTTGTCCGTCGGAATTCGATACACACGATCGGAATTGGTGTGATCGGACTTTGTTGTCGGAAAATCTATCCAGCAGGAGATAGAACTTTGTCCGTCGGACAATCCGATGGAAACTGTCCGATGGTGCCTACACACGGTCGGAATTTCCGACAACATTGTCCGATAGGACAGAATCCATCGGAAAATCCGACCGTGTGTATGGGGCATTAGAGTGGGATGCCATTAAAGTTCATGTGCGTGTAAAGGCAGGTGTTCCAATACTTCTGACAATATAGTATACATCTGGAAGAGAGCCTGTTCTTTTGAAGAACAGACTTACTGGCTGGATCACCAGATGAAAATAGAAGAAATAAAGACTAAAAAAGCCATCACACCTTAGATTTGGTAAGCTACGATATACAGTAATAAATGTTTGACTTTAGGGTTAATACTGCTTTTACATAGCATTTGAGTTTAGATCCACTTTAACGCCTACACAGCCTACTGTAAATACTTCAAACTCACGTCAGTTGCATTTATCTGGCTATGTATGGCCAGCCCAGTAATCTGAGAGGTATGAATATATAGCTTGAGTGTCCTCCGAGACCCACATCTTCCATTTGTAATCCATCCCATTGAGACATGGGATTCTAATGTTTCTAGTTATTTCCATCTCTGTTGATTGTATTCAGGGAAATTCCTGTACAAAGCCAGTAATTCCATCATTGATTTTTTTTGTTGTGGTTCTTTTATTTATAGGCTGCATCAGACATCAGTGTTAGGCCATACTGTACTGGGTTTCCCTAGGGCATTTGGCATAGAATGTGAAGAGAGAAACATAAATTAGAAGGAACATTAGATCGCTAATGAAACTAAAGTAAGTATAGGGGATACATAAGTAACTGTATATTAACAGATGTTACAGTGTGATGTTGTGTTACATGAAATAATCTTGCTGGCATGCGAATGAAACTGTTTTATTACCATTTATTTTAAAAGATAAATAAAAAACTATTATGACCATCCATGTAGTAACACTGAATGGTGACCGTCTTCTACAGGACCCCTAGTGTTCTAGCTGCTGCCATTGCTTGGGAAACTGGATGGTCCCAATAGAACCTCCAGTTGGCCATTAGAATGCAGGCATTATTTTATAGTTTATGGTTGTAACAATACAATACCAGATATCACCACTAGGTGGCACTGCAAATGAAGTATGTCAATTTAACAATTTTTCCTTAGAAAACCTAGGTGCCCTTTAAGGAGCTGACCCCTTTGTGCTGCTGCATGGAGTGATTCAGAAGTATAATTGGATTTTCAGTATTTACCATTTTTCTTCTTTCTGGTTCTATTGTTTTAAGGTATGTATGAATACGAGCACTATAAAACCTAATTCCAGCCACATTTATTTTTTGTTTTGGATCTTGGAGTGGAAAAAAATTAAAATTACAGTAATGATTTGATATGTGCAACAGTCCCTGAACTTTCTATCTCTATGACATCAGGACAAGGGAAAAAAACAAAAAGGAAATAGAAAATAGAAAATACATTTCAAGAAGCAATCCTGTGCATTTCCTTGTGCCTATAGATTAATTGCAGTCAAAGAAGAGTCCATGTCCCAGAAATTCCAAGCAAGTAAACTGCTCAAATTTCGTCTCATTCCTGATGGCTTGGGTGAAATTCGAGCTGTGTATGGCCCTGCTGGCACAATTGTTCAGTCCACTTTTTTCGAAAGTGCCTGTTGCAAAATTGTGTGTGTGCCGACTGTCGGTATACCATGAGGTGAATGTGGCTTCAGCATTTAGGTTTGGGCATAGGTGCCCCATCCAGCACCTGTCTGAGAGGCTGACAGCTACTGCGGCTTGATGGGGCTGAATGGTACAACTAGCAGTACTAAAGTTTAGGGCAGCATGCATCCAGGGACAAATGCCCGAAACACAAGCAGTCTGCATCCTGGACATTTGTCCCTGGGCGCATTTGTCTGGCCTCACCTAAATAACGGAGTCTCATTCAACAAGGCCAAGCGTGTATGTGGCTTTAGTTGCTGAGAAATTGACTTTTTATAGCTTACAAAGCTACACTATATTGTCAAAAGTATTGGGAAGCCTGCCTTTACACGCACATGAACTTTATTGGCATCCCAGTCTTAGTCCGTAGGATTGAATATTGAACTGGCCCATCCTTTGCAACTATAACAGCTTCAACCCTTCTGGGAAGGCTGTGTGTCTATGGTAATGTTTGACCATTCTTCCAGAAGCGCATTTGTGAGATCAGGCGCTGATGTTGAAGAGAAGGCCTGGCTTGCAGTCTCCACTCAAATTCACCCCAAAGGTGTTCTATCGGGTTGAGGTCAGGACTCTGTGTAGGCCAGTTAAGTTCCTCCACCCCAAACTCACTCATCCATGTCTTTATGGAGCTTGCTTTGTGCACTGGTCCAATTCATTTGGTGGAGGGGGGATTATGGTGTGGGGTTGTTTTTCAGGGGTTGGGCTTGGCCCCTTAGTTCCAGTGAAGGGAACTCTTAAGGTGTCAGCATACCAAGACATTTTGGACAATTTCATGTTTTCAACTTTGTGGGAACAGTTTGGGGATGGCCCCTTCCTATTCCAATTTGACTGTGCACCAGTGCCCAAAGCAAGGTCCATGAAGACATGGATGAGTGAGTTTGGGGTGGAGGAACTTGACTGGCCTGCACAGAGTACAGACCTCAACCCAATAAAACAACTTTGGGAGGAATTAGGCCTGGTTCACACCTATGCAGGTTGCAGTTTGCATATTCCAATACATGTTTTTGATCCATTGAAGTCTATGGAACCAAAAACCAGAAAAAAGTCCCTGGCCCTTTCCATAAAATGCATATATGTGAACGTGACCCATAGGAAGCCATGTTAAATGGACTGTAGTGTGTTTCTGCAAAGCTGAAAATGCACTAAATAATGCATAGGTGTGAATCAGGTCTTAGAGTGGAGACATCAGTGCCTGACCTCACAAATGCACTTTTGGAAAAATGGTCAAACATTCCCATAGACACACTCCTAAACCTTGTGGACAGCCTTCCCAGAAGAGTTGAAGCTGTTATAGCTGCAAAGGGTGGGCCAACTCAATATTGAATCCTACAGACTAAAGCTGGATTCACACCTAGGCATATTTAGTGCTTTTTGCATTTTGCAGATTTGCACTACAGAACGTGTTCCATAGGAAACCATGTTAAATGGACTGTAGTGCAAATCTGCAAAAAGCACTAAAAATGCATAGGTGTGAATCCAGCCTAAGGCTACTTTCACACTGGGGCATTGGGGGCGCTGGTGGTAAAGCGGCGCTATATTTAGCGCCGCTTTACCGTCGTTTTAGCGGTGCATTTCGGCCACTAGCGGGGTGGTTTTACCCCCCCGCGAGCGGCCGAAAAAGGGTTAATACCGCCCGCAAACCGCCGCTGCAGCGAAGTTTTGCGGGCGGGTTCGGCGCGCTGCCCCATTGTTTTCAATGGGAACGGGCGCTATAGGAGCGGTAAATATACCGCTCCTATAGCGAACCAAAGATGCGGCTTGCAGGACATTTTCCAGCGTCCTGCAAGCGCACCGCTTCAGTGTGAAAGCCCTCAGGCTTTCACACTGAAGACACAGCAACAGCTGTTTTGGGTCGGTTTGCAGGCGCTATTTTTAGCGCAATAATGCCTGCAAACCGCCCCAGTGTGAAAGGGGCCTTAGGCTCGATTCACATCTATGCATGTTGCTTTTGAGCGTTTTTGCAGTGCTTTTTGCGGTGCTTGCTGCGTTTTTGGACACGCGTTCTTACCGCGATTTTGCAGCGTTTTTTTTTTACACTGTGATTGCTTAGCAAACAGCTACATACAGTGTAAAAAAATGAAAAAAAAAAAACGCAAAACGCAAATCGCGGCAAAAACGCGGTACTTGCATTTTGGATGTGGGTCCATTGACTATTACATGCAAAACCCTGCATTTTGCATGAAAAAAAAAGTCCCTGACCCTTTACAAAAACGCAGAGGCACAAAAAGGCATTGATGTGAACATGTTAAAAAATTTCCCTGCATTTCTGCAAAATGCAAAATGCATCAAAAAACGCATTAGTGTGAATCAAGCCTAAGACTGGGATGCCATTAAAGTTCATGTGCGTGTAAAGGCAGATGTCTCAATATTTTTGACAATATAGTGTATCTCCCTATTGGCCAGCTTCAGTAGCTGTTCATGTTACTCAATGCAGTTGCTGATGACTATGTCACGTCCTTAATTCATAGCTGTATTGGAAGTATTGTAGCTACAAATCACCAGAAAATATAATCAGAAAGGGCTGAAACTTTACGTTTCTGGTGTGACAGGGGCCCTAAAAAAACCTCAGTTATGGCTGCTAGAAAAACACGGCCTGCCACTCCCACCGGGCTTTGAGCTTCTAAGACTTTACGTATGCTGTGTGGTTTATTTAATGTGTTTTGCAAATGTAGAAAGAATAATAAGAAAGTAAAAGTTGGGTAGTTTCTCATGTCCTGGAACAAGGTAATTGTGGTGATGACAGTCAATGTCCAAACAAAGGGAGAAAACACATTCATCTCTCGCATCTGCTAAAGAAATGTCAACAAGAGCAAACAGCCTGCTCACATTGTTTTGTTAGGATCCTGATGGTTCTAGCAGCCCCTGGGCCTGTAATGTTTTCAGAGTCTGTGTTACTAGGTAGAACCGAGAAATATTTGACATCCTCCGGTGAAGTGTGGCTACAGCTGCCTCCTCTGAATTTACAGGAGGAAGTAAACAGTGCGTTTCTAACACTAAATTTGGGTTGTTGAAGCCCATGTGATGGGGAGAGTCCCTAAGGAAATGTCATTGTGCTTTTTCATGGTTACACCTATGAATCTGAGCCATGCAATTATGGTACTATATTTTTAAAGCAGTATTAAAGCGGAGTTCCACCCAAATCTTGCTTTAAGCACTCCTCCCCCCCTTACATGTCACATTTGGCATGTAATTTTTTTTTGGGGGGGGGGGGGGGGGTGACTACTTTAGAGAGGGACTTCCTGTCCTACTTCCTGCTTCCTATCTTCAGCCGCCTAGGCGACTCCTCCTCTCCCCTAGGTGGTCCCTCCCTCTCTGCAATCTTCTGGGACATGTGACAGGTCCCAGAAGATGGCCTGTCCACTACAGTGTGCTCCCGGCCGTGAAGCCGCAAGCTTTTACGGCCGTTTGCCCACAGTTCCAATGGATGCGCGGAGGAGAGGAGAGGGAGAGGAGCGGGGCTCCGTGCGGCCGCATCGCTGGACCGTGGAACAGGTAAGTGTCTGTTTATTAAAGGTCAGCAGCTAAATTCACTCAGTGTATAGATAGCTTTATACTCCAATGCCATTCTACAGAACAGTGGTATTGTCACCTTTGTGTACAAAATCCCACTTTGGGCTTACATCAAAGGGAAGTACAGAGCAGTGATGTCACTAAAACAGATATACTGCTGCTGCCTCACAGTCCTGGCAATGTACGGTTCTCAAAGAGCGGAGGCAGTCACATGACCAACAATATTGCACAGGAATGTCTCTTACCCCCTCTTCTGGAAGTCCCCAACTGGTGTGTCAACGTCTCACTTTTCCAGGTAACTCCTTAGCAAGCTAGTTGCTAAAAAGGCACTCATGCGTATGCTCCAGACCCGGGCTGTGTGTGTCTATAGACCCACACAGTACCTGTAATCAACGTCAACACCCCCTCCTCACAGGAGTTTGACTGACAGCAGCAGGCACCTATGGCTCAGTTGCCGTCAGTGTCTCCTGTAAAAAATGAAAAAGTGATAATAATAAAATAATAATAACTAAACAACCTAGCCCTAACACAAAATAAATAAATAATTATATAATAAATTATTATTATCATTATTTATTATTATTATTAATAATAATAATAATAATAATAATAATAACAATAATAGTTTTGTTTTCATTTGGGTTTTGGTGTTTATTTATTATTATTATTATTAATAATAATAATAATATTATTATTATTATTATTATTATTATTATTATTACAATAATTTATTTAATATATTTTTTAAGGTTAGGGGTTAATTATTATTTATTTATGCATTATTACACATTATTAATTTATTTTATTTATTATTTATTAATGATAATTTTTAGTTATTTGTGTATTTATTTTACATTTATTTATTCATATATTATTCCTACTTTTTTTCAATTTTTCATTTTAGTAGAAAATCACGTAAAAACTCACAAATGCGCACAAAAATGTGCAAATAATGTGTTTCTATTAATTTTTATGGGAAAAAAAACACCAAAACGCAAAAATCCGCCCAATATGTGTTCAGGACAATGTTAAAAGGGCTTTTTATATTGTGGGGCAAACTATAAAAGATGTACAGAACACATTAAAAATAGATTCATATTGATCAAGGACTGCAACAAAAATGGTGCTGCCGTAGTACCAGGCCGAATTCATATTAAGGTAATTTTTTGAAGGAGTTTGTTACATTGCAAAAACAGGTATGCAGCAAATGTGGGTTTTTCATTAATAAATATCATGATCTGTCGACAATGTATGGAAACCTTTGTTACAGGAGTATTCAGGGTGGAGAAATTATTTTGGTAAGGCTGCTTAAAACCTTAAAAAAACAGTCTTCAAGGGCCATAGTGCTAATTAAATGTTTTCAAAGAGCCAGATTAGGTTCAGGTATGCACATTTGCTAGGGGATCCCAACTTAAAGTTGTTGAAGCAGTAAAGCTCCCATGAACTTTATTCATCTTCTGTTCATTTTGCTTTTGTCTGAACATAGCTGGGGTACACCAGGTCACCAATTACGGTCATTTTATAGAAGTTGTCAATGTTTTAAGCAGTCAATTTCTGAAACTGTAAATGCATTCTTAGGTTTTCCTGTAAATTTATATACAAATCTCTAGTTTTCTTGCAAAACAATTAAGTTTGACCTACCCACTACAGATATCTTATTGACCAGCGAGCCGAAGGATGTTGGATCAAGCTTGACTTTTACAAGAAAAGTCAACAGTTTAAAAATAACCTATAGCTTTTGATCTACTGTTGATGTTGTTTTCATAAGCAAAAGGTAACCATTGCTTATGAATTTCTGGATACATTTCAGTTTTTTAACATGTCCACCCCCCACCTCCCCCAATGTACTGTCACTTCCCCAAAACATCTGAGAGTCACTCTCTTTAACGTATTACAAATCAAAACTGAAATTCTTTTTCTTTGGACAAGACTTCACCTATTACCTTTTTGTTCGTTTTCCTTGTGTAGTATTTGTTGTTTTTTTCTTTTGTAAAGCACTTTGGGAAGGTACTTTTAAAGGTGCTATGAAACATAAAGCTTATCATTATTATTATTATGCAAGGAATAAATATGTGAATCAATGAACTTGTCAAGCCCAGACAAACTACAGTGCTCGGGAGTGGTCTGATAAATCAGGCATAAGGTGAATGATAGTTGTAATGAATCTATTAAATGGACGAATTATGCAAAATGGATATAAAAACAAAAGTACCTAAATAAGAGATGAAAATTGTGGAAAATGGTTGGTAAATGACAATGCTAATGATATGTACCAACAGTATTAAAAGGTTTGTGTAGGATAGCCCAGAGTGCTAAACATAGCTAAAACTAGGAGCTGCAGCTAGAAGACCAGAGAGGGCGCTCAGTTTCCAACCACTGGAAGAAAACAAAAGAAACAACAGCGCAACCCCATAGTGTAGCATTCAAAAATAAAACAAATGACAATTTATTGAAAGATAGAAATGCGCTCATAAAAGTATGCACGTGTAGGGCATGACAAAAAGGTGACTTGGGAGACCAAAATGTCCGAGGGGCAGCCAGAGAACCACCAACCCTGGCCACCGGCTGGTGTAAGGGAAACCCGGGCAACAAGCGCACAGTGGTGCACAGGCGTGGACAATCCAGGAGATGCACAATAAAGGACATGTACTGGTGCATGCACGAGCATGCACAGGTGCGCGTTGGTGCGCGCGTTGGTGCCAATCTGCCTATTTAAACCTGCCAGTGACATGCACAACTTGCTGAGTGGTCTTTTCAGCTAGTGCTTGCTTACCCGATCTGAACCAGTTTCCTGTATCCTGACCCGGCTTACCTGAACCACCTCTTGACCTCTGCCTGCCTACTTGTGACTCCGGCTTGTGTTTGACTCTGCTTCTGCCTGATGTTCCTGTGCCTCATTGCCCGACTGTGTACCGAACCTGGCTTGTGTCCCGTCTTTGCCTCTGCCTCACGTCTCGGTACCTGCTCTGCCTGGCTGTTGATGAACCCTTGGCTTACATCCCAGCTACGCTTCCAGCTACTGATTCAGCGTCACGCAGCTCCTGTCTTCAGTTCCGGTCCCGCGCTCTCAAGTCACCTGGTTCCTGCCAAAGTACAGCCAGAGTCATCCGCTACATCGGCCCTCGTGCCACTCTGTGTCCTCCACTCCCTGTCATCACTACCAGGGGTGTTGGACAGGAGGTGCAAGATAAGCCCCCCTCTACAGCTCGATCTCCACCAGGTACGTGACAGCTGGGGATAAAGCGTGCTGAAGATGGAGGAAGCTCTGTCGCTGCAACTGCAAGCAGTGTTCAACCCAGGACTGGAAACCCCAATGTCACTGTATACCCATGTTTTATAGACACAGGAGACGTTTTCACAAGCGATTGGCTTCTTCATTGGCCTGTCTGTGCTGGGCTAACCTACCTGGGTTGAACACGGTTTGCAGTTGCAATAATAGCAGCTTCCTCCATCTTCAGCATGCTTTATCCCCAGTTGGTGACCAAGGCTGATGATTCTCTGGCTGTCCTTCGGACATTTCTGGCTCCCAAGTCACCTTCATGCCATGCCCTACACTTGCGTACTTTTGTGGGTGCATTTCTATTTTTCAATAAATTGTCAGTTCTTTTATTTTTATAATGCTATACTATGGGGTTGCACTGTTGTTTCTTTAGTTTTATTAATATTATGCTTTTTACTAGGCTCTACTGATCTACTCTACTGATCAGCTCTACTGATCATTCCATAGAGCTTGGCAATCAAAGATCACCATATAAAAGCTCTATTTATATAAGGATAACAATTATTATGTGGTACATCCCTATAGCAATATAAACCTACAAAGCGTTGTAAGATGGGACTTGTGAGGTACAACATTTTACATAAAATAAAATTTTTCATTACAATTACAACATATACATGAATTCCACTTATTATAAAATCTCATAAAAACAATAAAATACAATATTGTAATTTTTATTTGACATAGTAGGGCATCCTTTCCAAAGGTACTGATTTTCTATGGCCCAACGCGTTTCTTGGACATTGCCCACTTCTTTGTGTACAAAAAGCAATCTAAATGAGATAATCATAATTAATACAATAATTTATTGTTTGTATCTTCCCATTGTAAACCTTTGAGTGACATTCCCAGGTGCTTTAGTAAGGGAGAAACTTGTTTTTTGTAAAATATTGTGCCTAAAAAGTCCCATCTTACAATGTTTTCTAGCTCTATGTATATATATAAATGCAGTGTTTGCCCAGATAGCATCCTGTTTGTTGTTACTGCTGGTAACATGCACAAGAATGAATGCAGCTGCCAACATTACACAAACCACAAATCAAAGTACAATTAATGACACAACTGCAGTGATTGCTGTGGGTAGTGTTTTTTATATGTCTTACATCGGAATAGGGAATAACATAGCTGCTAGCTATGGGCAACATAAACAGCTCTTTCTTTTTTTAAACTTAATATATGAAACAAAGGCAGTTCTTTAAAGCACAAACACAGCTACCATGGAATGTTCTATAGACCTTTAAAAAGTTTCTGTAAGGACTAACACTGTGGGGACATCTGGCTCGGGCTCCCTTTTATTTCCAGCCAACATGGTGTCAGGAGATCCTGTTCAGTCCTGTTCTTCCATTTTTCATACACCTGATATATCATTAGTTGCCTAGCTGCTAGGTCTGGAACACACAGGGCTAGGAAAGTCATAACCTCAGGTCCTTCTCCCGGGTAAGTTCCTCTGACTTCTGTTCTTCTGACATCAGGCTAATTTACAGCAGACAAGTAGAAGTGTGAAAGTACATTTCACCTCGTGCTCCTACAACATGTACAGATTTGCAGATGAGCACTCCGAGCCAAGTGTCTGCTTCTCTATGTACTGCTTTGTGCTGTATGTAACATGGGGCTGTGGGCATCTGCATCTGCATCTATTGACACTGGTATTGCAGTTCTTATTCTTTCTAATACCTCCGCAGCTAGGTTTTTACCTAGTCATGTATTTTTATTATTGCTATTATTTATTTATAATGCACTGACATATTAATCTTTAAATAATTGATGGCAGACAATTATAGACTACGAGCGAAAATCAAGACAAAGACATGATGAAGGAGGAGATGAGGACCCTGTCTATACAAGCTTACCGTTCTTAGTCCACAGGTGTACAAACCCTAAAGGTAACCATAGCAGAAAGCTTGTTTTCAGTGTTTTTTACTTCCAGCTGGCCTTTGTATAAATTGTCCCTTACGGGTTGGTTGATTTCCATCTCAAAAATCCAACATATCTCTCTCCCAAAGTATATGCAAAAATAAAATCAATTGTTTAAAGATTACCTTTACTCCGTTTTTTTTAATACAGATAATCTTTAAAAAAATTATTCTGGGTTTATATACACTTGAAGGGAAGGTGTCTGTATTTAATTTTTGAGATTAAAATCAACCAATGTCCAGGAAGGTCTATCTATACATAAGCCAGCTGGGGAGGGGGCAGTTGTTACTGGCTCTAAATATGCAACAGATTGAAAAAAAGTGATTTGCTTTAACCCCTTCCCAACCGGCGCACGACGATGTACGTCGGCAGAATGGCACGGACAGGCATAAGGGCGTATATATAAGTCCCTTTTAAAATGCTGCCGTGCCATCAGGAGCGCGCCGGGAGCGGCGCGCTCCCGTGCCGGTCGGGACCCCCGTGAGGCCGGTCGCGGGTCCCGCGGACTCAATCGCCGCAGGGACACCTGCGATCATCTCACGGGAAGGCTGAACGGGGAGATGCGAAAATAAACAGCATCTCCCCGTTCTGCCTAGCAACTAGTGACGCCGATCTCTGCTCCCTGTGATTGGAGCAGAGATTAGCATTTACTAGCTGACAGCCATGCCCCCCCACAGTAAGAAACACACCCCTAGGCATACTTAACCCCTTCACTGCCAGTGTCATTTATACAGGAATCAATGCATTTAAATAGCATTGATTGCTGTATAATCGACAATGGTCCCAAAAATGTGTCAAAAATGTCCGATGTGTCCGCCATAATGTCGCAGTCACAATAAAAATCGATGATCGCCGCCATTACTAATAAAAAAAAATTATTAATAAAAATGCTATAAAACTATCACCTATCTTGTAAACGCTATAACTTCTGAGCAAACCAATCAATAATCGCTTATTGCGATTTTTTTTACCAAAAATATGTAGAAGAATACGTATCGGCCTAAACTGAGGAAAAAAAAATGTTTTTTTATATATTTTTGGGGGATATTTATTATAGCAAAAAATAAAAAAGAATGTTTTTTTTTCAAAATTATCGCACTTTTTTGTTTATAGCGCAAAAAAATAAAAACCGTAGGGGCGATCAAATACCACCAAAAGAAAGCTCTATTTCTGGGAAAAAAAGGACGTCAATTTTGTTTGGGAGCCACGTCGCACGACCGTGCAATTGTCAGTTAAAGCAACGCAGTGCCGAATCGCAAAAAGGGGCCTGGTCCTTTGGCTGCAAATTGGTCCGGTCTGAAAGTGGTTAAAAAAAAAACTTTATGCAGTGAGGCATGACGTCAAATTTACAGAAAAATGTATGTTTTTGGTTTTGAATTTAAAGCAATACTCTGGAGATTAAGCAAAATCTAACTATGAAGTGCGGGGCAGGGGCTCACTGAAAGGGTAGATATTTTTTAATTACTGGAATTGGGCTTTAAGCATTGGCATCAATATAATTGATATAATTGTTTACCTTTATCTTATAATCTATAGTCAGACTGGCACATACACTGGAGACAAAGATGGGGTAGCCATGACCCGTGCACTGTATTGGAACATCAGAGCTGACAAGCCATCTGACATTGAGTTGGGTAGGCAGTAGATATGACCCTGGAGGTTAACTTTATAGAATACTGATTTTGGGGTAAGGACAAACTTACACATTAAAGAGGACCTAAACTATCAAACCTTTATCTATTACAATCCCTCGTGAAAAATCGCTAATACCTTAAAAAGAAAGCAGAAAAACAGATACTTAATTACAACTTGGCTTGTCTCAATGAGCAAAGTGACATTGGGGGTTACGAAAGGCAAATCCACTTTGCACTACAAGTGCAAACTACAAAGTGCAAAGTGCACTTAAAATTGCACTGAAAGTGCACTTGGAAGTGCAGTCGCTGTAAATCTGAGGGGTAGATCTGAAATGAGGGGAAGCTCTGCTGATTTTATTATCCAATCATGTGCAAGCTAAAATGCTGTTTTTTATTTTCCTTGCATGTCCCCCTCGGATCTACAGCGACTGCACTTCCAAGTGCATGTTCAGTGCAATTTCAAGTGCACTTTGCACTTGTAGTTTGCTCTTGTAGTGCAAAGTGGATTTGTCTTTCGTAAATAGCCCCCAATGTCTCTTTAAAATGATCCCCATATATAAACCATATATAAACATACAAATGGATCCTTCAGCAAATCCGACCCAACCCTTAACTAGAAGACTAGACTGGACCTGACTTATCCTGGCCATTTTTTTTAGAAGAACAAACTAATGGGAAAAGACAATTATGCTTGAAAATGTTGGAGGAAAAGAAAAAAAGTACGACCAGCTATAAGATGAGTGGGTGCAGTCACAGAAATTATGAATATGCCCTTGCATAGAATCAAGACCCAAACACAAGACATATTGACTGGAGTCGACATTAACTTTACCCCATATAATAATAATATAAAAATTGCTTTGAATGTACTGGTACTTATATGGAACTAATAAGACACATAGCATACCATGCATTGTACAGCTACTATTGTGGAACAATTCTGGACAGAAAAACCTACTTGTTGAAGAGCAGTACAATGGCCCCTTAACAAGAATGTGATCCTTTTTGTCCAGAAACAGCTTGGAGCAAGTAGGTGCAGGGGGCATACACCTCGCAACACAACAAGCAAACCTTTATTATCCCAGCAAGCTGTGGACAGAGTCGTAAAACACATTGGCAGCAAGTCGTAAAAAATGCATTACTGAGCAGTTAATTATTTCTTAAGGGCCTGAAGCATTAAGGTAAGAAAATTTGTTCTTTGTTTTTTTCTGCCTTATGCATGAATAGTGACTTTGTTACATACAGAAGATCTTATTAATTATATTTCAGCGAATTACAAAACAGCTTGCGTAGCCTGCCCAGTAATTAATTGACCCTGCCAATTTTTGGTCACCTTTTTTGTTATGTGTTACATAACATGCATATCGTGTTTACAAAATGAGAGACATGTTTTAGTGGGTTATTTATTAGACTATGAGGTTATTATTACAGAAGTGGGGAAAATGCATTACAAACAACTGTGAAAGACATCATTTTACTCTTTTATGTATTGTTTTCTTTTAGAGCACTGACATATTACGCAGACCTTTAGGGCTTGTTTCTACCAGCAGCTGCACTAAATGCACGACCACTGGCGTGCGCTGGGAGGAACAAGGCCGATGTGCTGATTCAAGCGCATCTCACTGTTTGCGTTTTTCTTTTTCTGTTCGAACTTTCTTGAGATACACAAGCTACATTTCATTTAATTCTATTTGGTTTTGCAATGCAGTGGTTTTCTTTGCAATACGCTGCACTAAAGAAAGTACTGCTTGTACCACGCTTTTTTCAGCGCACACCACCGCAATTCAGTGAACTGATTCTATAGCAAACAAGGCAAACTATCTTGTCTTTACATTGGAACTACACTGGGCAATGTTGCTCAGCGCAGTCCAGTGCAAATGGTGTGAATGGGCTCTAAAGCTGGACATAGATTATATTTGTATGTATGCTATACAGCATGGAAGAGGAATACCTTGATGCAGCTGTTATATTCTGCCAGTCGCAGACAGCACCTGTCAGGAAGGCCAAACAGTGGCTGCACCTGATTGGATGACAACTTTCTGCCTGGCTCCTTACATTTTTAAAGGATAAGTTCACCTTTAAGAGCATGTTACATGTTCCACCCGTTTTTTAGGGTGGAACATGTAACATGTTCCCAATGCTGCAGCCGCTGTGCAATTCCCCTCCCTGTGACAGTAGTTCAGGGAGAAGTTCCCCATACTAGCTGTCACTTTTTTACAGTGCTTTACAGGCTGCAAAATAAATAAATAAATGCACTTTTTTTTTACCTGCAAAAAAAATGTGTATTTATTATTTTTTTCTAAAAAAGTGAACTTATCTGATATACAGAGTATATAGAGTCATTTACAGCAGCTTCTGTTTTAGAGAAGCTAATAATATGTTACATCAGTATGTTTGGGAGGATACAGGAGTAACAGGAGGAAATTCAAAACTTTTTAGAGATAGTGTTTGAGTTGGGAAATGAGCCCAGGAACTAAAACAAATTATTCATTCTATTGTTTATTAATGTGGGCCTAGGATCAGGTATATTTAAGGATATTTGCAGTAGAAAATGCAATGATTCAGCAGCTCAAACCATGAATATTATGGTAATGATGGTTTCCTATTGAAGAACAGATGTTGTTCAATGTCAGGGACAGTAATTTTCACTGAGTGATTCTAGGATAAATTCCATTTATTTGGCTTGATACATTGGGTAAATGTTCACCATCATATTTTGGGAAAATATTGGGTACTACTTGGGCAAAAACCATTGATAAATACCCCCCTGTTTTCATTTTACAGCACTGCACACTTTTCAGCCTTTTGTACTTGCAGTCAGAAGGTAAAGGTAACAGTAGAAGCCAATCATGTGCATGTCTTTGATACTGCTTGATCACCACTTCACCGCCCATCAATACCCAAATAGCCCACAAAAGACTCAAACTGGAATTTGCTAGCCATAGCAGCCCATGTTTACAAAAATCGCATAAATAACTTTACTATTCAATACAAATTTTAACAGAATTTGATCTCTACTTAACAGAGTACCTGCATTAACCTGTAAGGTAGGCCCCCAGCCTTAAAACACTGACTCGGAGACACCAATGACTGCCGATACAACTATGAACAACCCCCAGTTTATTGTTACTTAACTATACAGCATAAGGGGAACTGTCCCTTAACCTCCCTAGTGGCAATCCCGAGTGTGGCTCGGGGTGAATTTTCATTACCAAAAGCGGTAACCCCGAGCCACACTCGGGATTGCATTGCAGGAACTGATAAATGAGCATGAACATTAAAATTAACTAATACAGCTAAAACAAGAGCATGATTATTAATAATATCTGATGAATGGATATTAAAAATCATATACATCATGACATATACATATATAAAAAAATGAATATATTATGTACATATATTTTATCGTGGAGAAGAGGGGGGTAAGAGGGAATGGAGGGGGGAAAGGAGGGGGAGGGAAAAAAAAAAAAAGGGGGGAGGTGTGTGTGGGGGGGGGGTACATATTTAATATTAAAAAAATTGATATATAAAGACATATTGGCTCATAAGCCTTAAACAGAAAGGACAAGTGAAAGAAAAACACATGGATCTTCTACAGATATACTCTATGGGATAGTTTACTTACTAATGATCTCAAAACCACCACCCCAAGAAATATCTATGAGATATCCAGAATAATATATGGCCATAAGGGTCCGCTGTAGGGGATAATGAATGATATGATGAGAAATGGAACACCAGAGAATATTAATCACTACATGCACTATAATAGCACTATACATATTACAATATCGTGTGAATTTCAATCTCCTCGTTGAGTTCCCCAGGGGTGAGCGTATTTAGGGAGTAAATCCAGAACGTTTCTTGTTGGCATAAGCGGTTATAACGTTCTGCAGTGGGTAAACTATTGGGAATTGCCTCAATCGCCCACACTTTTAGGCCTGCTGTAGATTGGTGATGTTTAGTTAAAAAGTGTTTGAGGACACTGTGCATGTCACAGCCTTCTTCAATGAAGCGCCTGTGCTCACCAAAGCGTTTGCGTAGGGTATGGATAGTCCTCCCTAGGTATAATAAGCCACATGGACAGGTTAAACAATAGAAATTATGGAACTCTTTGATTATATATGCCTTGCCTTTAGCTATGAAGCTTTTTTGACCATGCTCTACGAACTGACAAGTCAGGCAAAGTTTTTTTCGACATTGAAACATGCCCACCAGAGGTATCAGGGGAATATGGTTTCTAGGTGTGGATTGAGATGTTTGTTTCATTTTACTCTGTGCATTTTTCCCCTTAATATTTTTGGCCTAACGGTATTAACTAAATATTACCAATCCACAGCAGGCCTAAAAGTGTGGGTGATTGAGGCAATTCCCAATAGTTTACCCACTGCAGAACATTATAAACACTTATGCCAACAAGAAACATTCTGGATTTACTCCCTCAATACTCTTACCCCTGGGGGACTCAACGAAGAGATTGAAATTCACACGATATAGAACTATTATAGTTCATGTAATGATTAATGTTCTCTGGTGTTCCATTTCTCATCATATCATTCATTATCCCCTACAGCGGACCCTTATGGTCATATATTATTCTGGACATCACATAGCTCTTTCTTGGGGGTGGTGGTTCTGAGATCATTAGTAAGTAAACTTTCCCATAGAGTATATCTGTAGAAGATCCGTGTGTTTTTCTTTCCCTTGTCCTTTCTGTTTAAGGCTTATGGGCCAATATGTTTTTAGATATCAATTTTAAAAATGTTTTGTATTAAATATGTACTTAAGCTGCTTTTACACAGGAACTGTCAGGCCAGTAGAAGGAGCTGTATGCTCCCAGTGCGTAGCCTTGCTTCCTGTCCTTCCAATACCGAGGTCTGCCTACCAGGTGATGTAATTTCCCTCCGTGCAGTCCACGCAGGCAGCCTGGATCCTCTATTCTTCCTGTCCTGGATTCAGCATCATGCATAGACTCTGACATCTCTGAACACTGGGAAACCGGATAGCTGGCAACCCTCGAGGAGGACCATTCAAACCACAGATATGCCTTTGATTTCTTCTTATTTGTAACTGCATTAATTGGCACAATTAAATATTCATTTAATACTACACTTAAGTGCGCCTCCCTCCTTTCCTCTTTTACATTTCTCACAGAGTATTCTGGATACGCCCTGGGGATGGCTGGCACCTGAACATTTTGTTATATACTTAAGTAGGTATGGACAAACACCTACCATATTAAGGACAATATTACCTACACATATAATTTTGAACTACTGTGCAGACTTCTCCATTGTTATGCGCTGGGTGATTATTTATTTTCTTCTTAATGTTCACATTAGGACATTCTAACATGACATGTGATAGTACTGACTAAGAAGCCTCTTTAGAATACCTTAAACGCTCTTTACAATGCCTTAAACACTCTTTACCGTGCAATTTGATGAACTGGGATCATTGTATTATATCATGTCTAGCATGAATGTATAAGGGTGGTAAGAAATTTCCTAACAGCAACTTTAAAAATGCTAGATCTTCAAATCATTAAATGAAATGTTCTGAACTCTGAGGCTTCTGTATCACATGGAAGAAACATAAGAGAAACAAACTTGTGATACAAGAAAACATATGGCTTTTAAGGGGTAATTTTCAGTGCATAAAACAGCTGATTTGGTAAATCAGTTTGAGGTATCACCTCCAGATTTGCTAAGTGGCATCTGGGTGACTAATAAATAATATTCCTCAAAAACTTGAAGGCAGACGATCAATTCCTCTTTTAATATTGCTGGTTTCTGTAGCTAAAATCAGTGGTTCAGTTATATTTGCAGGTTACAAATATGCAAGTCCTACATGACTGGGTTAAAAAAAAGTTTGGCATAGGAGGGGTTTTCTAGAGGTTAAAAGTAAATAAGGGATCAGGGGGCACTGGATTAGTGGGGCTGGCAAGAACAGAAGGGGCTTCACAGCATGGTTGGTAGGTAGGGTCCTAAGAAGTCATCAGTCATAAGCTGTCATTGGGAAAACTTCACACCTCTCTTTAAAGTTTTGGTGGATCGTTGTTGCTTTCTGTTGCGGGCAGTTACGAGTTTAGTACAGGTATGTCACAGCAGCTGGCAGGGTACAAGGTCCTTGAAGACTGTCATTATGGACAAATGTAAAGTGGTAGGGGCCCGTCTTAAGCTAGCCATAGACTTTCTTTCCTGCAACCCATGGAAGAAAAAGAAAATTGCTTGATTCCCCCATCAACATAATCAGTGTTGATGGGGAAATCCCTCCCGCTGAGCCATTGTGTTCTCCCAGCAGGGGGGCGGGGGAAGTTAACCACCTCAGTAGAACACAGTGACTACTGCTAGCAGCTATAAGAGCTGCTATAAATAATCGCATGTCAGATCCAACAGGCTGGCTGTACCCAAGCGGATCGATCAATCAACTTAGGTACATTCAGCCTGCCCATACATGGTTTGAATCGAACCGGCCAAGATTCGAACCATCTATCGCCAGCTTAACCTCCCTGAGGGTATGATTATGTCAGATTTTTGACGCTGAAAGCATTACATTATTTTGCATGGAAATTTGGCGTTTTATATTGTAGGCCTGTAATTCTTAGAAATAACACACTTAAATCTGTCCAAACAAGAGTCTAGTAGACATCCCGGGTATGATAACGTTTGAAACACGAAATCATAAATTAAAATATAATAAATAACTATAAATAATTCTAACAAATAATAATATAATAATAACAACATTTATTCAATAATGTACTCAAATCAAAAACACTGACATTTTCTCAGTTGCAGAATTGTCGCTGTTGTCACTTTCAGTGTTTGATGATGAATTTCCCCACAAATCACTATCGCTTAATTCTGCAAGTGATTCTAATTTATTATTTCTAGCTGTCTAAAACCACTTTTGATGTAAAGGGACACTTTTTGGTTGCCATGGACAATCTTAAGTTTCCAGGAAGAAAGAACAGTATATATAATATAAAACTGCATGCAGGGCACTGGACAAAGCATTAGGGACAACAGGGATGTGAAATAATTTAATACAGTAATGTAATCTGTAAGATTACAGTGTACTGTATGTGTTATATGTTTTTCACTTTTTGAATTTGGCGCCGGGCCCCGTCCCTGTGCGTTGCGACACTCGCAGGGAACAGAGCCTGGCACTGTGATAGACAGAGCGGAGGACTCAGCTCGCACACACAGTGGGGGGACATTGTAGGATCCTGGGAACAAGGTAAGTAACATTGCCTGGATCCTGCAATGCAATCCCGAGTGTGGCTCTGGGTTACCGCTTTTAGTAATGAAAATTTACCCCGAGCCACACTCGGGATTGCCACTAGGGAGGTTAAGGGACGGTTCCCCTTATGCTGTATAGTTTAGTAACAATAAACTGGGGGTTGTTCATAGTTGTATCGGCAGTCATTGGTGTCTCCGAGTCAGTGTTTTAAGGCTGGGGGCCTACCTTACAGGTTAACGCAGGTACTCTATTAAGTAGAGATCAAATTCTGTTAAAATTTGTATTGAATAGTAAAGTTATTTATTTGTAAACATGGGCTGCTATGGCTAGTAAATCCCAGTTTGAGTCTTTTGTGGGCTATTTGGGTATTGATGGGCGGTGAAGTGGTGATCTAGCAGTATCTAGCAGTATCAAAGACATGCACATGATTGGCTTCTACTGTTACCTTTACCCTCTGACTGCAAGTACAAAAGGCTGAAAAGTGTGCAGTGCTGTAAAATGAAAACAGAGGGGTATTTATCAATGGTTTTTGCCCAAGTAGTACCCAATATTTTCCCAAAATATGATGGTGAACATTTACCCAATGTATCAAGCCAAATAAATGGAATTTATCCAAGAGTTACTTTCCCTGACATTCAACAACATCTGTTCTTCAATAGGAAACCATCATTACCATAATATTCATGGTTTGAGCTGCTGAATCATTGCATTTTCTACTGCAAATATCCTTAAATATACCCGATCCTAGGTCCACATTAATAAACAATAGAATGAATAATTTGTTTTAGTTCCTGGGCTCATTTCCCAACTCAAACACTCTCTCTAAAAAGTTTTGAATTTCCTCCTGTTACTCCTGTATCCTCCCAAACATACTGATGTAACATATTATAAGCTTCTCTAAAACAGGAGCTGCTGTAAATGACTGTATATACTCTGTATATCAGATAAGTTCACTTTTTTAGAAAAAAATAATAAATACACATTTTTTTTGCAGGTAAAAAAAAGTGCATTTATTTATTTATTTTGCAGCCTGTAAAGCACTGTAAAAAAGTGACAGCTAGTATGGGGAACTTCTCCCTGAACTACTGTCACAGGGAGGGGAATTGCACAGCGGCTGCAGCATTAGGAACATGTTACATGTTCCACCCTAAAAACGGGTGGAACATGTAACATGCTCTTAAAGGTGAACTTATCCTTTAAAAATGTAAGGAGCCAGGCAGAAAGTTGTCATCCAATCAGGTGCAGCCACTGTTTGGCCTTCCTGACAGGTGCTGGCTGCGACTGGCAGAATATAACAGCTGCATCAAGGTATTCCTCTTCCATGCTGTATAGCATACATACAAATATAATCTATGTCCAGCTTTAGAGCCCATTCACACCATTTGCACTGGACTGCGCTGAGCAACATTGCCCAGTGTAGTTCCAATGTAAAGACAAGATAGTTTGCCTTGTTTGCTATAGAATCAGTTCACTGAATTACGGTGGTGTGCGCTGAAAAAAGCGTGGTACAAAGCAGTACTTTCTTTAGTGCCGTGTATTGCAAAGAAAACCACTGCATTGCAACACCAAATAGAATTAAATGAAATGTAGCTTGTGTAGCTCAAGAAAGTTCGAACAGAAAAAGAAAAACGCAAACAGTGAGATGCGCTTGAATCAGCACATCGGCCTTGCTCCTCCCAGCGCACGCCAGTGGTCGTGCATTTAGTGCAGCTGCTGGTATAAACAAGCCCTAAAGGTCTGCGTAATATGCCAGTTCTCTAAAAGAAAACAATACATAAAAGAGTAAAATTATGTCTTTCACAGTTGTTTGTAATGCATTTTCCCCACTTCTGTAATAATAACCTCATAGTATAATAAATAACCCACTAAAACATGTCTCTCATTTTGTAAACACGATATGCATGTTATGTAACACATAACAAAAAAGGTGACTAAAAATTGGCAGGGTCAATTAATTACTGGGCAGGCTACGCAAGCTGTTTTGTAATTCGCTGAAATATAATTAATAAGATCTTCTGTATGTAACAAAGTCACTATTCATGCATAAGGCAGAAAAAAACAAAGAACAAATTTTCTTACCTTAATGCTTCAGGCCCTTAAGAAATAATTAACTGCTCAGTAATGCATTTTTTACGACTTGCTGCCAATGTGTTTTACGACTCTGTCCACAGCTTGCTGGGATAATAAAGGTTTGCTTGTTGTGTTGCGAGGTGTATGCCCCCTGCACCTACTTGCTCCAAGCTGTTTCTGGACAAAAAGGATCACATTCTTGTTAAGGGGCCATTGTACTGCTCTTCAACAAGTAGGTTTTTCTGTCCAGAATTGTTCCACAATAGTAGCTGTACAATGCATGGTATGCTATGTGTCTTATTAGTTCCATATAAGTACCAGTACAGTCAAAGCAAATTTTATATTATTATTATATGCTGTAAAGTTAATCTCCGACTCCAGTCAATATGTCTTGTGTTTGGGTCTTGATTCTATGCAAGGGCATATTCATAATTTCTGTGACTGCACCCACTCATCTTATAGCTGGTCGTACTTTTTTTCTTTTCCTCCAACATTTTCAAGCATAATTTTCTTTTCCCATTAGTTTGTTCTTCTAAAAAAAATGGCCAGGATAATTCAGGTCCAGTCTTCGAGTTAATGGTTGGGTTGGATTTGCTGAAGGATCCATTTGTATGTTTATATATGGTTTATATATGGGGATCATTTTAAAGAGACATTGGGGGCTATTTACGAAAGGCAAATCCACTTTGCACTACAAGAGCAAACTACAAGTGCAAAGTGCACTTGAAATTGCACTGAACATGCACTTGGAAGTGCAGTCGCTGTAGATCCGAGGGGGACATGCAAGGAAAATAAAAAACAGCATTTTAGCTTGCACATGATTGGATAATAAAATCAGCAGAGCTTCCCCTCATTTCAGATCTACCCCTCAGATTTACAGCGACTGCACTTCCAAGTGCACTTTCAGTGCAATTTTAAGTGCACTTTGCACTTTGTAGTTTGCACTTGTAGTGCAAAGTGGATTTGCCTTTCGTAACCCCCAATGTCACTTTGCTCATTGAGACAAGCCAAGTTGTAAGTAAGTATCTGTTTTTCTGCTTTCTTTTTAAGGTATTAGCGATTTTTCATGAGGGATTGTAATAGATAAAGGTTTGATAGTTTAGGTCCTCTTTAATGTGTAAGTTTGTCCTTACCCCAAAATCAGTATTCTATAAAGTTAACCTCCAGGGTCATAGCTACTGCCTACCCAACTCAATGTCAGATGGCTTGTCAGCTCTGATGTTCCAATACAGTGCATGGGTCATAGCTACCCCATCTTTGTCTCCAGTGTATGTGCCAGTCTGACTATAGATTATAAGGTAAAGGTAAACAAGTATATCAATTATATTGATGCCAAGGCTTAAAGCCCAATTCCAGTAATTAAAAAATATCTACCCTTTCAGTGAGCCCCTGCCCCGCACTTCATAGTTAGATTTTGCTTAATCTCCAGAGTTTTGCTTTAAATTCAAAACCAAAAACATACATTTTTCAGTAAATTTGACGTCATGCCTCACTGCATAAAGTTTTTTTTTTAACCACTTTCAGACCGGACCAATTTGCAGCCAAAAGACCAGGCCCCTTTTTGCGATTCGGCACTGCGTCGCTTTAACTGACAATTGCGCGGTCGTGCGACGTGGCTCCCAAACAAAATTGATGTCCTTTTTTTCCCACAAATTGAGCTTTCTTTTGGTGGTATTTGATCGCCCCTGCGGTTTTTATTTTTTGCGCTATAAACAAAAAAGTGCGACAATTTTGAAAAAAAACGCATTCTTTTTTATTTTTTGCTATAATAAATATCCCCCAAAAATATATAAAAAAAACATATTTTTTCCTCATTTTAGGCCGATGTGTATTCTTCTACATATTTTTGGTAAAAAAAATCGCAATAAGCGATTATTGATTGGTTTGCGCAGAAGTTATAACGTTTACAAGATAGGGGACAGTTTTATAGCATTTTTAATAATAATTTTTTTGTATTAGTAATGGCGGCGATCAGCGATTTTTATTGTGACTGCGACATTATGGCGGACACATCAGACATTTTTGACGCATTTTTGGGACCATTGTCGATTATACAGCAATCAATGCTATTTAAATGCATTGATTCCTGTATAAATGACACTGGCAGTGAAGGGGTTAACCTCTAGGTGGCAGTGTAGGGGTTAAGTATGCCTAGCGGTGTGTTTCTTACTGTGGGGGGGCGTGGCTGTCAGCTAGTGAATGCTGATCTCTGCTCCAATCACAGGGAGCAGGGATCGGCGTCACTAGTTGCTAGGCAGAACGGGGAGATGCTGTTTATTTCCACATCTCCCCGTTCAGCCTTCCCGTGAGACGATGGCGGGTGTCTCCGTGGGACCCGCGACCGGCCTCAAGGGGATCCCGACCGGCGCGGGAGCGCGCCGCTCCCGATGGCACGGCGGCATTTTAAAAGGGACTTATATATACGCCATTATGCCTGTCCGTGCCATTCTGCCGACGTACATCGTCGTGCGCCGGTCGGGAAGCGGTTAAAGCAAATCACTTTTTTTCAATCTGTTGCATATTTAGAGCCAGTAACAACTGCCCCCTCCCCAGCTGGCTTATGTATAGATAGACCTTCCTGGACATTGGTTGATTTTAATCTCAAAAATTAAATAGAGACACCTTCACTTCAAGTGTATATAAACCCAGAATAATTTTTTTAAAGATTATCTGTATTTAAAAAAACGGAGTAAAGGTAATCTTTAAACAATTGATTTTATTTTTGCATATACTTTGGGAGAGAGATATGTTGGATTTTTGAGATGGAAATCAACCAACCCGTAAGGGACAATTTATACAAAGCTGGAAGTAAAAAACACCGAAAACAAGCTTTCTGCTATGGTTACCTTTAGGGTTTGTACACCTGTGGACTAAGAACGGTAAGCTTGTATAGACAGGGTCCTCATCTCCTCCTTCATCATGTCTTTGTCTTGATTTTCGCTCGTAGTCTATAATTGTCTGCCATCAATTATTTAAAGATTAATATGTCAGTGCATTATAAATAAATAATAGCAATAATAAAAATACACGACTAGGTAAAAACCTAGCTGCGGAGGTATTAGAAAGAATAAGAACTGCAATACCAGTGTCAATAGATGCAGATGCAGATGCCCACAGCCCCATGTTCATAGAGCACAAAGCAGTACATAGAGAAGCAGACACTTGGCTCGGAGTGCTCATCTGCAAATCTGTACATGTTGTAGGAGCACGAGGTGAAATGTACTTTCACACTTCTACTTGTCTGCTGTAAATTAGCCTGATGTCAGAAGAACAGAAGTCAGAGGAACTTACCCGGGAGAAGGACCTGAGGTTATGACTTTCCTAGCCCTGTGTGTTCCAGACCTAGCAGCTAGGCAACTAATGATATATCAGGTGTATGAAAAATGGAAGAACAGGACTGAACAGGATCTCCTGACACCATGTTGGCTGGAAATAAAAGGGAGCCAGAGCCAGATGTCCCCACAGTGTTAGTCCTTACAGAAACTTTTTAAAGGTCTATAGAACATTCCATGGTAGCTGCGTTTGTGCTTTAAAGAACTGCCTTTGTCTCATATATTAAGTTTAAAAAAAGAAAGAGCTGTTTATGTTGCCCATAGCTAGCAGCTATGTTATTCCCTATTCCGATGTAAGACATATAAAAAACACTACCCACAGCAATCACTGCAGTTGTGTCATTAATTGTACTTTGATTTGTGGTTTGTGTAATGTTGGCAGCTGCATTCATTCTTGTGCATGTTACCAGCAGTAACAACAAACAGGATGCTATCTGGGCAAACACTGCATTTATGTATATACATAGAGCTAGAAAACATTGTAAGATGGGACTTTTTAGGCACAATATTTTACAAAAAACAAGTTTCTCCCTTACTAAAGCACCTGGGAATGTCACTCAAAGGTTTACAATGGGAAGATACAAACAATAAATTATTGTATTAATTATGATTATCTCATTTAGATTGCTTTTTGTACACAAAGAAGTGGGCAATGTCCAGGAAACGCGTTGGGCCATAGAAAATCAGTACCTTTGGAAAGGATGCCCTACTATGTCAAATAAAAATTACAATATTGTATTTTATTGTTTTTATGAGATTTTATAATAAGTGGAATTCATGTATATGTTGTAATTGTAATGAAAAATAGTATTTTATGTAAAATGTTGTACCTCACAAGTCCTATCTTACAACGCTTTGTAGGTTTATATTGCTATAGGGATGTACCACATAATAATTGTTATCCTTATATAAATAGAGCTTTTATATGGTGATCTTTGATAGCCAAGCTCTATGGAATGATCAGTAGAGCTGATCAGTAGAGTAGATCAGTAGAGCCTAGTAAAAAGCATAATATTAATAAAACTAAAGAAACAACAGTGCAACCCCATAGTATAGCATTATAAAAATAAAAGAACTGACAATTTATTGAAAAATAGAAATGCACCCACAAAAGTACGCATGTGTAGGGAATGGCATGAAGGTGACTTGGGAGCCAGAAACGTCCGAAGGACAGCCAGAGAATCATCAGCCTTGGTCACCAACTGGGGATAAAGCATGCTGAAGATGGAGGAAGCTGCTATTATTGCAACTGCAAACCGTGTTCAACCCAGGTAGGTTAGCCCAGCATAGACAGGCCAATGAAGAAGCCAACCGATTTTGAAAACGTGTCCTGTGTCTATAAAACATGCGTATACAGTGACATTGGGGCTTCCAGTCCTGGGTTGAACACTGCTTGCAGTTGCAGCGACAGAGCTTCCTCCATCTTCAGCACGCTTTATCCCCAGCTGTCACGTACCTGGTGGAGATCGGGCTGTAGAGGGGACTTATCTTGCACCTCCTGTCCAACACCCCTGGTAGTGATGACAGGGAGTGGAGGACACAGAGTGGCACGAGGGCCGATGTAGCGGATGACTCTGGCTGTACTTTGGCAGGAACCAGGTGACTTGAGAGCGCGGGGCCGGAACTGAAGACAGGAGCTGCGTGACGCTGAATCAGTAGCTGGAATAGTAGCTGGGATGTAAGCCAAGGGTTCATCAACAGCCAGGCAGAGCAGGTACCGAGACGTGAGGCAGAGGCAAAGACGGGACACAAGCCAGGTTCGGTACACAGTCGGGCAATGAGGCACAGGAACATCAGGCAGAAGCAGAGTCAAACACAAGCCGGAGTCACAAGTAGGCAGGCAGAGGTCAAGAGGTGGTTCAGGTAAGCCGGGTCAGGATACAGGAAACTGGTTCAGATCGGGTAAGCAAGCACTAGCTGAAAAGACCACTCAGCAAGTTGTGCATGTCACTGGCAGGTTTAAATAGGCAGATTGGCACCAACGCGCGCACCAACGCGCACCTGTGCATGCTCGTGCATGCACCAGTACATGTCCTTTATTGTGCATCTCCTGGATTGTCCACGCCTGTGCACCACTGTGCGCTTGTTGCCCGGGTTTCCCTTACACCAGCCGGTGGCCAGGGTTGGTGGTTCTCTGGCTGCCCCTCGGACATTTTGGTCTCCCAAGTCACCTTTTTGTCATGCCCTACACGTGCATACTTTTATGAGTGCATTTCTATCTTTCAATAAATTGTCATTTGTTTTATTTTTGTTGTTTCTTTTGTTTTCTTCCAGTGGTTGGAAACTGAGCGCCCTCTCTGGTCTTCTAGCTGCAGCTCCTAGTTTTAGCTATGTTTAGCACTCTGGGCTATCCTACGCAAACCTTTTAATACTGTTGGTACATATCATTAGCATTGTCATTTACCAACCATTTTCCACAATTTTCATCTCTTATTTAGGTACTTTTGTTTTTATATCCATTTTGCATAATTCGTCCATTTAATAGATTCATTACAACTATCATTCACATTATGCCTGATTTATCAGACCACTCCCGAGCACTGTAGTTTGTCTGGGCTTGACAAGTTCATTGATTCACATATTTATTCCTTGCATAATAATAATAATGATAAGCTTTATGTTTCATAGCACCTTTAAAAGTACCTTCCCAAAGTGCTTTACAAAAGAAAAAAAAAACAAATACTACACAAGGAAAAGGAACAAAAAGGTAATAGGTGAAGTCTTGTCCAAAGAAAAAGAATTTCAGTTTTGATTTGTAATACGTTAAAGAGGGTGACTCTCAGATGTTTTGGGGAAGTGACAGTACATTGGGGGAGGTGGGGGGTGGACATGTTAAAAAACTGAAATGTATCCAGAAATTCATAAGCAATGGTTACCTTTTGCTTATGAAAACAACATCAACAGTAGATCAAAAGCTATAGGTTATTTTGAAACTGTTGACTTTTCTTGTAAAAGTCAAGCTTGGTCCAACATCCTTTGGCTCGCTGGTCAATAAGATATCTGTAGTGGGTAGGTCAAACTTAATTGTTTTGCAAGAAGACTAGAGATTTGTATATAAATTTACAGGAAAACCTAAGAATGCATTTACAGTTTCAGAAATTGACTGCTTAAAACATTGACAACTTCTATAAAATGACGGTAATTGGTGACCTGGTGTACCCCAGCTATGTTCAGACAAAAGCAAAATGAACTGAAGATAAATAAAGTTCATGGGAGCTTTACTGCTTCAACAACTTTAAGTTGGGATCCCCTAGCAAATGTGCATACCTGAACCTAATCTGGCTCTTTGAAAACATTTAATTAGCACTATGGCCCTTGAAGACTGTTTTTTTAAGGTTTTAAGCAGCCTTACCAAAATCATTTCTCCACCCTGAATACTCCTGTAACAAAGGTTTCATACATTGTCGACAGATCATGATATTTATTAATGAAAAACCCACATTTGCGGCATACCTGTTTTTGCAATGTAACAAACTCCTTCAAAAAATTACCTTAATATGAATTTGGCCTGGTACTGCGGCAGCACCATTTTTGTTGCATCACATTTCCAGTCCTTGATCAATATGAATCTATTTTTAATGTGTTCTGTACATCTTTTATAGTTTGCCCCACAATATAAAAAGCCCTTTTAACATTGTCCTGAACACAATCCTTTTTTCCTTTGGGACAGGTCATGTGATACGTTATAGCTGTCACTGCTGTAGACTGGATAAAGTGGCACATCACAGGACAAAGATCAATCTAGGCAGGTTTATGGCTCAGTTTCAGGAAGAAGGAAGCAGGGAGTGGAAATTCCCACAGATGTTGACTTGATCAGATCCTCTGAAGTTGCCTGATGGATGTATTATCACTCCATCACTCTGTAAATATACAACTTTTTGTAAATACAGGATATGTTTGTGGTCATTGGAGAACCAAAGTTCCTTTAGGGGAGAGCCAGAGCATGTCCATTTTTTATATTTGTTAGTGAAAATCTCATTTTTAAAAGACTTTTTATTTGGCGAAATGCTTACTATTATTTCAGCATTAGACAATATCCCATCTGCATGTAGTAAGTGACACCAAGGCCAGATTCACACCTCAGTGTTTTGTAGTTTGAAGCTCGAAGCTCCAAAACACTGGAGGAGAAAAAAAATCAATTATTCCCTATGGAGGTGGTTCACATCTCCACTATAAGTTGCCTGAAACCAAATGAGTGAAGCTCAAAAAAGTTCTGGAGTTTTCTTTGTAGCTCATATTGGGCAGATTTTTGCGTTTTGGTGTTTTTTTTCCCATAAAAATGAATAGAAACACATTATTTGCATATTTTTGGGCGCATTTGTGCGTTTTTACGTGATTTTCTGCTAAAATGAAAAATTGAAAAAAAGTAGGAATAATATATGAATAAATAAATGTAAAATAAATACACAAATAACTAAAAATCATCATTAATAAATAATAAATAAAATAAATTAATAATGTGTAATAATGCATAAATAAATAATAATTAACCCCTAACCTTAAAAAATATATTAAATAAATTGTTATTATTATTATTATTAATAATAATAATAATAATAATAATAATAAACACCCAAACCCGAATGAAAACAAAACTATTATTGTTATTATTATTATTAATAATAATAATAATAATAATAAATAATGATAATAATCATTTATTATATAATTATTTATTTATTTTGTGTTAGGGCTAGGTTGTTTAGTTATTATTATTTTATTATTATTATCACTTTTTCATTTTTTACAGGAGACACTGACGGCAACTGAGCCATAGGTGCCTGCTGCTGTCAGTCAAACTCCTGTGAGGAGGGGGTGTTGACGTTGATTACAGGTACTGTGTGGGTCTATAGACACACACAGCCCGGGTCTGGAGCATACGCATGAGTACCTTTTTAGCAACTAGCTTGCTAAGGAGTTACCTGGAAAAGTGAGACGTTGACACACCAGTTGGGGACTTCCAGAAGAGGGGGTAAGAGACATCCCTGTGCAATATTGTTGGTTATGTGACTGCCTCCGCTCTTTGAGAACCGTACATTGCCAGGACTGTGAGGCAGCAGCAGTATATCTGTTTTAGTGACATCACTGCTCTGTACTTCCCTTTGATGTAAGCCCAAAGTGGGATTTTGTACACAAAGGTGACAATACCACTGTTCTGTAGAATGGCGGAGTATAAAGCTATCTATACACTGAGGGAATTTGGGTGAAAATTTATTCTGTGGGTGGCCCTGTCAGCACCCTCCCATTCGGCATCATTCACCTGGCTCTATAGAGCTAGGTTGAAAATTGTCAGCCAAACAGCACCTCCATTTAGTCAGGTGCAGGAATTGTCCAAGTATTTTGACAGCCAGTGGGTTCTGCCCCCCCTCCCCCCAAAGCACCTTGTCCCCATGTTGATGGGGACAGGGGCCTCTTCCTATTCTGTGATGTCACAAGGGGGTTGGACCATCAGGTAAAGTAACAGGTGGCCCAGCCCCTTACCTATTAAAGAACTGTCACCCGGCAGAAGAGGCATTGGGCGGGCAAAGCTTCTTTTTTTTTTTAGGTGTCATGATTGACAATGGATCTACATCATAGGATATTTTTTTAATAAAGGACTTTTATTTGTTTTTGACAGGTTTTTTTGGTAAAAGAGTAGGGGTACAATGTACCCTTACTCATTCACATGGGGGAGCGGGATCTGGGGGCCCCCTTGCCGTCCCTTCAGAGCTCAGTGCGTGCGGGTGTGATGTCATTGCGGCGTGGCCAATCAGATGGCTGGAGGATGCAAACCCAGAAGGAAGATGGAAGCGCCTTCAGGGCTTCGTTCTAAGGTAAGTATTTCATAATGTGCTAGTATGCAATGTATACTAGCACATTATGCCATTGTCTTACAGGGTTAAAAAAAAAGAAGTTTACTACCATTTTAAAAATGAGGGTTTACAATCACTTTAAAGCCAGACTCCAGGTAGATATATATAATAAAAAAACACATGTATGCACCATCAATATTTATTTATTACAGATACTTATATAGCGCTGAAAATTTACGCAGAGCTTAACATATTGTAACATTCACATCAATTATTGCCCTCAAGGAGCGTACAATCTAATCTAACTTACATTCATTAAACATGTGCAGAACAGCATGTTTAATAAATGTAAGTTATATTAGATTGTAAGCTCCTTGAGGGCAACCATTGTTTCTGATAGATTTGTTATGTTACTAATTTTGTTTCCTTTCGGAATTTGTTTAGTTTGGTTTTGGAATTTTTTTGATTACATTTTTTTTTCGTAAAATTTTGTTTTGTTCGTTAATTTTCTAGTGAATTCCCGATTTTCGGAATGATTCGAATCAGTCAAAAAATGGCCACATGCCTTTAACATGGGGGGGTGCTTTGGGGTAGGGAGTGGTCTGCCTACCCACCCTAAAGCGCCCTGTCTCCATGTTGTGGGGGTCTGCAAGTGGGGGGGGGGGCTTATTGGAATCTGGAAGCCCCCAGATCCCGCCCCCCCATGTATGGCCCATTCACCAAAAAAGTGTAAAAAGTGAATAAAAGCAGTACACAAGTTTTTGACAATTCCTTTATTAAAAAACAAAAAACAATGTCCCCTGATGTAGAGCCACCATCAATCACGCCACCCGCCGCATCACCGACCTGAAAAAAGAAAAAAACTCTGGCCTCTTCGAACGCTCCCTGGACATTTCTTAAATAGCTAAGGGGCAGAGTCACCCAATGACATCCGTGGGTGACCCTGCCCCCTTGTAACATCACCCACTGGGGCATGCTGGGTTGGTGATGTCACAAGGGGGTGGGACCACCAGGTGACATCACCAGGTGGCCCCAACCCTTACCTATTTAAGAACTGTCACCTGGCAGAGTAGGAATTAGGCAGTCAGTCTTCATCGCGGGCAGAGCTTTTTTTTGGGTGTGGCTGGTGTCATGATTGATAACGGATCTACATTGGGAGACATTGTTTTTTTTATTTTTCATTTTTTTTATAAAGAACTTGTCAAAAACCGTCTACTGTTTTTCTTTATTTTTGATTTTTTTTTTTTGTTGAATGAGTAGGGGTGCAATGTATGGGACTGATATGAATCTTAGGGGGGACCCACGCCATTTTTTTTTACATTTTTGACCCAAAGGGCCTGGTATGGACAGAATTTGTTTTCTTTATTTTTTTAAATAGCAGGACCAGCAATCGCGACCGCAAGTCAATCTGATTTGACTTTTTTCTTTAGAAACTTAATTTTTGCTGCAGCAGGTTCTATACATGTTACAGATGCGCCACTTTACAGGCCGTCGCTTCAGAGTGCATGCCCTGGTGATGTCACTGGCTGCATGCACTGTGAATATCTCCTAAACAATGCAGGTTTAGGAGATATTCACTGTACCTACAGGTAAGCCTTATTATAGGCTTACCTGTAGGTACAAGATCAAAAAAAAAGTGTTTACTTCCACTTTAAGCATTTTCAGCAGCTAGTTTTATAATTTACTAAGTATGCAGCTTCTTGATCATTTAATCCCTGCCTATGTTCCAGTTTACACTGGTGCCACTATCAATGCCCCAAGTTTCCTGTTTCAGGGTGGCTCCTTTCTCTTGCAGTATCCTATGGAGCCACCGTTACATGCAGGGACTACAGTTGTGTCTCCCTACATTGTGTGCATCAATAAACACACATTCTCAAAGAAAAGCATGGTAAGGCATTCCCCTGTTCCTCTCTCCCTCTTCCCCTCATTTCTCCAAGCTAACAGATTGACTGGAGATTGCACTGTCCTGTGTTAACTCTTTCCTGTGAACACCGGATGTTCAGGAAAGCAGCACCAAGACAGCAGAAGCCAGAAGCATTGAACGCTGTACACTGCAAATGTCAAGGTAAGAATTTCAACAAATAGTTTACTGGGGTATGCTTATTTTATTGTGCCCAATATGTTAGGCTAAAAAACATTGAGGGTTTAAAGCGGAGTTCTAGGCTTTTTTTTAACTTAAAAGTCAGCAGCTACAAAACATTTAGCTGCTGACCTTTAATAAACAGACACTTACCTGTTCCACGGTCCAGCGATGCGGCCGCACGGAGCCCCGCTCCTCTCCCTCTCCTCTCCTCCGCGCATCCATTGGAACTGTGGGCAAACGGCCGTAAAAGCTTGCGGCTTCACGGCCGGGAGCACACTGTAGTGGACAGGCCATCTTCTGGGACCTGTCACATGTCCCAGAAGATTGCAGAGAGGGAGGGACCGCCTAGGGGAGAGGAGGAGTCGCCTAGGCGGCTGAAGATAGGAAGCAGGAAGTAGGACAGGAAGTCCCTCTCTAAAGTAGTCACCCACCCACCCCCCCCCCCCCCCCAAAAAAAAATTACATGCCAAATGTGACATGTAAGGGGGGGAGGAGTGCTTAAAGCAAGATTTGGGTGGAACTCCGCTTTAATACTGCTTTAAAAATATAGTACCATAATTGCATGGCTCAGATTCATAGGTGTAACCATGAAAAAGCACAGTGACATTTCCTTAGGGACTCTCCACATCACACGGGCTTCAACAACCCAAATTTAGTGTTAGAAACGCACTGTTTACTTCCTCCTGTAAATTCAGAGGAGGCAGCTGTAGCCACACTTCACCGGAGGATGTCAAATATTTCTCGGTTCTACCTAGTAACACAGACTCTGAAAACATTACAGGCCCAGGGGCTGCTAGAACCATCAGGATCCTAACAAAACAATGTGAGCAGGCTGTTTGCTCTTGTTGACATTTCTTTAGCAGATGCGAGAGATGAATGTGTTTTCTCCCTTTGTTTGGACATTGACTGTCATCACCACAATTACCTTGTTCCAGGACATGAGAAACTACCCAACTTTTACTTTCTTATTATTCTTTCTACATTTGCAAAACACATTAAATAAACCACACAGCATACGTAAAGTCTTAGAAGCTCAAAGCCCGGTGGGAGTGGCAGGCCGTGTTTTTCTAGCAGCCATAACTGAGTTTTTTTTAGGGCCCCTGTCACACCAGAAACGTAAAGTTTCAGCCCTTTCTGATTATATTTTCTGGTGATTTGTAGCTACAATACTTCCAATACAGCTATGAATTAAGGATGTGACATAGTCATCAGCAACTGCATTGAGTAACATGAACAGCTACTGAAGCTGGCCAATAGGGAGATACACTATATTGTCAAAAATATTGAGACACCTGCCTTTACACGCACATGAACTTTAATGGCATCCCAGTCTTAGGCTTGATTCACACTAATGCGTTTTTTGATGCATTTTGCATTTTGCAGAAATGCAGGGAAATTTTTTAACATGGGTTCCTATGGAACATGTTCACATCAATGCATTTTTGTGCCTCTGCGTTTTTAGAAAGGGTCAGGGACTTTTTTTTCATGCAAAATGCAGGGTTTTGCATGTAATAGTCAATGGACCCACATCCAAAACGCAAATACGGCGTTTTCACCGCGTTTTTGCAGCGATTTGCATTTTTTTTTTCATTTTTTTACACTGTATGTAGCTGTTTGCTAAGCAATCACAATGTAAAAAAAAAAAACGCTGCAAAATCGCGGTAAAAACGCGTGTCCACAAACACGGCAAGCACCGCAAAAAGCACTGCAAAAACGCTCAAAAGCAACATGCATAGATGTGAATCGAGCCTAAGGCCCCTTTCACACTGGGGCGGTTTGCAGGCGTTATTGCGCTAAAAATAGCGCCTGCAAACTGACTCGAAACAGCTGTTGCTGTGTCTTCAGTGTGAAAGCCCGAGGGCTTTCACACTGAAGCGGTGCGCTTGCAGGACGCTGGAAAATGTCCTGCAAGCCGCATCTTTGGCTCGCTGTAGGAGCGGTATATTTACCGCTCCTATAGCGCCCGTTCCCATTGAAAACAATGGGGCAGCGCTCCGAACCCGCCCGCAAAACGCCGCTGCAGCGGCGGTTTGCGGGCGGTATTAACCCTTTTTCGGCCGCTCGCGGGGGGTAAAACCACCCCGCTAGCGGCCGAAACGACGGTAAAGCGTCGCTAAATATAGCGCCGCTTTACCGCCAGCGCCCCCAACGCCCCAGTGTGAAAGTAGCCTTAGGCTGGATTCACACCTATGCATTTTTAGTGCTTTTTGCAGATTTGCACTACAGTCCATTTAACATGGTTTCCTATGGAACACGTTCTGTAGTGCAAATCTGCAAAATGCAAAAATCACTAAATATGCCTAGGTGTGAATCCAGCTTTAGTCTGTAGGATTCAATATTGAGTTGGCCCACCCTTTGCAGCTATAACAGCTTCAACTCTTCTGGGAAGGCTGTCCACAAGGTTTAGGAGTGTGTCTATGGGAATGTTTGACCATTTTTCCAAAAGTGCATTTGTGAGGTCAGGCACTGATGTCTCCACTCTAAGACCTGATTCACACCTATGCATTATTTAGTGCATTTTCAGCTTTGCAGAAACACACTACAGTCCATTTAACATGGCTGCCTATGGGTCACGTTCACATATATGCATTTTATGGAAAGGGCCAGGGACTTTTTTCTGGTTTTTGGTTCCATAGACTTCAATGGATCAAAAACATGTATTGGAATATGCAAACTGCAACCTGCATAGGTGTGAACCAGGCCTAATTCCTCCCAAAGTTGTTTTATTGGGTTGAGGTCTGTACTCTGTGCAGGCCAGTCAAGTTCCTCCACCCCAAACTCACTCATCCATGTCTTCATGGACCTTGCTTTGTGCACTGGTGCACAGTCAAATTGGAATAGGAAGGGGCCATCCCCAAACTGTTCCCACAAAGTTGAAAACATGAAATTGTCCAAAATGTCTTGGTATGCTGACACCTTAAGAGTTCCCTTCACTGGAACTAAGGGGCCAAGCCCAACCCCTGAAAAACAACCCCACACCATAATCCCCCCTCCACCAAATGAATTGGACCAGTGCACAAAGCAAGCTCCATAAAGACATGGATGAGTGAGTTTGGGGTGGAGGAACTTAACTGGCCTACACAGAGTCCTGACCTCAACCCGATAGAACACCTTTGGGGTGAATTTGAGTGGAGACTGCAAGCCAGGCCTTCTCTTCAACATCAGCGCCTGATCTCACAAATGCGCTTCTGGAAGAATGGTCAAACATTACCATAGACACACAGCCTTCCCAGAAGGGTTGAAGCTGTTATAGTTGCAAAGGATGGGCCAGTTCAATATTCAATCCTACGGACTAAGACTGGGATGCCAATAAAGTTCATGTGCGTGTAAAGGCAGGCTTCCCAATACTTTTGACAATATAGTGTAGCTTTGTAAGCTATAAAAAGTCAATTTCTCAGCAACTAAAGCCACATACACGCTTGGCCTTGATGAATGAGACTCCGTTATTTAGGTGAGGCCAGACAAATGCGCCCAGGGACAAATGTCCAGGATGCAGACTGCTTGTGTTTCGGGCATTTGTCCCTGGATGCATGCTGCCCTAAACTTTAGTACTGCTAGTTGTACCATTCAGCCCCATCAAGCCGCAGTAGCTGTCAGCCTCTCAGACAGGTGCTGGATGGTGCACCTATGCCCAAACCTAAATGCTGAAGCCACATTCACCTCATGGTATACCGACAGTCGGCACACACACAATTTTGCAACAGGCACTTTCGAAAAAAGTGGACTGAACAATTGTGCCCGCAGGGCCATACACAGCTCGAATTTCACCCAAGCCATCAGGAATGAGACGAAATTTGAGCAGTTTACTTGCTTGGAATTTCTGGGACATGGACTCTTCTTTGACTGCAATTGATCTATAGGCACAAGGAAATGCACAGGATTGCTTCTTGAAATGTATTTTCTATTTTCTATTTCCTTTTTGTTTTTTTCCCTTGTCCTGATGTCATAGAGATAGAAAGTTCAGGGACTGTTGCACATATCAAATCATTACTGTAATTTTAAATTTTTTCCACTCCAAGATCCAAAACAAAAAATAAATGTGGCTGGAGTTAGGTTTTATAGTGCTCGTATTCATACATACCTTAAAACAATAGAACCAGAAAGAAGAAAAATGGTAAATACTGAAAATCCAATTATACTTCTGAATCACTCCATGCAGCAGCACAAAGGGGTCAGCTCCTTAAAGGGCACCAAGGTTTTCTAAGGAAAAATTGTTAAATTGACATACTTCATTTGCAGTGCCACCTAGTGGCGATATCTGGTATTGTGTTACAACCATAAACTATAAAATAATGCCTGCATTCTAATGGCCAACTGGATGTTCTATTGGGAACATCCAGTTTCCCAAGCAATGGCAGCAGCTAGAACACTAGGGGTCCTGTAGAAGACGGTCACCATTCAGTGTTACTACATGGATGGTCATAATAGTTTTTTATTTATCTTTTAAAATAAATGGTAATAAAACAGTTTCATTCGCATACCAGCAAGATTATTTCATGTAACACAACATCACACTGTAACATCTGTTAATATACAATTACTTATGTATCCCCTATACTTACTTTAGTTTCATTAGCGATCTAATGTTCCTTCTAATTTATGTTTCTCTCTTCACATTCTATGCCAAATGCCCTAGGGAAACCCAGAACAGTATGGCCTAACACTGATGTCTGATGCAGCCTATAAATAAAAGAACCACAACAAAAAAAATCAATGATGGAATTACTGGCTTTGTACAGGAATTTCCCTGAATACAATCAACAGAGATGGAAATAACTAGAAACATTAGAATCCCATGTCTCAATGGGATGGATTACAAATGGAAGATGTGGGTCTCGGAGGACACTCAAGCTATATATTCATACCTCTCAGATTACTGGGCTGGCCATACATAGCCAGATAAATGCAACTGATGTGAGTTTGAAGTATTTACAGTAGGCTGTGTAGGCGTTAAAGTGGATCTAAACTCAAATGCTACGTTAAAGCAGTATTAACCCTAAAGTCAAACATTTATTACTGTATATCGTAGCTTACCAAATCTAAGGTGTGATGGCTTTTTTAGTCTTTATTTCTTCTATTTTCATCTGGTGATCCAGCCAGTAAGTCTGTTCTTCAAAAGAACAGGCTCTCTTCCAGATGTATACTATATTGTCAGAAGTATTGAAACACCTGCCTTTACACGCACGTGAACTTTAATGGCATCCCACTCTAAGTCCATAGGGTTCAGTTCTTCTAGAAAGGCTGTCCACAAGGTTTAGGAGTGTGTCTATGGGAATGTTTGACCATTCTTCCAGAAGTGCATTTGTAAGGTCAGGCACTGATGTTGGACAAGAAGGCCTGGTTTGCAGTCTGGCAGCTGTGGTTAATGATTCTTACTCTGAATGGTCTAAGGTTATCAGTGGTGTACCCCAAGGTTCAGTGCTGGGACCCTTACTTTTTAATATCTTTATAAATGATATTGGATCTGGGATTAAAAGTACCATTTCAGTCTTTGCAGATGACACCAAGCTATGCAGTGGAATAACGTCCTTACAGGATGTCTCCAATTTACAAGCCTCCTTTCTTGCATTAAGAGAGGTATGGACTCGAGAGAGAGGGATATCATTTTGCCCCTTTACAAATCATTAGTAAGGCAGCGTACACACGAGCGGACTTTCCTGTGGGATTTTTCCTCCCAAAAGTCCGGCAGACTAAGTTTTAAGTTCAGACTTAAAATTGTCTGCTGGACTCGGCAGTCCGGCGGACAATGAACGGACTTGCCGACACACGATCGGAAAGTCCGTTCATTTAAACATGACTGCAGGTAGACGGGACTAGCGAAGGCAGTGAATGCAGCCGCACTAGCCCCGTCACCTGGCATGGATTTAAAGGGGAATCCCTACGCCGAAAAAACGGCGTGGGGGTCCCCCCCAAATCCATCTCAGACCCTTATCCTAGCATGCAGCCGGGCCAGGCCAGGCAAGGAAAGGGGGTGGGGACGAGCGAGCGCCCCCCTCCTGAGCTGTACCAGGCCGCGTGCCCTCAACATGGGGGGTGTCCTGGAGAAAGGGGGGCCTTACGGCCCCCCCACCCCAAAGCACCTTGTCCCCATGTTGATGAGGACAAGGGCCTCTTCCCGACAGCCCTGGCCATTGGTTGTCGAGGTCTGCAGGCGGGGGGCTTATCGGAATCCGGAGCCCCCTTTAATAAGGGGGCCCCCAGATACCGGCCCCCCACCCTATGTGAATGAGTATGGAGTACGATGTACCCCTTCCCATTCACCTAAGGTGTAAAAATGTAAAGAAAAAAAAAACACACAATTTTTTAAAATATTATATTGCACAGCTCCGGGGGTCTTCTTCCGTCTTGGGGGTCTTCTCGCCGAACTCCTCCGCTCTCTTCTGCTCTCTTACCTAGCTCTTTCACGAGCGGAGGAGCCCGGCTTTCTTCTTCCTCACCGCCGTCGTCTGGGGGTCTCGTTCGCCTTCGGGGGTCTCTTCTGTTATTGCCGCTGTCGCCGCCTTCTGCGTGGTCATCGTCTTCTTCTTCTTCTTCTTCCGATGTTGACTCGTCGCTCTCTCTGGCCGGAATGCCAGAGACAGGCAGCGTTGTGACTTATATAGGGACAAGGGCGGGGCCACCGTCTCATGTCACATGGTGACCCCACCCCCATATGATGCCACAGTCCCGGAGGATGCTGGAACTGTGACATCATATAGGGGCGGGGTCACCATGTGACATTAGTCAGTGGCCCCGCCCCTTGTCCCTATATAAGCGGCAAGGGTTGGGGTACATCGTACCCCATACTCATTCACATAGGGTGGGGGGCCGGTATCTGGGAGCCCCCTTATTAAAGGGGGCTCTCGGATTCCGAAAAGCCCCCCGCCCGCAGACCCCAACAACCAATGGCCAGGGTTGTCGGGAAGAGGCCCTTGTCCTCATCAACATGGGGACAAGGTGCTTTGGGGTGGGGGCCGCAGGGCCCCCCCTTTCCCCAGGGCAACCCCCATGTTGAGAGCACGCGGCCTAGTGCGGCTCAGGAGGGGGGCGCTCGCTCGTCCCCACCCCTTTTCCTGGCCGGCTGGGCTGCATGCTCGGATAAGGGTCTGAGATGGATTTGGGGGGACCCCCACGCCGTCTTTTCGGCATAGGGATTCCCCTTTAAATCCATGCCAGGTGACGGGGCTAGCGCGGCGGCATTCACTGCCTTCGCTAGTCCCATCTACCTGCAGTCCCGTTCTAAATGAACGGACTTTCCGATCGTGTTTTGGCAAGTCCGTTCATTTCAAAAGTCCCGCAGACTTTTTTCCGCGGAATTTCCGCCGGAAAAGTCCGGGCGTGTGTGGGCACCTCCGCTGGAAAGTCCGGCGGTTTGTCCGCTGGACTAGGTCCGGCAGACAATCCCGCCGGAAAGTCTGAGCGTGTGTACGCCGCATAAGACCTCATCTGGAATATGCAGTTCAGTTTTGGCCACCAGTTCTCAAAGGGGATATCGGGTAACTGGAGAAAGTGCAGGGAAGGGCAACCAAACTGATAAGAGGCATGGAGGAGCTCAGCTATGAGGAAAGATTAGAGGAACTGAATTTATTCACTCTTGAGAAGAGGAGATTAAGGGGGGACATGATCAACATGTACAAATATATAAGGGGTTCATATAGTGAACTTGGTTTTGAGTTATTTACTTTACAGTCAACACAGAGGACAAGGGGGCACTCTTTACGGATAGAGGAAAAGAGATTTAATCTCCAAATACGGAAAGGTTTCTTCACAGTAAGAGCTGGGGAAATGTGGAATAGACTCCCTCCAGAGGTGGTTCTGGCCAGCTCAGTAGATTGCTTTAAGAAAGGCCTGGATTCTTTCATAAATGCACACAATGTAACTGGGTACTAACATTTATAGGTAAAGTTGATCCAGGGAAAATCCGATTGCCTCTCAGGAGTCAGGAAGGATTTTTTTCCCCTGCTGTAGCAAATTGGATCATGCTTTGCTGGGGTTTTTTGCCTTCCTCTGGATCAACATTGGGTATATGGGATTGTTTGATATTATTCTTTATTTATTTTTATGGTTGAACTGGATGGACTTGTGTCTTTTTTCAACCTGACAAACTATGTAACTATGTAACCATTTCCATCTTAAATCAAAACTGCTCTCTCTCCCTTCTTTCCTGGCCACAGCATAGACTGTGTGGCTGGGTCTTCGGGTCATACTGGTACTTCATGATTATAATATATGTATATGTATATTTTCTTTCTTTAGATCATTTTGATATATTAAATAGACTGGCTTCTCCTGAAGAAGTGTATCTATTCCATGAAACGTGTTGAGCCATATAAGACCAGCATATATCTATACTACTATTACAATATGTTGTGGTGAAACCAATGAATAAGACTGTATCATGGATCTATTTTATGAAATGTTGTATGGCATATTAACATGTTTTTATATTTATCTGCAATAAAGAATTAATATTTTATGTAATAGTTGTGCCTCAAAAATCCCATCCTTTACATTACAATACAGAACTGAATAAAAGATTTAAAAAAATGTGACTTTACATATACATTTTAGCACCATTTTCTAAAATAAATTGTAACTTTTTAGAATATTCTCATCTTGAGCTGTGCTTAGTCATTTAAAAATAAAACTTTATATAAAAGAAAAAAGATTTATCAATTTCAGAAACTAAAACCATTTGGATCTTGAAATAAGAACAAAGTCGGGAGTTTGGCAACAGTACACAGAACTTAAGATTGCTTGGCTTTCCTGTGATCTGAATGGAGACCAGAAGGGTGTGTTGTGAATGTAATGTGACCAGACTTCATCGTTCAGCCAATTATCTTAAATTTATATTGTATGTAAAGTTAATTGACAAACTGGCAGGGGTTCAATCTAGATGAATTTCTATAAAATGAACCGAATATGAAAAATAAACTCAATGAAAATTCCAAAACATCGAACCAAGCAAATTGAAACACTTCCTGAACGACGGGCTGGAATTTTGATGGCCGTCTGGCATTGACCTTACCGTTGATGATATTATGCAAAATCCTTTGTTTGAGTCATGAAATGCTCTCCAGATTTCCACATATGAACATTTTTCATCTTATGAAATTGTTTTTAAAAAGTATCAAATAAAAGGATTTATTTTTTCTGTAAAAGGATATCTAACCAATATTTTTTTCACTGCATTTGTCTGGTATAAATATTAGAGAGAAAGCCATTTCAGCTGTAAGTGCTTTAGTGAGAGCTTGTCCTTAAGCTGGCCACAAGCTTAAGTGGCAATTTTCAGTCAATTACAAACACTTTCAAGCCACTGGAAATTGCAAAAATAATTGCAAGTAATCAACAAAAAGCAATTAGTCATCCCTGAGGTCAATCAACCACCAATCTGTCAACTCTAAAGGCAAAACTGGGCATTACCGTATATATACTCCAGTATAAGCCGACCCGAGTATAAGCCGAGGCACCTAATTTTACCACAAAAAACTGGGAAAACGTATTGACTCAAGTATAAGCCTAGGGTGAGAGATGCTTAGCTACTGTAAGTGGAAAAGAGGGTCAACAATGCCCATTTGCAGCCTCACTGTGCCCATTTGCATGCCTTACTGTGCCCATTTGCAGCCATAGGTCCCCCGTAGTTAAGGGTTCCTAGAGGCCCCCCAGCTGCAGCCAAAATATGGGGTCTCTGAACCCAAAGGGTCCCGAAAAATTACATTGCTGCAGATGGACACAGCTGACCGACTTTGGGGTCCCGTATCTTGGGGCCACTTGGGGCTAGGAACCCCACAAACCCAGTAGAACTAGCACTACAACATATCCAAAGATGGGGTTCCTAGCACCAAGTGACCCCGAGATACGGGGCCCCAAAATCGGTTCAGAAAATGTCAAGCACTTTTCTGCAGCAGAGAATTACATTTTCCGAACTGAAGCCACGCCCCCCACAGTTAGTAACACGCCCCTAGGAACACTTAACCCCCTACACTGCCACCCCCTGGTTAACCCCTTCACTGCCAGTGTCATTTACACAGGAATCAGTGTATTTAAATAGCACTGATTGCTGTATAAATGACAATGGTCCCAAAAATGTGTCAAAAATGTCCGATGTGTCCGCCATAATGTCGCAGTCACAATAAAAATCGATGATCGCCGCCATTACTAGTAAAAATAAATGATCAATAAAAATGCTATAAAACTATCCCCTATTTTGTAAACGCTATAACTTTTGCGCAAACCAATCAATAATCGCTTATTGCGAACTTTTTTAACAAAAATATGTAGAAGAATACGTATCGGCCTAAACTGAGGAAAAAAAAATTATATATATTTTTGGGGGATATTTATTATAGTAAAAAGTAAAAAATAATGCGTTTTTTTTCAAAATTGTCGCTCTTTTTTTTTGTTTATAGCGCAACAAAAAAAAACTGCAGAGGTGATCAAATACCACCAAAAGAAAGCTCTATTTGTGGGGAAAAAAGGACGTCAATTTCGTTTGGGATCGACGTCGCACGACCGCGCAATTGTCAGTTAAAGCGACGCAGTGCCGAATCGCAAAAAGTGGTCTGGTCTTAAGTCAGCAAAACGGTCCGGTCTGAAAGTGGTTAAGGCCTGATCAGCCAACTGCTGGGCCGGGACACCATTATATGAGGGAGGGTAGAAGAGCACTAACCTCGTGGAAGCTCTGAAATAGAGCAAACAATCAGGGGTCTCAAACTGGCAGCCGTCCAGCTGTTGCAAAACTACAAGTCCCCATCAAGCCTCTGACTGTGGGAGTCATGCTTGTAACTGTCAGCCTTGCAATGCCTCATGGGACTTGTAGTTTTGCAACAGCTGGAGGGCCGCCAGTTTGAGACCCCTGAATTAGACTAAAGGCTCTAGCCACAAGTTGGGATGAGGGTCTAGAATGACAGAGGTGTTAACAAAAGTGGGTTTTTTAGCCTAGGAAATATTGACATTTTTTCACAGGTGTTGAAGGCCCAAGAAGGTCTGCTGGTATAGCATCTCATTGTTGGACATTCACCAGGCAATAATCATATAATGTCTATGAAAACCTTAAATATCTGCTGACTAAATTCTGTTCTGCATACAGAGACCTTCCTGTGCAGGTTTTTATGGCATGGAGATACAGGATGCACACGTCTACAAATAAATCACTTTAGCTCCTCTTTGGAGATAAGACAAGATAATAGTTGACATTACTTGGATCCCTTTACACACACAGCTTTGTAAACAGTATCAGAGAGATTAAGCTATTTATTTTTCACATGTACCTTGAAACTAAAGTGCAGTAACAATGGCTGATTAGGGCATTTTAAATCTCAAAACATGGCTTCTGAAGCCTGAGTGGATATCAAGTTGCCAGGGTGATATATATGGTTGTATTGTATGTTTATTAACCATTAATGACCACTTATTTATTTATTACAGGTACTTATAAAGCACCCCCAAATTGCGCAGAGCTTTACATCTACTGTATATGTATTGCACATTCACATCAGTCCCTGCCTTCGAGGAGCTTACAATACTAAGGTCCTTAACCACTTGCCGACCGGCGCACGACGATATACGTCGGTAGAATGGCAAGTACAGGCACGTACAGGCAGGAGGGCGTAAGTCCCTCCTTAATGCCTGTCCGTGCCATCGGGAGACCCCCGTGAGTCCGGTCGCGGTCCCCGCGGACTCGATCGCCGAGGGGACCCCCGCGATCGTCTCACGGGAAGCCTGAACGGGGAGATGCCGAGATAAACAGCATCTCCCCGTTCTGCCTAGCAACTAGTGACGCCGATCTCTGCTCCCTGTGATTGATTCAGCATTCACTAGCTGACAGCCACGCCCCCCCACAGTAAGAAACACACCCCTAGGCTTACTTAACCCCTACACTGCCCCCTTGTGGTTAACCCCTTCACTGCCAGTGTCATTTATACAGGAATCAATGCATTTAAATAGCATTGATTGCTGTATAAATTACAATGGTCCCAAAAATGTTTCAAAAATGTCCGATGTGTCCGCCATAATGTCGCAGTCACAAAAAAAATCGCAGATCACCAGATTTACCAAAAATATGTAGAAGAATACGTATCGGCCTAAACTGAGGAAAAAAATCGTTTTTTTATATATTTTTGGGGGATATTTATTATAGCAAAAAATAAAAAATAATGCGTTTTTTTTCAAAATTGTCACTCTTTTTTGTTTATAGCGCAAAAAAAATAAAAACCGCAAATACCACCAAAAGAAAGCTCTATTTGTGGGAAAAAAAGGACGTCAATGTTGTTTGGGAGCCACGTCGCACGACCGCGCAATTGTCAGTTAAAGCGACGCAGTGCCGAATCGCAAAAAGGGGCCTGGTCCTTTGTCTGCAAATTGGTCCGGTCTGAAAGTAGTTAACTCACATTTATACATACACTTACTAAGGCCAATTTAGACAGATGAAATAAACCTTCGAACATGTCTTTGAAGTGTGGGAGGAAATCCATGCAGGCACAGAGAGGACATGCAAACTCCAGGCAGGTGGAATTCAAACCAATGACTGTAGTGCTACTAGGCAGAAGTGCTAACCACTTGTAGCCACTGCCTTACTTACACACATGTCTGTGAAATCCTGCTAGTTAAGACCTCAATGTCAAAACATAGAACAATTCCCTTGTTACATCCATCACCCCTGAGAGGCACCAGGAATAAGAGATAACATTTCAGATTTTGCCTGTAATGCCACCTTCTGGTGAAATCTGGTATTGTGGTATAATATAAACAAATACAATACAGCTATCATATACAATGGTCTTTCAAGCTAAAGCTGGCCATACAATGATAGATTTTTAAAGGAACGTTCGTATGAAATATCTCAGCAGTACATACGATAATGCCAACAGAGACTTGACATTGTTCAAAAGTACTTCAAAAGCTGCTCTCCCGTACCCCTTCCCCACACTATTTCTTACTGTTCCTCCCTCTCTTGTTTCTATATTCTCTACCATTTTTATTCCCGATTCCAACTGTGTCACGCTATTGTACCTGGACAATACTAAGTAAATAGCACATATTACTTTATGAATACCATCTCCTACAGCTAACATCACCGCCTCTATTGTAATTCTTTCCCTGCCATGAGCAATTGTCATTCATTTTGCCTGCCCACATGAGACTTACGTAATGTTATTGAACAGACTTGGCTTAGATGTGGCACCTGTTTATGTTGTTTCATATTCTGTTTTGTGTCTCATCTTCACTGTTCCCCTTGTATTAGTTAAAACTTGTCAATAAAAATGACTGAACAAGAAAAATACTTTAAAATGAGTTTGCTTTCCGGATTTGATTTTGGTGTCAATGGAATTTCTCAAATGAAAATCATATACAGTATACACTGGTAGAAATTTGTTCATACAAGATTTTTCATCCTGCCGTTCTCAAATTTTCTTGTCACTATGTCGAATTTGACAATACTAACCATTTGAAAATGAAACAAATATTTAAGAACACAATTCTACTAGTGTGTGGCCAGATTAAATAAACAGCAGAGTAATGGGAGACAGGGCCGGTGCTACCACTAGGCAAACTACGCAGCCGCTGAAGACGCACTGCTGCCTAGGGCGCCCGGCCGCTGGTGTTCCTACTCTCTTCTCTCTGCAGCAAGCAACCAAGTCTCAGCATCAGCAGGCAGCCGCCACTCTGTTTGCACATAGTGTCAGAGGTGCAGCAGCGGCGAAGGACTGTGTCTGTGTCCCGACTCCCGAATGAATGGAAGCAAGCAAACATTCATTGATGGGCACTGGTAGGCTGCATTTGATGGGCGTTGGTGAGGCTGCATTGATGGGCGCTGGTGAGGCTGCATTGATGGGCACTGGTGAGGCTAAATTTCATGGGCACTGGTGAGGCTAAATTTGATGGGCACTGGTGAGGCTGCATTTGATGGGCACTGGTAGGATGCATTTGATGGGCACTGGTAAGCTGCATTTGATGGGCGCTGGTGAGGCTGCATTTGATGGGCGTTGGTGAGGCTGCATTTAATGGGCACTGGTGAGGCTGCATTTGATGGGCACTGGTAGGCTACATTTGATGGGCACTGGTAGGCTGCATTTGATGGGCACTGTTGAGGCTGCATTTGATGGGCACTGGTGAGGCTGCATTTGATGGGCACTGGAAGGTTGCATTTGATGAGCGCTGGTAGGCTGCATTTGATGGGCACTGGTGAGGCTGCATTTGATGGGCGCTGGTGAGGGTAAACTTTATGGGTGCTGGTGAGGCTGCATTTGATGGACGCTTCATTAAAAAGGTGTTGTATACATGGGCAGGGCAAAGGGGGTGGAGTCAGGGTGGAGACAGGGGGGGAAGCAAAATGAGGTTTCGCCTAGGGTGTCAAAAATCCTTGCACCAGCCCTGATGGGAGACCTGCTATTCTGTACTGATTTGTTGAGGTGGCAATCGCTGTTACACAGCAGAAGAAGACTTTCATTTAAAATGGAAATCTTTTCAAATCGAATGAAGAAAAAAGTACCTCATTTATGCTGACAAGACTTAGCAGGAACCTCCAGATGCCTGCACATCAGATCTGTTATCCATTTTTTTCCTGGTTCCCCCACATCCCTAGCACTATGGTCTCCACATTTATGCCCAGCCTGACCCCACCTCCTTACAGTCAGTAGAGGACTGAGAAGCTTTGGCCCCTGAGAGCATACACATCAAAGTGACTTTTATGGTGGGGTCAAATATTTGTGGGCTAAGTAAAGTGTACCACTCAAAGCATGTTATGGCACCTTAATGATTGGTGTCTATGGAAAAAGCTGGGTATTTCTAAGGACCATGGTCTATTGTTAAACATCCTTTTACATCTTCCAGCATCTCCTTAATTTACAGCTCTCAGTGTTCGGTCACATGACATTTCAGAGGCGCAAAGGAAGTTGGTGCTGTAAACACACACATCCCGGTTCTCTTAGGGGAGAGGAGGCAGATTGTGTGTTCATACTGTGTAAGAACACCGATCTCTCCCTTCCCCCAGTCAGTCCCATCTCCTCTACAGTTAGAACACACACTAGGGAACACAGTTAACCCCTTTATCGCCCCCTAGTGTTAACCCCTTCGCTGCCAGTGACATTTATACAGTAATCAGTGCATTTTTATAGCACTGATCGCTGTACAAATGTCACTGGTCCCAAAAATGTGTCAAAAGTGTCTGATTTGTCCGCCGCAATACCGCAGTCCTGATAAAAACCACTGATCGCAGCCATTACTAGTAAAAAAATAAAATAAAATAAAAATGCCATGAATCTATCCCCTTTTTTGTAGATGCTATAACTTTTGCGCAAACCAATCAATATACGCTTATTGCAATTTTTTTTACCAAAAATATGTAGAAGAATACATATCGGCCTAACTGAGGAAAAAAAATATTATTATTTTTTTATTATTTATTATAGCAAAAAGTAAAAGATATTGTGTTTTATTTTTTAAAATTGTCACTTTTCTTTTGTTTATAGCTCAAAAAACAAACAAATGCAGAGGTGATCAAATACCACCAAAAGAAAGCTTTATTTGTGGGAAAAAAAGGACGTCAATTTTGTTTGGGTACAGCATCGCACGACTGCGCTATTGTCAGTTAAAGCGACGCAGTGCCGTATTGCAAAAAATGTCCTGGTCCACAACAGTAAAATCAGTCTGTAAATGCAGTAAATCATGCTTGTTATACTCACATTTGCATTGTGTAAAACGGCTGTTTGATCCTGTCTTTTCTGATCCTCCCCCTTTTTCACTGTCCCCAATCCATCTCCTGGTAAGACAGAGCCTTGGGAGTCACTCTGCCCATGCTCAGATTGGTGTGTATGGCTAGAAAGTTGTTTTTATTTTCTTGGGAGGGTGCATGGGATCAGCACAGGGCCAATCAGCACTCTCTAAACAGAGGGTCAGGGGTCGTGCAGCCTCATAGGACAGTCAGTGGAGAATGAAAACTCCTCCTACAAGCTTTAACCAGATACTGCTGATGAGAAAGGGTATTTATCAGTTTATATTTACTAAAATAATTGCATTTTCATGTTCTGTGTACTGTGAGAGATCAGATATAGTGAATGCAGGGTGCTGGGTTTAGGAACACTTTAACCACTTCCCGACCGGCGCACACACATATACGTCGGCAGAATGGCACGGACAGGCAAATGGGCGTACAGGTACGTCCCTTTAAATTTGCCGCCGTGCCATCGCATGCACGCCGGTCCGGACCTCTGTGATACCCACAATCGTCTCACAGGGAGGAAGAATGGGGAGATGCTAAAGTAAACAAGCATCTCCCCGTTCTGCCTAGCAACAGTGTCACTGATCTCTGCTCCCTGTGATTGGAGCAGAGATCAGTGATGTGTACAACACAGCCACGCCCCCCACAGTTAGCAACACGCCCCTAGGACACACTTAAACCCTACACTGCCACCTCCTGGTTAACCCCTTCACTGCCAGTGTCATTTACACAGGAATCAGTGCATTTGTATAGCACTGATTGCTGTATAAATGACAATGGTCCCAAAAATGTTTCAAAAAGGTCCGCCATAATGTCGCAGTCACAATAAAAATCTCTGATCGCCGCCATTACAAGTAAAAAAAATTATTAATAAAAATGCCATAAAAACTATCCCCTATTTTGTAAACGCTATAACTTTTGCGCAAACCAATAATCGCGTATTGCGATTTTTTTTTACCAAAAATATGTATAAGAATACGTATCCGCCTAAACTGAGGAAAAAAATTAATTTATACATTTTTGTGGGGTATTTATTATAGCAAAAAGTAAAAAAATTATGATTTTTTTTTCAAAATTGTCGCTCTTTTTTTTGTTTATAGCGCAAAAAATAAAAAACGCAGGGGTGATCAAATACTACCAAAAGAAAGCTCTATTTGTGGGAGAAAAAAGGACGCCAATTTTGTTTGGGAGCCACGTTGCGCGACCGCGCAATTGTCAGTTAAAGCGACGCAGTGCCGAATCGCAAAAAGTGGTCTGGTCTTAAGCCAGCAAAATGGTCCGGTCTGAAAGTGGTTAAAGCGGTTCTGCACTCTGTAAAAATTTTTTTTTTTTTGGGACGGAATATATAGGATGCTTACCTTTATTGGGGGACTCACCTGTTCCATCTTCCATCTCGATCGCCGCCGGTTTTCGTCCGATGAAGTTCCTCGTCTTCTTCTTTTGTGCTGGGGGCCATCTTGCCTGTGGGCATGTGAAACACCCACAGGAACTTTAGATGGCCCAGCATGCACCGCCGTTACTCGCGCGTGCGCAGTAACGGCACATCTGCCGACATCTCACGAGATTTCGGCAGATGTGGCCGAAATCTCGGGAGATTTCGGAAGATGTGGCCGAAATCTCGGGAGATTTCGGAAGATGCCCGCACTGACTCCTGGGATCAATGACACCAGATCCCAGGAGACAGTCCGGCGTGACGACGATCGACGCAGAGACCCCGCCCGCCGCCGCAGAGAGAGAAGACCGGAAGTCTTCAATTACAAGGTAAGTAAAAAAAAAAAAAAAAAAAAAACATTTCATTTAGTACTCTTTGCCTGATTTGGAAGGCAAAGAGATTTACTAAATGAAATGGGTGCAGAACCGCTTTAAGTTTGCTAAGCCAACGTACTCAAATTCTACATGTTACTGGGGCTTCTCTTGATCTAACTGGTAGAAATGTTACCAGGCAAATTAAATATTATTCTGGCTATGCTTGCATGTGTGTGCCCCTGTTGGACCCCTTTATTAAAGTTTTCAATGATCAGATTTTTTTAATACTGCTAATTGTAGACTACAGAGCTGTATTAAACAGCAAGATTAAACTATTATTTGTTGGCTATTTTTAGAAAGCGTTGCAAATTTACGGATTAAACAAACAGCAGCCCCTTGAATGGGGTGACTGAACCAGAACCAAGAATTCTTTTTTCAGACAGTGTGTTAAGATGATGTCATGTGTCCTATCCCACTGGAAAGAAAGTAATTACTGAAAGCAAATGAAAGCTTAATTAAAAACCAAGCTGAAAGCTAACATTTTCTAGACAATAGCCCGGCTGGCTGTGATCACATTATATCAGTCTGTAAATGTCTTTGCTTTGCTGTAATTCTCTGTTGTAATAACACCCTGCTAGATTTCTGCTTTTTCATGCCACTGACAGCTCACAGTCTGAAGAAGAGAACCTATTAGGCTGACCTTCTAGGGCAAATAATGCAGAGTAAGCAGCGGGCCAGAATCCTTTGTGCAAGCAGGAATGTCAGAGCCTTCATTGCTCATAGGCACACAAGGGTGGGGTATTATGGAAGATAGAACCACACAGATATTTAATTTCATCTCACATTGTGGAAAAAAAAAAGTTAAGGACACCTTTTAAGCTGACTATAGCAAAACAAGTACGGTTTTATCTTTATTGCTCTATTAGATGTTATCAGTAATTATTCCCAAAAATGCATGAGCAATGTTTAGCAGAATGGTTCTTAAAGACAAACTGCAGAACATTTTTTTTTATTCTATGGATGGTGGAGAAAATATGTTTATGGGAGTTGTTTTACCTGCTTAAGGATTTGTATTTCTGTCTATTCACCCCTGAAGAGTACACAGCCCTGTCAGGTAGCACAGCCATACTGGTGAATTGACTTTTCTTTACTGCAGTTGTGGAAAAAACCCACCATACTCTTTTACGCTAATAAGCGCCCATTTTCGTCTAATGGTATAATGCATGTTACTTAACCCATGTGTAGCGCTGACATCCTTGCCTATTGATGTGGTTATGTATATAGTAATGTAAAGTCTATGGACATTGCTATGGTTCAGTGTTTGGAGCCATCAAGTGACCAAATGCTGGTAATGCACTGATATGTTTATTACATCAGAACAAGCACAAAAGACTTTTACAGGAAGTACTGTTGTTTTGATTCAGAAGTTTGACCTTGTTACCCAGGAGTCTGTGTGACCTACCCATGAACACTCTCTTATGCAGTGCATGCTGGGTAGGAGATAAAAGGAATCCGAGCGGCCATTTTAGCTCTCTCTTGGGATCACGTTGTCTGCCTGTGAGGAGGCTGTGAGGAGGCTTCCCGGAGAGTGCCATACAGCCAGTTCGGAGCACAAACCTTTGTGCTCACTTTGTGAAGTGACCTGACGGAGCCTGAGAGACGGTGACCGGACTGACAAGGCCCAGAGACACTCATCAGAGTATCGGAGGACTGGATCCATCCTGTGGAGCGGTACAGAGCGTCTGGCCCATCTGACACAGAAGCAAGCTACAGTCACCAGACCAAGGTCATCACACGGAACTCTGATCCAGTTGGTGAGTGGGTTAGACTCACTTACAGGCCCCGCTGGGATCTGCAGTTCCACGGAGGAGTAACAGGGCAACTGACACCGAGCAGGCTTGGGGCCTATTTCACTTTGGCGCCAAAGCGTTGTATATAAGTTATTGGAGTTACACCCAGAGTACCCTGAGCTAACTCTTCACAAACCTTGGATTACAAATCGCAAAGGAGTCACTTTTAGCTAGCGAAGAAAGAAGATACGGGAGAAAGTACTTTCAGTGAGGCCTCACGTATAACTTTTAAAGTAGGGGGAGCTCCCAGGTTTAAACACATATAAATACCTATATTTTATATTGTTATATATTGAAATATGTTGTTTTTGGTGATTTTCCAAGTTACCTTTAAAGTCCCATAGAGTATTTGTGGGTTCATTTTTTTTCCTTCCACCCTCCAATGAAACGTCATTCAGAACACCAGATCACATTCAGAATTGAGGCCAAAGCTGCTCTATTTATTCACAAGACAGCCAAAAGATGCAACAGCTGTTTCAGTGGCATAATTCTCCACCATCTGATTCACTTGCAAGCAAATTATTTGGTATCTACTTCCATTCAGGCCCCTTTCACACTGGGGCGTTTTTTCAGGCGCTACAGCGCTAAAAATAGTGCCTGTACAGCGCCTGAAAAAATCCGGCCCCATTCACTCCACTGGAGCGGTGCGCTAGCCAGACGGTCAAAAAAGTCCTGCTAGCAGCATCTTTGGAGCGGTATAGTAGCGGTGTATTCACCGCTCCTATACCGCTCCTACCCATTGAAATCAATGGGACACCGCGGCAATACTGCGGCAATACCGACGCAAAGCACCGCTGCGGCGGCGCTTTGCGGTAGATTTTAACCCTTTTTCGGCCGCTGGCGGGGGTTAAAACCGCACCGCTAGCGGCCGAATACCGCGGCAAAAACGACGGTAAAGCAGCGCTAAATATAGCGCTGCTTTACCGCCGGCGCCGCTCCCGCCCAAGTGTGAAAGGGGCCTCAAACATTTGCAAACATGAGGAAAAGGGAGGTGTGTGTTTTGTCCCCCAAAATGTGTTGGATATCTTGTGAATCAGTGATGCTGTCATCTCTCTTGTCAGTCTACATTAACTAGAAAATTGAGCCCAGCAGATGGAGTTCTGATCCAACAATTACCCAGGTATAACCATTGGATCAACAGTACCTCCAGGCAACTAGTATTTTCAGAAGGAGATCAGCAATGGCAGCCTCAATAATTCTCTGCATACAGGTTTGTCTATATTGTGTTAAATAGTGGTGGCATTCATTATATGTTATGTTTTAATCACTTGCCGACCGTATAACTTGGATATACAGCAGCAAAGTGGCACGGCTGTGGCGGATCATGAACCTAGTACGTGATCCGACACTTCCAGATCTGGGGCGTGCATGCACTGATTGGCAGGTACCGGGGACTCAATGTCCGCCAGCACCCACTGATCCTTTAGTACAGAGGGAGAATAGCAGTCTGCCTATGTAAACAAGGCAGATCGGCGTTCTGTCAGAACAGAAGACATGGATCCTGTGTTCCTAGTACAAGCACCTCCCCCACAGTAAGAAAACATCAGTTGGCACACCCTTTTGGTCGCCCCGGATGTTAACCCCTTCCCAACTAGAGTCATTAGTAGAGCGACAGTGCATATTTTTAGCACTGATCACTGTATTAGTGTCACTGGTCCCCAAAAAGTATCAAAAGTATCAGTTAATGTCCGATTTGTCCGCCACAATATTGCAGTCCTGCTATAAGTTTCTGATCTCTGCCATTACTAGTAAAAATAAATAAAAATAGCCCATAGTTGTAGACGCTATAACTTTTGCGCCAACCAATCAATATATGCTTATGGGGATTTTTTTACCAAAAATATGTAGCAGAATACATATTGGCCTAAATTGATGAAGAAATTAGATTTTTTCTATTTTTTTTTATTGGATTTGTTTTATAGCAGAAAGTAAAAAATATTCTTTTTTTTTTTTCACAATTGTAGGCCATTTTTTTGTTTATAGCGTAAAAATAAAAACCGCAGAGGTGATCAAATACCACCAAAAGAAAGTTCTATGTGTGGGGAAAAAGGGCATACATTTTTTTGGGTACAGCGTTGCAAGACCGCGCAATTGTCAGTTAAAGTAACGCAATGCTATATCGCATAAAATGGCCTGGTCACGAAGAGGGGTAAATCTTGTGGTTAAGTAAGATAATAATTATCAAGCAGTTCCACAGTTTACGACTATGATTTACATCAGTCTCTTTTATTCATTTCTATTTTTTTACAGTCTTGTTCTGCTTAACATGAGCATAAAGAAAGGTTTTGACACATATTTCTTAGGAGGTACAGTCAAGCTTTGAGACATGTGTTTTAAGGTCAGTTTGGACCCTTTCCATTTGAATAGGCTTGCGCTTCCCCTTATGACCAAACATGTGATATTACTTGTAGATTAAGAATAATATTTTTGCACTCCTAGAGCATTGAGAGCAGGAGCTTGTATGGCGTTAATTAACATATTATGTGCTGTGAACACACTCGGCAATGTGATTCTTTTGGCAGTAAACAAAAACCATCCTGTTGCCCCGGCCTAAATCAACTCTATACTATAAATTGTGCATTCACCAGATTAAAAGTCCTTATCTCAGTACCATCACATGCTGTGGAGTGTGATAGGCTGATTTAAGTTGCCCATAAACAAATCGTTTTTTAACAATTTTTGTTTTCAGAACGTTTGCTTTACTTCTCGTTAGTGGGGTCAAATCAATGTTTGTTTTTTGCAGTAAAGCATGCTTGTCATACTCACTGTGGAACCTAAGGGGTTAATCATCTGCATTGTGTAAAAAGACTGTTTGATCCTGTCTTCTCTGTTCCTCCCCTTCTTCCACTATCTCCAATCCATCTCCTGATAAGACAGAGCCTTTGGAGTCACTCTGCACATGCTCAGTTTAGTATGTATTGCTAGAGAATTCTTTTTTTCTTGGGAGGGTGCATGTGATCAGCACAGGGCCAATCAGAACTGTCCAGACAGAGAGTCAAGGGTCCTGTAGCCTCATAGGACAGCCAGAGTAGAATGAAAACTCCTTCTACAAGCTTTAACCAGACACTGATAGAAGCCACAAGACTGCTCTAACAGCTGATGAGAAAAGGTATTTAGCTGTTTATATTTACAAAAATAATTGCATTTCCATGTTCTGTGTACTATGGGAGTAATGTATATTATTATTATACAGGATTTATATAGCGCCAACAGTTTGCACAGCGCTTTACAACATGAGGGCAGACAGTACACTTACAATACAAATCAATACAGGAGGGATCAGAGGGCATAACAAACTTAATTAACCCAGATCTGAACACTGTCTGTCCTACTAAAGAATTAAAAACTGCCCTCCAGCATTGTATGCTAATGAGGGATAAATTAGCCTGTGTGGGGACAAAGATACCTCGGGACTGTCCACAAATTCTTAGGCCAGCCATAGACTATTCAAAACTCTGCTGAATTAGGCGAGATTTGAGCCGTGTGGGGGTAGGCTAAATGTACCAAATCGATCAATCGATCAACTTGAATTAGTGCTACTATATAGTAAGAACTTTTTGCAGTACCGTCGTCCTATAAATTTGAAAACAATAGGATAGCAGAAAATCTGAGGCAACTGTGGACTTTCATGGTACGATAAGGACTCACATAAAATTTGATAAGAAAGAATATAAATTTATTACAAAAATGCAAAACTACACAATAAATAGACAATTTTCAAAACACAATTTTAGACAATACAAAAACCTCTATAGCAGAACTGACAGGGGCACAAATTCATTGATCCACGATAGGGGACAAAACAAAATGGCATTCAAACTGGTTCAGAATGGAACTCGACATGTTTCGCGGATTGCCCGCTTCTTCAGGAGTATATTGGCAAAAGAAGTTTTAAATGTGGTTGTCTCTATAAAGAATATATTGCAATAATTAGTATCAAAAAAATTAAATTAAAAGATGCATGCATAACACCCGGATAAGCCCTATGACCGCCTCATTAATTCTGCCATAGAGAAGGACATGGGCAGATGGTCCAGGGAGTGCATGTATAATTAGACAAGGTTAAAGAAAGTTATTCTTACCACTCACATATATGCAGGTAGCCAATGCAGCTTACCATCGAAAGGTCGAAAAATTCAAAGAGAATAAGTTCAGTGCTCGTAACCTTTCTTCAAAACTAATATCCTCCAGTCCCTTTATTAGCTTTGTTGCCCTTCTCTGTACTCGCTCCATTTCCAGTACATCCTTCCTGAGGACTGGTGCACAGAACTGGACAGCATACTCCAGGTGCGGCCGGACCAGAGTCTTGTAGAGTGGGAGAATTATCGCTTTATCTCTTGAGTTAATCTTCTTTTTAATGCATGCCAATATTCTATTTGCTTTGTTTGCAGCAGCTTGGATGCCATTGCTGAGCCTATCATCTACTAGGACCCCCATGTCCTTCTTCATCCTTGATTCCCCCAGAAGTTCTCCCCCCAGTGAATAGATTGCATTCATATTTTTGCCACCCAAATGCATTATTTTAAATTTTTTCACATTAAACCTCATTTGCCATGTAGTTGCCCACCCCATTAATTTGTTCAGATCTTCTTGCAAGGTTTCCACATCCTGCGGAGAAGTTATTGCCCTGCTTAGCTTAGTGTCATCCGCATATACAGAGATTGAACTGTTTACCCCATCCTCCAGGTCGTTTATGAACAAATTTAATAGGATTGGACCCAGCACAGAACCCTGGGGGACCCCACTTTACACCCCTGACCATTCCCAGTACTCCCCATTTATCACCACCCTCTGAACTCGCCCTTGTAGCCAGTTTTCAATCCATGTACTCACCCTATGGTCCATACCAACGGACCTTACTTTGTACAGTAAACGTTTATGGGGAACTGTGTCAAATGCTTTTGCAAAATCCAGATACACCATGTCTACGGGCCTTCCTTTATCTAGATGGCAGCTCACCTCCTCATAGAAGGTTAATAGATTGGTTCGGCAAGAACGATTGTTCATGAATCCATGCTGATTACTGCTAATGATATCGCTTTCATTACTAAAATCTTGTATATAGTCCCTTATCATCCCCTATGCATACTATTGATGTTAGGCTAACTGGTCTGTAATTCCCAGGGATGTATTTTGGCCTTTTTTAAATATTGGTGGTACATTGGCTTTTCTCCAATCCGCTGGTACCATTCCAGTCAGTAGACTGTCAGTAAAAATTAGGAACAATGGTCTGGCAATTACTTGACTGAGTTCCCTAAGGACCCTCGGGTGCAAGCCATCTGGTCCCGGTGACTTATTATTTTTCCAAGTCTATTTCTAATTCTGTCCTCTGTTAGCCATGAGCGTGCTTCCTGTGATGTGTAAACACTGCAGTTTTGGTTGCTGAAGCCCCCCGATTCCCTCATGAAGACGGAGGAGAAGAATAAACTCAATACCTTCGCCATCTCCCCATCCTTTGTAACCAGATTTCCTTCCTCATTCTTTTTTTTTAACATAAACTTTATTTATTTTTCAACAGACCAACAGAGTATTATGCACGGTACACTTCATACATTAGTAGGGAAACAAAAACATTTGTACATGTACGCGGGTGGTTTAGAGTAAGATTACACTTCATCACTTAACTTTCCCAATTCGTAGCGAATAGTAGGATGACTAGTGGATCATGGCATATTACCCAACTAAGGGGGGAGAGTACCCCATGGCAAAGCTATGATACCTGCTGTAGCGCTCCAGTCATGTATGAGTCAGATGGGATGGACCATTTTTTTAGTCAAGGGTCAGGTCTCGTGCTGATACCCAAGGGGCCCAGATTTTGTCGAATTTGTTCGGGCAATTCCTACCCAGGTACGTCAGCTTGTAGAGGGGTAATGCATCATTAATTAGTTTCATCCATAACTGTCTAGTGGGGGGTTGGGTTTGGTTCCAGAACAAAAGGATGGCTTTCCTGGCGTAGTAAGATGCGTAAAAGACAAAGAGCTTCCTCTTCTGGGGGGCTTCAAGGAAGTCGCAGACCCCCAACAGGAGGGGAATGGGGCTATAGGGGACTCTAATTTTCCCTATGGAGTTAATATCTGCCAGCACTTCTCTCCAGAATACCTCTATTCGAGGACAAGACCAGACAACATGGAAGAAGCCCGCGCCATCCTGTCCACACCTCGGGCACACCGCTGAGCGACCAGGATAGATCCTTGCCAGGCGAGCGGGTGAGTATTGAGTACGGTGTAGGAATTTCAGCTGTGCGAACCTATCCCTAGCGGAAATCATTAGTGGCAGAAATTGCTGAATGCCCTCCTCCCAGTCATCGTCAGCCAGTTCAGGGATATCCGCCTGCCAGCTATTATACAACTGTGTTACTTTAGAGGTGTCCAGAGCTGCCAGCATGTTGTATAGCGTAGAGAGCATGCCCCCTTTTTCAGCGGATCTCAGATTAGACTCTAAAGTCGACATCCGCAGCGCTATCGCCCTAGGAAATTGAGTTTGGTATGCATGACGCAGCTGGATAAATCTAAAGAACATATGGTTTGGTAGGCCCCTATCTCTCTTTAGGTCGTCAAAGGAGGTCAAACGTCCCCCAGTGACCACATCCCCCAGGTGTGTAATTCCATGCCTGATCCATATAATCGGATCAGGAATAGACTGGAAGTGGGGCAGTCGGGGATTACCCCACAGTGGGGTGTGAGGGGACCACACATCTGGTTCCTGCAGCAGCGCATATACCTTGTCCCACACTTTGAGGGTAGCCTTCATGGGGGTGGACACCTCCGGGTTGGATGTGGGACCCTTAAATACCAGGTCCCTGAGTTCCACCTGAGAGCCCAGCAGTGCGGCTTCCAGTGCGGACGCAGGGTTGGGCAGTTGTTCAGATAGCCACCACTGAACAGTGACTAAAACCGCCGCCCAATAATATTTTATGAGGTTCGGCAGGGCCAGCCCTCCCAGCGCCAGTGGAAGTTGAAGGGTTGTCTTTGCTATTCTAGGAGTGGCCCCTTTCCATATGAAATTGGTTAGGATACTATCTACCTTTTTGAAAAAGGAGACGGGCACCGCTACAGGTGTCTGTCTGAAGAGGTACGTAAATTTTGGAAGTATTGTCATCTTAAGAAGATTGACGCGCCCCACCGGTGTGAGCGGGAGGGACTTCCAAACCGCACATCTTTGTGACAAGTGGGATACTATCGGGGTCAGGTTTAGTTTGATGAATTGGCCTAGATCGCGGTGTATTTCAACCCCTAGGTACCTGAACTGAGGGACCCTCTGCAGCTGTGCATCCGATAGCCGTGGAGCATTATCAGGATGTAGGGGGAATAGTATAGATTTGCCCCAGTTAATGCACAACCCCGAGTATTCCCCGAAGGTGTTGATGACTGTTAGAGCCTTTTGGAGAGAGACACCGTCATCTTTGAGGTACAGAAGGGTGTCATCAGCATAAAGCGAAACTTTTTCGTGTATTGGGCCTATCGTGACACCCTGTATGTCTTGGCTGGACCTCAGGAGTATTGCCATCGGTTCTATGGCCAGTGCAAACAACCCTGGTGACAGGGGGCACCCCTGTCTCGTACCTCTACCCAGGGCGAAAGGTGGTGATAACGCCGAACCTGTGCGGACTCTAGCTGTGGGGTTCTTATAGACTGCCTCTACCCAGGAAATAAAGATTGGGCCAAAACCGAACCTGCGGAGGACCTCCCACAGATAGGGCCATTCGACCGAGTCGAAGGCCTTCTCTGCGTCAAGAGAGGCTACCACCGCAGGCTGGGCGTCCCCCCTACCCGAGGCCAGGACCGCATATAATCTTCGGAGATTGATATCCGTCCCCTTACCGGGCATGAAACCCGACTGATCTTCGTGGATTAGGGTGAGTATTACTTCGTTTAGGCGTCTGGCCAGGATCTTGGTTAAGATTTTGGCATCTGAATTTAAAAGGGAAATAGGCCTGTAGGACGAACACAGCTGAGGGTCCTTCCCAGGTTTAGGGATCACTACTATTATGGTTTGAGCCATTGATGGGGGGAGGACCCTGTCCTCTAGCGTTTTTGTAATCATATTATGTAATCTGGGCACTAGTTCCTCAGCATATTGCTTGTAGAACTCTGGTGGCAAACCGTCTAGGCCCGGGGTTTTACCCGCCTGTAATGAGCCCAGCGCTATACGAACTTCCTCTGTGGAGATCGGGGCGTCTAAGTGTTCCCTCGCGGGGAGTGTCAAGGTTGGGAATGACACGGAGTCCAAGTAATCAGCTAATTCCACGTCCGTGCATTGCGCTCGGGAGGAGTATAGTTTAGTGTAATAATTTACAAAGCAGGTATTAACTGCACCAGGGTCCGACGCCAGCGTGCCGTCGTCTCGCAATATTCGGGGGATAGCGGAAACCGTGGACTGTTCCTTAGAGATCCATGCTAACATCCTCCCAGTCTTGTCACCCTGTTCGAATATACGCTGCGTTTGAACCAATTGTTTTTTCTCGACCTTTGCCACTCGGAGCAGCATTACTTCCCTGTACGCCACCCTCATGTCCTGAGCTGTGATGGGGTTGGCCGTTTGGGCAAAGCGTGCCTCAAGTGCCTGGGCCTTCTCCTCCGCCTCTTCCAATATGATCTGGTCGTTCCTACGTTCCCGGTTAATAGAGGAAATGTAGCAACCCCTAGTGTATGCCTTGAAGGCCTCCCAGTCATTACTAGGTGATGTGGTACCCCCATTCAATAGCCAGTACTGCGCTATCTGTTTGGCTATCTCTATTTCTAGCGTAGGGTGACTGATCCAGAACTTAGATAGTCGCCAGATCCTGTCTGCCTGAGGGGTCATGGTCTGTATGGAGCAGAGTAGGGGGGAATGGTCAGAGATACCACGGGGGAGCATCTTAATGTCCTGAACTTTGGGTAGCACCCCGGTGCTACCATATATCAGGTCTATGCGGGATAGCGTATTATGCGTCAGGGAGTGACATGTATACATACGCTCCAGGGGGTGCTTCCACCGCCATATATCCACCAAACCATAATTTTGTGCCCATCTGGATAAGGACGAGTCCGTGTCAGGGTCGGGGGAAAGTTTGTCTAGGGAGGGGTTCGGGGTCGCGTTGAAGTCCCCTACCACCAGTATGTTATCCGTAGGGAATTGGGCCAGTAGGGTAGTAATGGACCTCAGGAATGTGAGAGTGGCTGACGGGGGGGCGTATAAACCCACTATCACCATCTCCACCGTGTCGACAATAGCGTGCAGGAGCACGTACCGTCCTTCTGGATCTAGTTTAACCGTAAGCAATTCAAAGGCTAGAGACTTGTGGATCAGTATGCTGACGCCCCTGGCGTGACTAGAATAGGTGGCATGGTAGTGGTGGTTCACCCAGGGACGTTTAAGGCCCATGACCCTCCCACCCAGCAGGTGTGTTTCCTGGAATATACAGATTTGGGGATTGTATTTCTGCACATAGTGGAATACTAAGGAGCGCTTTATTTTATCGTTCATTCCCCTCACGTTCCATGATAGTATCTTTAAGGGGGCCATGGTTCATTTAGGGTTGGATAAGTATAGGGGTATTCCTCCATCCATCCATCCGTGGGGGCATTCCTCCCCCCCACCCGCAAGTCAGTCGTATACCTCCGTCGATATAAATGGACATTAAACATAATACCATATATCACAGCTTGCATATTGTGTAGGTCTGAGTGCGGTCGTCTAAGACCATCGAGACAGTAAAAATGAGAAAAGAAAAAACTAAACAAAAACAAAACCAGCGAACATAACTCCCCTCCCAACCCACCCCGCGCCGTAATAAACATATCACAGGGCGCTTGACTACCCAAACTTAACCCAAAACTATAGGTCTAAGGAAATATTCCTATGGGGGCGGTGTGTACCTAGAGCACACCAAGGACACAGTTCTCAACTACGTGGGTATGGGACTCCGCGGTCCCGGCCATCAGAGGGAATAAGCAAAAGACACATGAGAAATAAAAAGAAAAAAAAAAAAAAAAAAAAAAAAAAAAAATAAAAAACCCTGAATAACATTGCATGGGGTGATTAGCACCCAACTCTTAGACTGATCTAAGGGCACAAACTTAGTTACATTGCTATGTAGGCATACCAAATGAGTCCTTAGGAGTTTTTCCTCCTGTGCAGGAAGAGTTCCGTCCCATAATTGGGACAACCTGAGTCAATCGAGGAGGAGACCCCCCCCCCCCCCCCCCCCCAACCCCTCCTCCAGGAGGGAAAGCAAGGGGGACAAATACAAAGGAGAAAAGAAAAAGTAAAATGGGGGGGGGGGGTTGTGAAAAAAAATAAAAAGCACACAGGGGGGCCAGGATCACGTAGGGGCTCCCCCCCTCCCCCATCACATCCTCCCCTCCATCCCCTCCCCGTCAGACAAATCCTCCGAGTATGGCAGTTTATTAGGGACTCCCCCGGGGGTCAGTGCACGGCCGTGTGAGTTACATACCCGCACGGGCTTCGTTCCGGGCCGTTCAGAATAGGCATGGGGGATGGGGGGGGGCAATCGAGTCCACGTTCTAACCTCCCGCTCTCACACCTCATGTAGCAGTCATCGGGGGAATGTGAGTTCCATACGGGAGAGCAGTGCGATGAACCGGCAGGGGTCAGCCCCCCTCCCCATAAACTCCTACCCGTACGATCGGGACTGTCTCAGTGCACTGCGGCCAGACCCCGTGCATTGCGTCCGGGCTATCAGTGGGAAGTACTGCCGCCCCTTGGGCCCCAGGGAATGTACCTTAATGATGGGAGCAAATTCGCGATCCTTGGCAGGGCCGTCTTGTCTTCAGTCCCCGGTGGAGTTACAGCGCCGCCGGAGCATGGAGGAGAGGATCCCTCAGCCGAGGGCGGTAAAGGCAGCTGGTGTCAGGGTCGGAGAGGAGGTGAGATCACGTTCCGGAGTGCTATCGGTCCCTGGGGAGGGACTCCACCCAGCGCGAGGCCTCTTCAGGTGAGGTAAAAAATCTTGATGTTTCCCCATCTAGCACCTTGAGCCGAGCAGGAAAGAGCATGTTGCACTTCATCCCTCTCGCGCGGAGTAAAGCCTTCACATGGTCAAACGTGCGCCTCTGCCTCTGGGTCTCCACAGAATAGTCAGGGAACAGCATGATTTTAGCATTTGCATGTCGCAGTTCCCCCAGCTTTCTTGCTTCTCTGAGTATTAGGTCTCGGTCACGGAAATTAAGTAGCCTGAATATGAATGTCCTCGGCGGAGTCCCGGGTGGGCCTCTGACTGATGGCATCCGATGAGCTCTCTCCACCACGAAGTGGGGGGAGAATGGCGCCTGCGGGAATAACGCGCGAAGGAGCTGCTCGGTGTACGGCACTGGGTCTCGGCCTTCTACCCCCTCCGGGAGTCCCACCACTCGGAGGTTGTTCCTCCTGTTTCTATTTTCCTGATCCTCCGCACGCGATTCCACCGCCTTCATTTTAACCTGCAGAGTACATATGGAGGAGTCATGCTCCCGGAGGGTATCCTCGGCGTCACCGACCCTTCTCTCAGCCTCCGAGAGCCGGTCGCGGACCTTGTCCATGTCCCTCCTGACCAGTCCCATCTCCAGCTGCACCTGTTCAATTTTGGCTGTCAGCGAGGTTTGGCAACCCGTGATTGCCTGCATCAGGGCGTTGAATTGGTCCGTTCCCAGCGTGGATGGCTCCGCTTGTTCTGTTTGGGACGCCATGTCTGCCGCACACAGTACACGTGGGCCCCAGGGTGTTTGAGAGGACTTCTTGGCCGGGGCGCGCTTCCGAGGGGTTCCGGAGTTGCCTCTTCTCATGCCCAGTCAGTGCCTGTGCTTGTAGGTTAGTTTAGGCTTGTATTTGTGTCTTAGTAGCCGGATAAGTTAGCCTCCAGGCGCGGAGCTCCTGTCCCACACGTCCTCCTAGGTCGCCATCTTGGCCACGCCCCCCCTCCTTCCTCATTCTTTATGGTTCCAATATGGTCTGTCCTCTTTTTTTACTGTTTATATACTAAAGGAATTTCTTGGGATTTTTTTTGCTCGCCTCCGCTATGTGTCTTTCGGGTTCTATCTTAGCTGCCCCAATTGCACCCTTACATTTCTTGTTGCATTCTTTGTAAAGTCTGAATGCTGGTGATGATTCCTCAGCCTTGTATTTTTTGAAGGCCTTCTCCTTTGCATTTATATGCATTTTTATATTGGAGTTAAGCCATCCAGGACTTTTGGTCCCTCTTTTAAATTTATTTCCCAATGGGATGCACTGGCTAATGCCCCTATTTAATATGCTCTTAAAGCAAACCCATCTCTCCTCCGTGTTCTCTGTTCCTAAGATTTTATCCCAATTTATATCTTCTAGCAAGGTTTGTAGTTTAGGAAAGTTGGCTCTTTTGAAGTTCAGTGTTTTTGTATTATCCTAATGTTCCTATTTGTGTGATTTATACTGAAGTTAATTGACCTGTGATCGCTGTTTCCTAAGTTGCCCTTTATTTCCACATCTGTCTGTATTGTTGGTAATCAGTAGGTCTAGTAACACTTTGTTTCTAGGTTGTGCATCTACCATCTGACTAATGAAATTGTCCTGCAAGACATTTAGGAACTGGCGAGCCTTAGACGAATGCGCGGTTCCTTCCGCCCAGTCTATGTCTGGATAATTAAAATCCCCCATTATGATGACACTTCCCATCCTTGCTGCTAATCCAAATTGTAATTGGAGGTTTGAATGGAGCCTTAGAATCAGCCATGGCACCTTCTCCTTGGAAACATCAAAAACGTAAGAAATATATCCTGTACCCACAGGCAGTCAAAGCCAAAACGTGCTGCTTTTTTGGAGACACGCAAGGGTTCCATTAGCAGCACCATACAGTACCATGCAGCTCCTCAGGGGTGAGTTTTTGAAAAAGGGTCAAGGACCTTTTCCCTGCATTTCCCACAGGTACAGCAGCCCATTCAAATGAAATGCAGGCATGCATGTGGGCGAGGACAGCTTATGGTACCCAACTTGAGCAAGCAGCACACTCAAAGTCCAAGACAGTTTATCAATATTGTATTTAGTTGAGTATACTGTAAATCAAGGAATAACGCTGTTGCTTGCAGAGTACAGGTTTTAGCATTAACAGTATTGCTTTACACCGGCACAGTATCTCTCAGCATAACAGGCTAAGTAACACTTGAGTAACAGGTTCAGCAGGTACAGGTTCAAAACTCCATAACAGGTTCAGTAACCAGTATTATTATTACACCACATAGGCACAAAGTGGGTCCCAGCCTAATGTTGGCACAGTCCTTAAAGTGCAGAAGTGGCAGATGAGTATAGCTAGCGCCAACCGATACTGGGAGGTTGCAGTCTAGTGCAGGATGTAAGGTGGTATATTCTCAGGCACAGTCGGTAACTGCACAGACTAAATCAATCTTACCAGGGCAGCATCTGCTGGAGGGGTGGCTAATTGGCAGGTTGCTAGCAAAGTTGACAGCTCAGAAAGGCCTGCTGCCAGTGGTGGCAGTGGTACTGGAGATAGGTGCTGTATACAGCACAGTGGTGTAGTGGTTAGCACGTTTGTCTAGCAGCAAAAAGGGTCGTTGGTTTGAATCCTGACCACGACACTACCTGCCTGGAGTTTGCATGCTCTCCCTGTGCCTGTGTTGGTTTTCTCTGGGTACTCTGGTTTCCTCTCACACTCCACAGACATGCTGGTAGGTTAATTGGATCCTGACTAAAATAGACCTAGTATCAGTGCCGATCCTGACCTCCCTGGGGCCCTAAGCAAAATTCTGCTAAGGGGCCCTCTACTTGACCCGTGATGCCGTGAGCTATGTAAATCATTTGCCATTGCCACACCATTTGCCATTGCCACACAGTCACACCTGACACTTCAGTGCTCCCAAAACAATCCTCCCTCCTTTAACCACTTCAATACCGCTTCATGTTCATATGACGCCCACAAGGTGGATCTACCATCCTGGGTGGGCGTCATATGACGTCCTCGGATTCCCGGCCGCCTGGGGGGCGCGCGCCCGCGGCATCGCTCGGGACCCGGTGCGGGTGCCCGGCGGCCGCGATGTCCGCCGGGCACCCGCGATTGCCCGTTAAAACAACGGGACCGTGCGGGACCGTGGAGCTGTGTGTGTAAACACACAGCTCCACGGTCCTGTCAGCGGAGAGGAGACCGATCATGTGATCCCAGTACGGAGGAACACATGATCGGTCTTCTCCCCCTTGAGTCCCCTCCCCCCACAGTTAGAATAACTTCTATAGGGAACACATTAACCCCTACAGCGCCCCCTAGTGTTAACCCCTTCCCTGCCAGTCACATTTACACAGTAATCATTGCAATTTTATAGCAACGATCGCTGTGTAAAAGTGAATGGTTCCAAAAATGTGTCAAAAGTGTCCGAAGTGTCCGCCGCAATGTCGCAGTCACGAAAAAAAATCGCAGGTCGCCGACATTATTAGTAAAAAAAAAAAAAAAAAAAATTCAATAAATCTATCCCCTATTTTGTAGACGCTATAACTTTTGCGCAAACCGATCAATATACGCTTATTGCGTTTTTTTTTACCAAAAATATGTAGAAGAATACGTATCGGCCTAAACTGAGGAAAAAAATAGTTTTTTTTAAAAAAAAATGGGATATTTATTATAGCAAAAAGTAAAAAATATTGTTTTTTTTTCAAAATTGTCGCTATTCTTTTGTTTATAGCGCAAAAAATAAAAACCGCAGAGGTGATCAAATACCACCAAAAGAAAGCTCTATTTGTGGGAAAAAAAGGACGTCAATTTTGTTTGGGTGTAACGTCGCACGACCGCGCAATTGTTAGTTAAAGCGACGCAGTGCCGAATCGCAAAAAGTGCTCTGGTAAGGAAGGGTGTTTAAAAGCCCTGTATTGAAGTGGTTAAACAAAACAGTCAAAGAATAAGTACAACAATATAGAACAGAATGAGGTCCCCAGAGAGCCCCCCTTACATCAGGGTCCTCAGAGAGCCCCCCTTACATCAGGGTCCTCAGAGAGCCCCTCCTTACACCAAGGTCCCCAGAGAGCCCCCCTTACACAAGAGTCCCCAGAGAGCCCCCCTTAAATCAGTGTCCTCAGAGAGTCTCCCCCTACATTAGGGTCCCCAGAGAGCCCCCCTTACATCAGGGTCTCTAGAGAGCCTCCCCCTACATTAGGGTCCCCATAGAGCCTCCCCTTACATCAGGGTCCCCAGAGAGCCCCCCCCTTACATCAGGGTCCCCAGAGAGACCCCCTTTACATCAGGGTCCCTAGAGAGCCTCCCCCTACATTAGGGTCCCCAGAGAGCCCCCCCTTACATCCGGGTCCCTAGAGAGCCTCCCCCTACATTAGGGTCCCCAGAGAGCCTCCCCTTACATCAGGATCCCCAGAGAGCCTCCCCTTACATCAGGATCCCCAGAGAGCCTCCCCTTACATCAGGGTCCCCAGAGAGCCCCCCTTAAATCAGTGCCCTCAGAGAGTCTCCCCCTACATCAGGGTCCCCAGAGAGCCTCCCCCTACATTAGGTTTCCCAGAGAGCCTCCCCTTACATCAGGGTCCCCAGAAAGCCTCTCCTTACATCAGGGTCCCCAGAGAGCCCCCATTACATCAGTGTCCTTAGAGAGCCCCTCCTTACATCAGGGTCCCCAGTGAGCCTCCCTACTTACATCAGGGTCCCCAGAGGGTATCCCCCTACATCAGGGTCCCCAGAGAGCCTCCTCTTACACCAGGGCCCTCAGAGAGCCTCCACTTACACCAGGGTCCCCAGAGAGCCTCCCCTTACACCAGGCTCCCCAGAGAGCCCCTCCTTACATCAGGTCCTCAGAGAGCCCCTTCTAACATCAGGGTCCCCAGAGAGCCCCCCTTACACCACGGTCCCCAGAGAGCCCCCCCCTTACACCAGGGTCCCCAGAGAGCCCCCCCTTACACCATGGTCCCAAGAGAGCCTCCCCTTACATTAGTGTCCCAAGAGAGCCTTCCCTCTTACATTAGTGTCCCCAGAGAGCCCCTCCTTACACAGGGTCCCCAGAGAGCCCCTCCTTACACAGGGTCCCCAGAGAGCCCCCCTCTGACATTAGTGTCCCCAGGGGGCCCCCTCTTACATCAGTGTCCCCAGAGGGCCCCGTCTTTACATCAGTGTCCCCAGAGGGCCCTGTCCTTACATCAGTGTCCCCTGAGGGCCCCGTCCTTACATTAGTGTCCCCAGAGATCCCCCCTCTTACATTAGTGTCCCCAGAAACCCCCCTCTTACATTTGGGCCCCCAAACAGCTGACTCCCCCCCTTGCAGAGGTTCCCCTGTACCTGGCTGGTGGAGGTGGGAGGCGGCGATCAGCAGCTATATGGTGTTCACAGGCAGGGGGATCTCCCTGGGGCTAGTAGTTCTATCTCCGAATGTATACAGCGGAGAGGGGAGGGGCCTCTGATCCGGGCATCAGCAACAGTGTTCAAGCAGAGTGAAAGTGAAACTGATACCTGCCTGGGTCAGAGGTCCCTCCCTTCTCTTCTCCACTGTATACACTGAGAATACTACAAACCCCAGGGAGATCCCGCCGCCCACTCAGGCACCATAGAGTTGCCGATCGCCGCCTTCCACCTCCTCCCACCTCTCCTTACTGCACTCTAAACGGCCAGCCAGAGGTGCAGGGGGGATGCTGGGTCTTGGGGCCCCCCCCACAGCGGCGGGGCCCTAAGCAGCTTGCATAGTGTGCCTATAGGGCCGATCGGCTCTGCCTAGTATGAATGTGAGTTAGGGACCATAGATTGTAAGCTCCTTGAGAGCAGGGACTGATATGAATGTACAGTACAATGTATATATAAAGTGCTGCATAAATTGACGGCAATATATAAGTACCTTAAATAAAGAATGCAGCTCTGTCCCTTCTCGCACTGGAACCTCTCCATGACTCTAATTCTCTGTCCCTGCCAGATGGGGTTTTTCTCCCTACACTGTCCACTTGCAAATGTGTGCCAAATACAGCAGGGCATTGTGACCATTTGGACTGCTGCTTCCCCCTATGGCACCTACGTAGGCTGCAGGGGAACATCATTCCCTTTAGGACTCTATTCCATCCCCAAGGCGGCCAAGCTCCCCCTTCTGGGTGGAGTAGGAACTACACCTACCAACACGCACATACTGCATCCCTGTGAACCTAGGCTAGGGAATATTCTGCTTGTACAATATATATACTGTATATGTCATACATTACTGCTACAAATCTGAGTGAACATTCTGTTTTCAGTTTTTATCCTGTGGAAAAAGAACAATGAAAATAGCGAAAGGATTGAATATTATCTCTTTTTCTTTCATGTCTGATGTGTTTATTTTGATAGTCTCCTGCAGTTTCTATGCAATGCACAATGATGATTCAGGCAGAATTTTACAGCCAAAGCAGAATTCCAAGTCCAACATGAAACCACAAAAAGATCTGGCCAAGGAAAACAGCGAGGAGCAGCAAATTCTAGATGACTATAACACACAGTGCTTTCTTTCTTATTCCCTCTGCCCCTCTCATCCCTCTTCTCTATACAGCAATGTTTACCTTTAATGTCTGTTTTATATGATAGTTCCTTTGGTTTTTGTAACTAGTTTGGCTATCTACACATTGGATAGATGAAACATTCACACATCTATACCACGGGCCCTGACTTTATTAAATCTTTTATTAGACACATCTGTCTGGTTTTATTATAAGTCTGTTTTTTTTTTTTCAAGCCCAGACTGATTGAAATATATATATGAAAATTACAGACATTTTTGTTTACACGTCTTTGCAATTAAAACGCTCAGGGAATGATTTACTAAATGGTGCTATCGCTTTACACTTGGGTTAAAGGGTCCACCAAAAAGCGATATTTCAGCAACAGGATGGGACCTGATAAATTGAGTTATATGCTGTCTTCTTATGGCTCTTGGGGACCTTAGAACTGAACTCTGGCTATAGTTACACCTATGCCCTAAAGGGGCTTTAGACATTCAAGGGTTGTCAATGATGCAGGCATAATCCGACTACCTTATTATCACATAGCAAGTACACTTAGTTTACAGTTGGGATGTTCATATGTTTTTAGGCACCTTCTTGACCCTAGCTGATATTGCTTGGGGAAATGTCAGTCAACCAGGATTGATTTTACAGGTGATTAATATTCTTTCCCCTGAAGTAGTCATTGTCCACAGCACTCCCCCTCCCTCCTCCATAGACACAAGCATGAAAGTTTGTCCATTGAAAAATTGCCTGTCTTTAGAAGGAGTTGCTTTCATGGGTAACCAATGTCTAATGTTTGTATACAGCTATGGTGCATGCTCACAGCATATACAGTATACGGCATGTAATACATATGCAGTTCATCTCTGTATTACATACACATTTTCCTATGTTTTATTCCTTTAAAAATCCTGCACATACCTGTTGATCTACTAGAATTGAATTCAGCTTTTATTATTCTATTGTGAGCTGACAACACAAAAAAAAAACTTTTTTGACTGAGTGGTATCAGCCCTGCTCTTTTTCTAAACTATACAACCTTTTTAAACAGATATACAGTGCCTTGCAAAAGTATACACCCCCCTTGGCATTTTTCGTGTTTTGTTGCCTCAAAACCTGGAACTAACATGGATTGTTTTAGGATTTGCATCATTTCATTTACAGAACATGCCCACAGCTTTGAAGATGTTTTTTTTTATTGTGAAGCAAACAACAAATAGGACAAAATAACAGAAAAAGTCAATGTGCATAACTATTCACCCCCCTAAAGTCAATACTTTGTAGAGCCACTTTTTGTGGCTATAACAGCTCCAAGTCGCTTTGGAAAAGTCTCTATGAGCTTGCCACATCTTACCACTGGGATTTTTGCCCTTTCCTAATTGCAAAACTCCTCCAGCTCCTTCAAGTTGGATGGTTTGCGCTTGTGAACAGCAATCTTTAAGTCTGACCACAGATTTTCTATTGGATTGAGGTCTTGGCTTTGACTGGGCCATTCCAACACATTTACATGTTTCCCCTTAAACCACTCAAGTGTTGCTTTAGCAGTGTGTTTGGGGTCATTGTCCTGCTGGAAGGTGAACCTCCGCCCTAGCCTCAAATCACACACAGAGTGATACAGGTTTTGCTCAAGAATATCCCTGTATTTAGCACCATCCATCTTTCCCTCAACTCTGACCAGTTTCCCAGTCCCGAGTGCTGAAAAACATTCCCACAGCATGATGCTGCCACCATGGCCAAAAAGTTAAATTTTAGTCTCATCAGAGCAGAGCACCTTCCTCCATACATTTTGGGAGTCTCCCACATGCCTTTTTGCATGTGCCGTTTTGTTTTTGCTGAAAGTAATGGCTTTCTTCTGGCCACTCTGCCATAAAGCCCAACTCTATGGATCGTAAGGCTTATTGTCGTCGCATGTACAGATACTCCAGTCTCTGCTGTGGAACTCTACACCTCCTCCAGGGTTACCTTAGGTCTCTGTGTTGCCTCTCTGATTAATGCCCTCCTTGTCCGGTCAATCAGTTTTGCTGTTGTGCCATGTTCTTTCCATTTGGTTATGATGGATTTGATGGTGCTCCTAGAGATCATCAAAGATTTGGATATTTTTTTATAACCTAACCCTGACTTGTACTTCTCAACAACATTGTCCCTTACTTGTTTGGAGAGTTCCTTGGTCTTCATGGCAGTGTTTGGTTAGTGGTGCCTCTTGCTTAGGTGTAGCCTCTGGGGCCTTTCAAAAAGGTGTGTACCGTAGATCATGTGACACTTAGATTGCACACAAGTGGACATCATTTCACTAATTATGTGACTTCTGAAGGTAATTGGTTTCACCAGAGCTTTTTATGGGCTTCATTACAAAAGGGGTGAATACATACGCACATGCCAATTATAATTTTTTTATTTCAGAAAAATTGTCTTATGTATATATTTTTCTAATTTTACTTCACCAACTTAAGCCCCATACACACGGTCGGACTTTTTCATGGATTCTGTCCGATCGGACAATGTTGTTGAAAAATCAGACCGTGTGTATGCACCATTGGACAGTGTACGTCGGATTGTCCGACGGACAAAGTCTTATCTCCTGCTGGAAAGATTTGCCGTCAACACGGTCCGATCACACCAAATCCGATCGTGTGTACGGTTGTCCGACCGGACAAAGTGCTACGCATGCTCAGATCACATTACAAGACCAAAGCTTTTGGCTACTAGCCTCTACGTAGTCCCGTCGTAGGCAACAAACGTCACCACGTTCAGAATGATCGGATTTTCCGACAACTTTGTCCGACCGTGTGTACGCAAAACCAACATCAGACAAAGTATGACGGACAGGATCCGACCGACCTGGTCCGCGGATTGTCCGACCGTGTGTATGGGGCTTAAGACTATTGTGTTATGATCCATCACATATAATTCAGATTAAAAAAACATTGAACTAAAGGCTGTAATGTAACAAGATAGGTAAAAAGCCAAGGGGGTGAATACTTTTGCAAGGCATTGTAAAATAATTTTAATGGTATATTTAACGGTGTAAATTTTTAATTGATATTAAACCATAATTTTTTAAGCACTTCATATTTAATCATTTACTGAGTATGTAGGTTGTTTGTCTTTTAATCCTTGCCAATGTTCCTGTTTAACCACTTGCTTGCCATGGTAATTTTAAAATGTTTCACATATATGTAAAAATAAGCATTTTTTCCTAGAAAATTACCCCTAAACAGTATATATTTTCTAAAAGCAGGGGCCCTGGAGAATAAAATGGTGGTAGTTGCAATTTTATATATCACACAGGGAGGTTAATTTACTAAAGGCAAATATACTGTGCACTAGAAGTGCACTTTAAGTGCACTGCAAGTGCAGTTGCTCCAGATCTGAGGGGAAGCTCTGCTGGTTTCTATCATCCAAACCTGTGCAAGCAAAAATGCAGTTTTTTTTATTTTCCTTGCATGTTCCCCTCAGATCTAGAGCAACTGCACTTTAAGTGCACAGATTATTTACCTTTAGTAACACACACATGAAATCCAACAAATAACTGTACCTGAAATCTCCATAGGCACGCTTTAAAAGCCTTTATAGGTTACCAGTTTAGAGGTAGATAGTAGACTTGATCTATAGTTATTGCTCTCACTCTGACATTCACAGCTATATCTTACCTGTGTGGTGCAATCACCATTTACATATGCATGTGGGACCTATCGCTTGCATTTGCACGTGAGCACAGGGGGATTTAGGGGGCTTTACTTTTTATATATATATATATATATATATATATATATATATATATATATTTATTTTACTTAAATGTATTTTTACACTTTTTATTTTTATTTTTTTTTATTTAACTTTATTGCTATGACAAGGGATAAAAATGAGCCATGTCGTACTCTTGATTGAGATCTAGGGGCTATTATACCCCTGATCTCTCATCTGCCCTCCAAGGCAGCTGAATAAAGACAGATTGGTTTGACTGGCTGCCTCACTTGGTGGTAACAGCCAGTAAACAAAGAACTGAAACTGGAAGTGAGGTAATACATATTGCTTCTAACTTCATTAGTCTTCTCTATTCTCAGCCAAGCCGAGCTCTTGTGCTGCCTGGGGCCAAGAATGAAATGCTGCCACCCCCCCCCCCCCCCCAAAAAAAAACACACGCCCACCAAAAGGCACACCTATTCATTATTTTATATCATGATAACTAAAATTAAATTTATCAAAAAATCTGATTTACATGCAATAGCACCTTGTCCATATGCAAAATTGGTTGGCTCTCCTCGGCAAATCGCCATCATTGTGCGTCAGCTGCTTTAAAAGCTCCAGGGGGCTCCACAGAGAGCCAGAACGGGGATCTTTCAATATAAACAGACAGATCCCCGCTCTGTCAGGGGAGGAGAGATAGATCTGCTGTTCCTAGTGATCAGGAACAGTGATCAGTCTCCTCCTCCTGTCAGTCCATCCCCCCCCACAGTTAGAAATCCCTCCCATGGAACACTTTTAACCCCTTGATCGCCCCCTAGTGTTAATCCCTTCCCTGGCAGTGTAATTTATACAGTAATCAGTGGCTATTTTATAGCTCTGATCACTATATAAATGTCACTGGTCCCAAAAATTTGTCAAAAGTGTCCAATCTGTCCACCACAATGTCGCAGTCCCACTAAAAATCGCTGATCACCGCCATTACTAGTAAAATTCGGATTCGGACTCCTGCAGACAATGCTGCTATGGGGAACTCACTGGTGGCAGAATGGACAGGGTGAGGGTCAATGCCAAGCCTCCAGAACATGGACACAGTGACAGGCAGGCTGCAACACCTCAGGCAGCGGCAGGTGTTGTGCAGGTGAACAGCTGCTCAGCTCACACTCAGTCACACTCAGTCCCTTCCCTCAGGCTCTTCACCATGCTGAAGAACATGGAAGATGGAAGAGGTGCATGGGTGAAGCTAATTGACTAGACACGAAGGCTGAGTGCCCTGAATGCTGGGGCGGCCGCGGCCTCTGACATCACTGGTTGCTAGACGCTGGGCGACAGGCGATTCTAGCAACCAGTGCAGCGCACTGCCGACCAGGATCGACCCTGCTCCTGCTGACTGATCCAACCTCCTCCTGCAGGTAGGGTACGACCGGGCGGCTACTAAGGTACAGGTACTCGGTACTACTGACAACTTTGTGGTGCCCGTGTTGCCGGCTGCCGCCCCTCTTGAACTGCTGCCTGGAACCATGGTCCCACTGGGTACCATGGTAGGGCTGGCCCTGGAGGAGGGCGCCTCCTTCCAAACTCTGTTGAGCCATTCAGATAACTTTTACATGAAAGCTGATCATTGGCAGAAAATCTTGATACCAAAATTATGACCGCAGCTGCCATTATGATCCTGGTATAACCACTTCCATCTGAGGTCGTATATATACACCCTAAGCGCCAGAAGTGGTTACGCTGGTTCCATGATCACTGCCCTAGTTTCCTGTTGACTTTTTATTACAGCATCCTATGAAGTCACCCTTACATGCAGGGACTAGAGATGTGTCTCCCTAAACTGTTGTGTATCAATAGCAACCTACTATAGCCTAGGATGGCAAGGTACTCCCTGCTACTCCTTCTTCTTCTGCCTCTTCTTCAAGCTAACTGACTGCAGACTGCACTGTCCAATATTAACTCTTTCCTGTAAAGACATTCAGGGAAGCAACACTGAAACAGTAGAAGCCAGCAGCATTGAAAATTGTAACCTGCAAGTGCTGGGGTAAGGGTTATAACAAATGGTTTACTGTGGAATGATTATTTTATTGTACTCCATGTGTAAGGCTTAGAAAAGGCTAACGGTTTAATATTACATTAACAGGCTAAAAGGAAGCAAATAAGAAAAGTTAATTGTTAGGGAGAGGAAAGAAGGCAGCATGCACAGCTCATGTTTTTAGAGTTCCAGGCCTGGAACAGAATGCCTAGCATTAAGAGGAGGGCCTACATGACTGTGTTTGCAGTCTAGGCTGTAGTAAGGCAGGTTAGTAGTCCTACCTGATTGGACGGGAGCAGGGCATGGTAGGGTGTGGCAGGATGGGGGCGATAGTGGCCTGGTAAGAAGCGGGTGATGATTAAGGGCCATTTAGAATTTGGACAGCCGAGGAAAAAATTTTCCCTCCCATCCATATTTGTTACTGTTGATTGGTGTTCCCCTCTTTTGTTTTTTTCTCCCTGTTGCCATTTAGCGAAAGGTTATGTTCAATTGTGCAGGCTAGTAGCGTGTGGGCCTAGCGGAGTCATAGCAGTGGGCAGGGGTCTCAGGCTTTTGAAGGTGGGCATGGTCAAAAGTGTCTGTGAAGAATGATGGGTTGGGCCCATCTTTGGTATGGGTACCTTCACGTAGATGTGATGTCAGTATGGCGATATTGGTATTGGGGCTGTATCGGGTGGTAATGTGGTAACTAATTGTCCCAGAGTCGGTATAATTGCGGCTGGGGGGCCGTGGTATGGAACTTGGTACTTTATACAGCCAATTCGGTAGACCATGCTTGCCTCCAAATACCTGGACTTAAGAGAGTCAGTATTATACATTAGTTGGTAAAGTTTATCTTTCATGGAATGTTATCAAGATGTACCGTATATACTCGAGTATAAGCCGAGATTTTCAGCCCTTTTTTTAGCTTATACTAGAGTCAGTGCCGTCTGCCTACATGAACAGCGTGTCATGCAGACAGACGGCAGTGTTCAAAAGCCGCGCCTCCTCCTCCCGCCCGTCCGTGATAGGCAGAAACGAATTTTCCCAGCAGTAAGTCAGTGTGCAGTGTTCCGCCTATCACGGGCGTCCTGTCATTCTCATCTCATGGACGAGGATGAGAGGATGTCCGTGATAGGCGGAACACTGCACACTGACTGCTGGGAAAACAGAGTGTTCCTCCTATCACGCACGAGGAGGAGGAGGAGGTGCGGCTTTTAAATCTGTAATGGCGCCTTACACGCTGATCGCCAGGATCAGCAATGGGGGGACACAGGATCGGCACAGGAGCAACAAGAGGAACACGGAGGCATAAGGAGGCATTAACGATCGCAAGACTGGAGGCAGATCGTAGGGAGGCAGATCGGAGGGAGGCAGATTGGCACAGGTAGGCTGCAATGGGGACACAGGGGACATGCAGCTGCAGATGGGCATTTGCTGACCCTCTTTTCCACTTACAGTAGCTGCTGCATTTTTCACCCTCGGCTTATACACGGGTCAATAAGTTTTCCCAGTGTTTTGTGGTAAATTAGGGGCCTCGGCTTATATTCGGGACGGCCTATACTCGAGTATATACGGTATTTGTTAAACTGTGTTTTGATAATAAAAGGCTGCTATGGCCATTTAAAATCCATTCTAAGGTGGTCGTGTCTCATTTATATAAGGTGGTTAAGGCAGGAAGTATGGTATGATCTTGGCAGCCAAAAAAATCAGCAATACATCAGTCAAGTGAGTGCAAGTCTTTTCTTGGGGTCCAGAAATATTTTTATTGGTAGCAAGGGTTCCAATGATGCGGTGGTGGAGGAGAATCTGGACTATGAAGATTAGGAAACCTGGGATTAAAATGCGAAACCTTCCCTCTTCCTCCTGAAAGAGATGGGTTGACAAGGTGGCGCCATCTGCTGCCACAGAAGATGGGGTAATGATCATCACCTGTATGAACATCATTAATGATTACTGGAGGTCTATAATGATAAATCTAAAAAGATAACAATAAAACCTCTTCAGATGACAAAATATATAACATTAGGTCATGTTAAAGAAGGAATTTTGAGACACAGGCTTATCCGGGAGATAACTTAAGCAAATAGGTACACAGTGTTGAAACAATTGAAAGATAGGAAGTCACCAAGGTCTTAATTACAAACCTAACTAAATTGCTAAACCCTCAGATTCCCATAACCCAAACACATTAGCACATAATGATGCACCTGTTATTTATGGAAGATTGTGCACACTTGGCTCTTTCTACAAATTGCACAATTCTGCAGAATGGCAGCATTTTCCCTAGTTGTATGCCACAATGGCATTACATTATAAACAGGAAAATCAGGTTTTACATTATAAACAGAAAAATAGGGTTTTATTGTGTATCCTATACAGGCAGTCCCCGACTTCCGAACACCCGAGTTATGAACGACTCCTACTTACGAGCGGCCTCAAATGCCGGCCACGCCGGTCCTGGATACCTTTCGATACCTTTCGAGCACCTCCGGACACATCCCACACTGCCGTACTACGCCCCATATAACATAACAAGCACCCGGAACATGCCACATCCATGCACAGGCGGCAGTTACACTTACAAACGCAGTGTTCCGACCAGAAGTTACACTTACAAATGCAGTGTTGCAACTTACGAACAACTTCGACTTACGAACAAACCTATAGTCCCTATTGTGTTCGTAACTGGGGACTGTCTGTACAATTGCCATTCATTTTAATAAAATGCTGTTTTTTTTAAATGTTTACATCTTAGTACTGCTGATTTCCTCTAGCCTCTTTCATCTAATTCCTATCTACAGGCACTCCAGTGTCAGTTGCACTTCATTGCTCTAGACCAGCATTCTGACAGCAGTGGACCATACATATGCTTAGTGAAATACACATGGGATTATGCTGCACTTTACTTGCTTATGGATTTATTCTAGGATTGGACCCCTCTCACACAGTTACACAGTTTTTCAGGCGGACCCAATTGGACCCTCCATTGTCCTCTAGGAAGCAGCAGATGTTAACTTAAATGTGTCCAATCTGCTAAAACAGGGGTGTCAAACTGTCAAACTAGAGGTCCTCAAGCTGTCCTCCAGCTGCTAAACCACAAGTCCCATCATGCCTCTGCCTGTGGGAGCCTTGCTTGTAATTGTCAGCCTTGCAATGCCTCATGGGACTTGTAGTTCCGCAACAGCTGGAGGGCAGCCAGTTTGACACCTGTACGCTAAAAGCTGTCTAGCTAGCAAAGCAGATCAGGTGCCAGTTGGGTGTCCGTGCCAGGTGGTCCGTTTACATCTGACCACCTATAGCGCACAATGGGCTGTGCATAAGCAAAGTGGACACGGACCAACCATCTGCCTGCTCAGTGAGGACCAGTGGACAGATTCCCCACTGAGAAGGCAGACTACTGGAGGAGTCCGCCTCATGTGAAAGGGGCCTTAGGTTTAAAAAATATGCATATATTTATTAATTTATCTTGTATTTACCAACGTCATTGCAATTCACTTATAGGTTATTGAAAAATTGTAAAATGATTTACAGCTTAATTTAAAGTGGTTCTAAAGCCTCTTTGCATTATGGTTAATACCTTCAGTATCCAGCAATGTACAAGAGAACAGAGGCTTTCTCTTCTCTCACTCCTTATTGGCTCCCGCTGCTGTCAATCACAGCTAGTGAGGAGTGAGCGGGGGACAGGGCCGAGCCACGCTCTGTGTGTCTTATGGACACACAGAGCTGGCTCGGGAAAGGGCATGCACAAGGGGGCCTTGTTATGGGGGCCTTGGTGGGGTGGAGGAGACAGGAACGCTGGAGGGGGACAGAAGAAGGAGAAGATCGAGGCTGCATTGTGAAAAACCACTGTGCAGAACAGGTAAGTATAACATGTTTGTTATTTTAATAAAAAAATGAACGTTTACAATCGCTGTAACCTCTTCCCTACCACACTATAGCCGATATATGGCTACAGCTCGGCGCTCCTGTTCTGGGAGGGCGTCCCTGGGGCACGCATAGGGAAGTGTCTGTGACTGCTGCCTTTGCAAGTGAGTGCAAGTCTTTTCTTGGGCTAGAAATATTTTTATTGGTAGCAAGGGTTCCAATGATGTGGTGGTGGAGGAGAATCTGAACAATGAAGATTAGAAATCCTGGGATTAAAATGTACAAAAACAGCATAACATCTGCTTCATTTGTTGGTTTTGCAACTTTGGTGGCAGGTTATCTTGCGGATGAAGAATAGCAGAATAAATAGTGGAGCTCCACTTTAAGGTGTTGTTATCGTCACCTTTGCTATTGCACAAATTTCTTATTTTTGGTCTACCTATGTTGGACTTTCTTTGTCCTTTCAGTTTCTCTTTTCTGTCTTCCTTCTTCACACACTTATATAATGTAGTACCCTCTTATCCGTGTTTTGGATGTATATATTAATTGCACTAATATAATATATTGAGGTATTCCCCTTCTTCTTTATATAGCACTTGGTGGTATCCTGCACACCTGCTTCACTACACATCTTATTATTTTATAGGTCTGTTGGTGTTTTTTTTGATATTTTGCATCTTCATATTCCATCCATTTATCCTTCCATCCTGCTGCTCCTTGGTTTTTCTGATTGAGTGCCATGGTTCCCCTTCCACAACTCCCGGTTAAGACACTTTGCAGCAGTTGCTATTTGGAGATGTTATTTTAGACCAATTTTCAAGCTGGTCTGTAGGTTGTGTTTTAGTAATGACATTACTATGTATAGTATTGTACTTCCCTTATTTTTAGGAAGTGCTTTAGTATATTTTATGAATTTGTTTTTTGGTTCATAGATCTTACGTTGGTGGCATCCGCTCCTGAAGAAGTGAAGCAACATTCACGAAACGCATCGAGTTATAGGATGCACGTTTGTTATGTTTTAATAATCTAGCTCTATGGAACATGTACAGGGAAAGGTATATTAGCTTAATGCACACTTTATACTATGTATGTTAGATGTAACGAACCAGCTTGATATTTAAAATAACTCTCATATGTATTTGTAAAATTCATTGTCAAATAAATTTATATTTTATTTTTAATGTGTTATGCCTCATTTAAAGTATCATGGGCAAATGTTTTGTTTTGTGTATGACACGTATCAGGATGGAGGCATAGCATTATAGGCACCAGATCACAATTTTATTTTTAAATGATTTTAGGCAGATTTACTGTAAATACACTAGCAAATTGAATACAAACTCCAGCTCACACTTTATAATCAGTTACAGCAACAGTTTTTTTCCTTTTGGGATGAAGGTTTTACATAAATAAATAAAAGCTGATCATTATAAGCACCCCTGTCAGTGGTAAATGGTTTGTTTCATCTGTGTAAACTGCTAAATCTGGAAGAGAGCTTGGTCTTTTGAAAAACAACATACTTACTGGCTAGATTGCCAGATGAAAATAGAAAGAAAACCTAAAAAAAATAACGCAGCCATCACATCTAAGAATTTGTAAGCTGCAATAAAATGAATGTTTGCTTTTGGCTTTAAAGGGGAGTTCCAGGCCTTTTAAAAGTCAGCAGCTACAAAAAGTGTAGTTGCTGACTTTTAATAAACAGACACTTACCTGTTCCACGGTCCAGCGATGCGGCCGAACGGGGTGTCGCTCCTCTCCCCCTCCTCTTCGACGTGCCTCCATTGCCACTCAGGGCACCCGGCCGTGACAGCTTTCGTATTCACGGCCGGGCACACATGGCGCATGCGTGAGTCCCGCTGCGCTCCTGGAGTGGATAGGCAATCTCCTGGGACCTGTCACGTGTCCCAGGAGATCGCCTAGAGGGAGGGGCCACCTTAGACGAAAGGAGGAGTCGCCTAGGCGGTTCCTGGGCTGAAGGAGGAAGTGGGACAGGAAGTCCCCCTCCTAATGAAGGCCCCACTCCCCCTCCAAAAAAATTACATGCCAAATGTGGCATGTGAGGGGGTGGAACTCCGCTTTAATACCGCTTTAATACTGAATATACACTGATCAAAATTCAGCTATGATTTTGATCAGTGTGTGGGCTCTCCTGCTCAACAGAAGACAATTGTTTAATCAACTTCTGACGAAGGGACAAGTTGGGAAAGTATTCATCGATCAGTGAATATAGCCAATCAGCTGCAGTTAATGATCAGTGTATTCTTACAATGTCCCATCAGAGGGGATTCCTCCATCCACCTCATTGGTATGGATGGAGGAATTCTTCTAAAATGAAAAACAACTAACAGTCTACGGCTAGCCTAAGGCAATTTTCCTGGATCATTAAATAAGTAATTAATATGTTAATAGAGGGAAACATCCAGAGAACTATAATAAAGGCACAGTTTTTCAGTACTTTACAAAATAAAGGGAGACAGTACAGTTACAATATAATTCAAGACAAGGGGTTAAGAGGGCCCTATGCATGAGAGTTCAAAATATAAAAGGCAAGGGGCAGTGATACAAAAAGTAATAATTGTGAGGGGATCGGTTGTTCAAGAAATAAAATCAAGTTGATGGGTAGAGGTGTTGTAGGTTTGCTGAAGAGATGACATTTCATGAATCATCTAAACACAGAGTAGGAAACAACTATACAGATGTATCAAGTTCCAAAGCATAGATGAGGTTCTGGATAAGTCCTGGAGGTGAGAATGGCAGGTGGTGACACGGGAGCTAGAGTCGGTGGTATTGGGAAGTGTGAAGAGGGCAGTTTGGGTGATATTTTGAGATGAGGTTGGTTATGTAACTGGGGACAGAGTTGGGGATGGCTTTGTATGTTGTTAAAATTTTTATTGTTATATAGTGGGTGATCGGAAGCCCGTTGAGAGATTGTCAGAGAAGGGTAGCAGACACTTAGCAGTTCATAAGGTGGATGAGTCTGGGAGCAGCATTTATGATAAACTATAGAGGGGATAGCCTGTGTAGTGGTAGGCCAATGAGGAGGGAAATAAAACTGGAAGGCAACCAAATAACCAAATATCAGGTGTGCAGCCCGTCCAAGAAAATTTAACCCCCTAGGGGGTAAATTGAATATAAGGAATGTGAGTGAAAGGACGATTGGCGCTCCCCTTATGCTTAGTGAATAGATGAATCTGTTTAAAATGAGAATTCCATGTGTTGCCCTATTTTAGGTGAGCTGTAAGGTAATAATTCCTAGATTCCCACAGGCATATAATAATGAATGTCAAAGAGTGATTAAAGGTGAAGTGATCCAGTACCCAGTGCTAAATAAGAGGGACAGAATATAATCCCAAACTCTCATGCAGGTTAGAATCGTGATCCAGTGTTTATCCCACCTTAGTGACTAATATTTAATAGAAAATAAACAAAATAAATCCTGTGTATGGCCACCTATATGTACCATACCATATGTGAACCAATACAGCCTATTAATAACAGTGAAAACAAGATAACAAATACCATACCAAAAATGTATTAAATGTGGCCCATAAAGGCTAGTGTGTAAATATGTAAAAATGAAGCAAAAATAAGAAGAAAAAAAGACCAAAAAGCCCTAAAAAATCCCCCAGAATGTTAATGTGATAGTCCAAAAAATAATAATAAAGATAAGACTTCCAGTCCAATCCACAATAAATTCCTAAAATAAAAATAAAAAAGGAGATTTCCACAGTATGTGACTGACGGCTCTACATAAAAAAGGCTTCGTAGCGACACTTTCAATGGTGATTCATAAAAGGTGATTCAGAAAAGTGACTTTTGTGCTTCAGGAAATGATGGTGACTTTGTGCTGTCCCCTTTTGCTCCCTCACTCACCAGATGTAGATACCCCTGCAGGGGTAAACAGCTTGCAAATTATCGGTAGCAGGTGCTCCTCAGGGTCCCCACTGGAAGATGTCCTAGCCGATCGAGCCTTTCCAGCCAATCCACCCAGATCTCCTAGGATTGGGAAATCCAGCAGCAGTCCCCAAAGGGGGTATACCTCACAGGGAAGCAAGAAAAAACGGAGGTCCCATGTGTATTACCAGATGTAAAAAGAATTGGTGTTTATTAAAAAAATTATTTAAAAACAAAGCAAAATTAAAAAAAACAGGGTATCCTGCAAGATACTCCTGTTTCCACCGTAGCATACAGGTTGGTAAAACAACACGAAAAACGGAGGGGTATAGGGCGGCTTGCACTCCAACTGCGCTCCACGCCTCTATGTCCCGCACTGGAAGTGACGTCAGCACGCCTTACGCGTTTCGTCCTCAGACGTTTTCAAAGGCGACGTCATGTCACTCCCCATCATGGTTTATTAAGGCTGCGGAGGTGCCGTAGACCCTGGTGATTGGCCACATCGGGCCCTGTTTGCAAAATCCCCGCCCACCGGAGTTTTATTAGAAGATAGTTGTGTCCCTTATGCAAGGAACGGGGAAATAATATGGGGACCCAACAGTCCAGTGGGGCAATTTCAGTTAAACGTGTGGGGGTATAATTTATCAGGTGCTATTGACCAAATCTAATTATCCCTATCAGGGATAGATTTGTATGGTCATGCATCTCCGCTGGCCCTGCACAGAAAGATATGGAGGTTACAACTTTATACGGCATTAGGCAAAACAGGCATTTATTTGACGCTCTGACATCAGACAAGGGAACAGTAAGAAAATGATAAACCAGAATAAAAATATATTACCAAAAACCTATTTAGGTGATCATCAATTTTATAAGGTGCAATGTATAATGTATCCAGAGGGTGCATTCTGTATATAGTAACTGCAAGCTGAAGAAAACTACTACAGCCGCTGCAGACACAAACCACCAAACCCAGCTATTACCTGTAAAGCTGAGAATAGGCATATCAGATGAACAGACTATGCTACAAACGTAGTGAATGGACATCTAAACATATGTGCCCCTGGATGGGGTATTTAGCCAGGAACAAATCACCAACACACAGGACATGCAAAGTCTGTTAAAACAGCTGAAACATACCATGGAGAAACAACTAAGAGTGTGGTGGGATGTAGCCACTTTAGAAACCTATATAAGGGGAAAAATGACTCCCAGAAGTCTAAGATGGGACATACACCCTAATGATAATGTAGATGATCCTATTCTCATGGGTACATGGTATAACTTCTTTAACAAGTGTGAAGGTGAGCTACTTCAAAAGATTGTTGAGAGGAGAAAATTCAAGCTAAAGGGTATAGAAACCGCAATAGTAGAAATTAAAACCTTGTTGGTACCGTTCAATCATCAAAATGAATACAAAGATAAGGAAAAGGAACTACAAGATAACATTAAAAAATATGACAGTGAAATACAAGCTAAAAAGCAAAAGAAATTTAAGAGGGATGTACTTGATTACAGAAACAATAGTGTGTATAAATGGCAATCCTCAATGGGAGAATATAATGAGGAACCCCCAGATGATGATCTGGAGGAGACCTCCATGGATGAAACCCCTGAAGACGCCATAGGGATAAGGATGTTGGGTTTGATGGGGGGCGCATCTCAATCAACACCCCCACAAAATCCCACTATGGGAAACAGAGGGAGACCTAGGGAACCAAACTGGAATACAAACAGGCCAGACTATCGCAGGGCCAACTATCTAGAACCACAAGGTAATAGAACACCCTACATGGATAGATACAATGTGCAATGTAGAAATAGGTTCTCTCCTCCTAGGAGGGGCTTCATTCAAAAACCATACTCCCCTTATAGAGGGTACAATGATAATGATGAGGGTTTTCACAGAGGAGGCCAAAGAGGCCAGCCACCTGGGAAATGGAAAACCCGTGTCCCATACAGAAATCCTGGAAGGAGAACATACAATGGGAATCGAGGGGGAATGAATCGAGAAGGCCAATACAACATAAGAGAAGACCAAGATCGAGAACCCCAGAGGAATACAGATCGCGCACACAACAGCAACAGCAATGGATGGAATCACAACCCAGGAAGAGAGATGGGAATGCCACAGAGGAACCAGGAAAGAGGAGGAAGACAAGAGGAAGGAGAGGAGGCAAGAAGAAAAAGAAGACGGGAAACCTAGGCAAAGGCATTTTCAACTTGAGTAGCACAATTTTTTCAGCTGAGGAAATAAAGGTCCTTGATCTAGGGCTAAAATATGCCCCTGACAAGCGACTTGATAAATTTGAGGTATATATAGACCTTCAAAAATTTATGAGAAAATTAAACCTAAGGAAACACTTTGCCACTAATGAGGATAACAGAATCTTAAGTGTTCCAGAATATGAACAGACAAAGTTAAAGAACAACTCAACCTTCAACCCCAAAACCCCGGGAAGCCAATGTCTGGGAGCTTTCCAGAAGATGGTTGAGGAGGACCTACGACATCTGGAACAAAAGGATAATAGAAAGGGCAGGAACATCTGGAAAGCAATAAAAATGATTGGAAAAAGGCATGAAGTGGTCATCAGACCAGCAGACAAGGGGGGAGGCCTGGTCATTTTGAATAAGGAGGATTATCAGGAAGAAATGGGTAACATCTTAAATGTTGCAAATACGTACAAAAAATTGAAAGGGAACCCCAAGAAACTATTCGAAACCAAACTTGGCACTTATATTAGCAAAGGAAAAAGACAAGGCATATTGAATGAGAAGGAAGCGGAGTATCTCATCTCCAATTCAACAAAAACCCCAGTCATATACTATACTCCTAAGATTCATAAACGACTGGAGAAGCCACCAGGTAGACCTATCATCAGTGGCATCAACTCCGTGTTCTCTAGGCTGGGGGAATATCTAGATAGCTTCCTAAAGCCACTCGTCAAACAGGGTCGTTCACATCTTAGGGACAGCCTGCAACTTATTCAAGAATTGCAGAATATCAAAGGGACGGATGAATGGATATTGGTGACCGTCGATGTGAACTCACTGTACACCAGCATTGAACAAGCAGATGGTCTATTGGCAGTTGAAAAAGCCCTACATGAAGGGACCAATATGAAACAGCAACAAATACACTACATACTGGAGGGCCTTGACATGGCAATGAGTTGCAACTACTTTTGGTACGATAAAGAATTCTTTGTCCAAACTAAGGGAGTCGCAATGGGAGCCCGATATGCCCCCAGTGTGGCGAACCTACTGATGGACATGTGGGAAGAGGAACACATCTATGCCAATAACATCCCCCAAATCAAGATGTATAGGAGATACATCGACGATCTGCTTATACTCTGGGATGGCACACCAGACTCCCTGACTGCATTCCTCAATAATCTTAACACCAAGGGTACGCACGGGAAAAACTGGTCAAATTACAATCAGAAATAGCTAAAATGGACAGACAGACATTGCTTGTGAACAAACCGAAAGAGCAGACAGAGAAGATGAAAACAACCTTTATAACTGGATTCAATACCCAATACAGATCAGTAGAACGGATCATCAAAAAATATTGGCCCATTTTAAAGGAAGATAGAATCCTGGCCAAAATCCTCCCTACAAAACCTAGTTTTGTTTATAGGAGAGCGCCCAATCTTCGCAGTCATCTAGTGCATAATGTTATTGACCCCCCGAAGAAAATAAAAATATTCACTGAAATGAAAGGATTTTACAGGTGCCAACGATGCCTCCCGTGCAGGGTTAGCAAAAAACAACCGAGAAAAAGGGAATCTTTTAAATCCACGGTAGATCACAGGCAATACCAGATCAAGCAGCTTATCACCTGTCAAAGCACTCATGTTACATACATCATTGAGTGTCCATGTCACCTCCAGTATATAGGGAGGACCACCCGCCCCCTCTTTATCAGAATTAGGGAACATATCAATAACATTCGTAAAGGGTTCCCGAAACATAGTTTATCGCGTCATTTTGATGAAGTCCACCATAGAGACCCATCTGGGCTAATTTTTTATGGAATAGACCACATAGATGATCATTGGAGAGGGGGCAATAAGACCACCCTCATCTCTCAAAATGAAACCAGCTGGATCTATAGGTTGGGGTCCCTTGCTCCCAGGGGCCTCAACCTGGAGATTGACCTAAATTGCTTTATAGCCAACCCTTACGATGGAGCCCTCTTGGCCTCACACTGCTCACGGAGTGTGGGGAGGGGGCCTAGACATAATTACATCAGATACCCACCCCCCTAGATCTTCATGTTTGTTTTTATGTGGATACTGCCTTCAGGCTTAATAACTATGCACATGTACACGTTTCTCTGGAGGTTTATGTGGGTGTACATATAGGTAGGGCCCTGAGAGGAATCTAGTCCTTACCTTAGTGCATAAACAGGACATTGGCTGGGTTACTAAGCATGCTATGATAATCCCCCTGATCTCCCAACAAACCCCAAAAATTGGTATAAGGGACATATGTATATGTATAGATGTATAGACGCCTACCAATTTGGGTATGGTAATATGTTTTGGGACTTGGTTGTTTTTTCCTCGATGATCTCAGTTTCACAGGGTAATAGCTGGGTTTGCTATTTTATGTCTATGATGGCTGTTATTCCCTTAGCGACCACGTAAATGGGCTTCTACCTGGGTTTTAAGGTGGAATACTCATACAAATGAATATACCTGATTTATATAGGGGACATATGTACATATGCCTATTAACACAAGTATAATTATATGGGTGGAGTTCTTTTTGCCCGTTGGTTTATGGGTGTGGTAGTTGTAAATTATTCCAGCTACTATATATAAATGGTCATCGCACCTCATCAATCGGGTCACACATTTGGGTACTCCAATAGGTTCTATCTGCAACAATCCCTTACATTCATCCTGAGCCAGTATCAACTATATATACTCTTACTGATACTGTCGTACTACAGTGGAGGAATCTGTCCTAATCTTTTGATAAATTCCCATCACCATATGGGGTATGTCTGTTGCACACTGGGCACACATGTATAGATGGCTACTCATCATGTTCGCAGCATAGTCCGCTTACCTGTTATGTCTACCCTCAGCTTTACAGGTAATAGCTGGGTTTGGTAGCGCATACCTGCAATTGGCTGGAGGTTTATCCCCCAGCCACTATACACATAAAATATCCTCTGGATACCTCACATACCGCATCCTAAAAATTGTGTTATAAAGCTGATCACATAAATAGGGTTTCCATTATTATTATTATTTTATACTGGCTTATTAGCCATATAATGGGGTATGTTGTGCACTGGGCACATATGTTTAGATGTCCATTCACTACGTTTGTAGCATAGTCTGCTCATCTGATATGCCTATTCTCAGCTTTACAGGTAATAGCTGGGTTTGGTGGTTTGTGTCTGCAGCGGCTGCAGTAGTTTTCTTCAGCTTGCAGTTACTATATACAGAATGCACCCTCTGGATACATTATACATTGCACCTTATAAAATTGATGATCACCTAAATAGGTTTTTGGTAATATATTTTTATTCTGGTTTATCATTTTCTTACTGTTCCCTTGTCTGATGTCAGAGCGTCAAATAAATGCCTGTTTTGCCTAATGCCGTATAAAGTTGTAACCTCCATATCTTTCTGTGCAGGGCCAGCGGAGATGCATGACCATACAAATCTATCCCTAATAGGGATAATTAGATTTGGTCAATAGCACCTGATAAATTATACCCCCACACGTTTAACTGAAATTGCCCCACTGGACTGTTGGGTCCCCATATTATTTCCCCGTTCCTTGCATAAGGGACACAACTATCTTCTAATAAAACTCCGGTGGGCGGGGATTTTGCAAACAGGGCCCGATGTGGCCAATCACCAGGGTCTACGGCACCTCCGCAGCCTTAATAAACCATGATGGGGAGTGACATGACGTCGCCTTTGAAAACGTCTGAGGACGAAACGCGTAAGGCGTGCTGACGTCACTTCCGGTGCGGGACATAGAGGCGTGGAGCGCAGTTGGAGTGCAAGCCGCCCTATACCCCTCCGTTTTTCGTGTTGTTTTACCAACCTGTATGCTACGGTGGAAACAGGAGTATCTTGCAGGATACCCTGGTTTTTTAAATTTTGCTTTGTTTTTAAATAATTTTTTTAATAAACACCAATTCTTTTTACATCTGGTAATACACATGGGACCTCCGTTTTTTCTTGCTTCCCTGTGAGGTATACCCCCTTTGGGGACTGCTGCTGGATTTCCCAATCCTAGGAGATCTGGGTGGATTGGCTGGAAAGGCTCGATCGGCTAGGACATCTTCCAGTGGGGACCCTGAGGAGCACCTGCTACCGATAATTTGCAAGCTGTTTACCCCTGCAGGGGTATCTACATCTGGTGAGTGAGGGAGCAAAAGGGGACAGCACAAAGTCACCGTCATTTCCTGAAGCACAAAAGTCACTTTTCTGAATCACCTTTTATGAATCACCATTGAAAGTGTCGCTACGAAGCCTTTTTTATGTAGAGCCGTCAGTCACATACTGTGGAAATCTCCTTTTTTATTTTTATTTTAGGAATTTATTGTGGATTGGACTGGAAGTCTTATCTTTATTATTATTTTTTGGACTATCACATTAACATTCTGGAGGATTTTTTAGGGCTTTTTGGTCTTTTTTTCTTCTTATTTTTGCTTCATTTTTACATATTTACACACTAGCCTTTATGGGCCACATTTAATAAATTTTTGGTATGGTATTTGTTATCTTGTTTTCACTGTTATTAATAGGCTGTATTGGTTCACATATGGTATGGTACATATAGGTGGCCATACACAGGATTTATTTTGTTTATTTTCTATTAAATATTAGTCACTAAGGTGGGATAAACACTGGATCACGATTATAACCTGCATGAGAGTTTGGGATTATATTCTGTCCCTCTTATTTAGCACTGGGTACTGGATCACTTCACCTTTAATCACTCTTTGACATTTATTATTATATGCCTGTGGGAATCTAGGAATTATTACCTTACAGCTCACCTAAAATAGGGCAACACATGGAATTCTCATTTTAAACAGATTCATCTATTCACTAAGCATAAGGGGAGCACCAATCGTCCTTTCACTCACATTCCCAATGAGGACGGAGTTACAATAGTCGAAACAAGAAATAACAAGGGTATGAATTGGTAGTTTGGTCATGTCAAGTTGTTGGAATGATTTGTGGCTGGGGCTCACCTAAAGATCGTTGGGTAGCAGAAAAGGTAGAAGCATCAGGCCCTTCCAAACCATAACCTGTTCTGGCCCAGTGGAGGGGGGAGAAAGACATGAATCAGCAGGAAAATAGGAAGCAATAGGTTCTAGTAGCAAATTGAACTTAAGGATAATGATAAGCTACTATAATGGCTGCCATTAAAATAAGCTTGTTACTTTAACTTGCATTGGTAAAGCTCTGGTTTACTTTAAAAAAAACTCTGTCTCCACACCTTATTTGTGGTTAATATCGCCTCTTCTGGGCAATTATTCCAATTATTAAATGCAGGTGCCAAAACAAATAATAATACACTTCCGGGTATATTAGATTCTTCCTTTTTTTTAAGTGCCCGATGCTGCAACTGCCCCACTTTTCCCCACTTTTCCCCATACACACCTCACACATACACATACATGGCCAATACATCACCAAAGTCTGACATCAGCTCCCAAACACATCCTGGCAAACTGACAACATTAAGGCTTGGTTGTAGCTTGTGCTTGTTCAGGGGCATGACCCATGGTAGCTTATCGCCGATGCTGACCTTGCACCTTGGTAACTTTGGAGTTGGAAGTTGTAGTGACCAGTCAAGAAAGATATATATCATTAACTGTTTATGATTTTTATTTTACAGATAACCCCTTTTACTAAGTACACCCATGAAGCGTGACCGCTCTAAAGAGAGAGAAAACAGAGCAGAAACTGTGTCCTTCCAGACTTCCTTTCTTTACTGATTCAATTTAAGCATGGGCCCACTTAACAGAGCAGGCAGGAAACATACATTTCTGTGTAAGTCTGAGCTTAAGCTATTGAGCTCTGTAAACAACAGACTCTTTCAGCAAAGAAAGTAAAGTTAGCATAAAGAAATATGAAAAATAAACTCAGCGTCTGGCTGGTAATGAAGTGAAAATAAAAATAATAATTACATTAATTCATATATCCCTTAAAGTGACACTAAAGTTAATTTTTAAATAACAAACATATCATACTTACCTCCACTGTGCAGCTCGTTTTGCACAGAGTGGCCCTGAACCTGCTCTTCTGTGGTCCCTCGGCGGCTCTCTCTGCTCCTCCCCGCTTTAGATAACCCCCTGGGAGAAGCGCTCTCCCGGAGGGGTTACCTTGTGGGGCGTGCTCCCGAGTCCAGCATTCGGCGTCCATAGACGCCAAATGCAGGACCCGACCCCTCCCCCGGCAGCCGCGTCATCGGATTTGATTGACAGCAGCAGGAGCCAGTGGCTGCGCTGCTATCAATCTATGCAATCAACAGCCGAGAACCCCAGGCAGAAAGGCGGCACGTCCCTGTGGGACAAGTTCAAGGGTTCAGGTAAGTAAAACGGGGGGGGGGGGGGGCTGGGAGCCGGTCACTGACAGATGTTTTTTCACCTTAATGCATAAGATGCACTAAGGTGAAAAAACACTTACCTTTACAACCCCTTTAAGCATTGGTTTAAATGCAAAGCATTTGGTTTCTTTTAGCCCACCTATCTGGTTATAGCTTCTTGTTTCTCCCCAAGCCCTACTCTATATAAGCTATAATTTCTACACTATACACTTTACTGATGACTTGCCAACAAGTCAAAAACTGCTTTTTGGAATAAATGGCTCTTAACTATTAATGCCGGTTCACACTTGAATTGCACAGAAACGTGCTCCACGTTCCTGTGCAAGTCAGTGCAATGCAATTTTCAGGCCCATTAATTTAAATGGGCAGAATTTGCACTGGATCGCACCAAAAGTAGTGCACTTCTTTTAAAAAGGTACTGCCCCTGTACCTGGTGAAGGCAAACACTCTGCGTTTGGGGTGTTGTTTTGACACCTGAAGCAGATTGCACACCCAGTGCGCTTGGAATGCTGTGTGAGAAACAAACATGGGTTTCCCATACCGTGTTTTGGTGTGAACGGGCAATTAGTGTGAATCTGTGCTGTAAACCAATGGTTCTAGATGCACAGTTGACCCAGGTGAGTGATTTGCATGACTCCTATATTTTGGATTTGTTATGCAAGTGAGATAGGCAGATATTTTCTGTATTAGGAAGGCTCAGCTGTGCATTTCATTAATTAATTGGTGGGGGCTACTGGTATTCGGTAACCCAATATACCATGACCTGTCTGGTTATACTTGCAATTTACCCTAAAAATATACATTTTTTCTTGTTTTTTTTATCTTTATTATAATAAACTAAATATTTACAAAACCACCACAACATATTTCCTCTAAGAACACTATACAAAGCAACATCCTGATGGATAATTTTCCCTTGATATCGGCACAGCTTCATGTAAGAATATGCCAGGTTGCTCCCACAGTGTTTTGCAGCACATGTTGATCCATTGACCATAATTATATTAATAAACTGTGTCTGACAACTCGTTTTTTTTTTAAAGAGCAGACGACATCATTCCAATTTGCAACTTTTATATTTTGTGCCCAGGAGCTAAACATTTCATCACTTACCATATTCCCTTCTCTGTAAATCTCTCTCAGGCTCATTATCTCATGCTGTACTAATAAAAAGAGGAAGGATTACATCTAGAAAATCTTTTTCTGAAATGCTCTTATGGGTGCATTAGTGCTGCGGCCGCCTGACGTTATCTTGTATTGTTCTTCTCCTTCTATTCATGGGAAAATCAGGTATTGTGGGTCAGGCAGACAACATGGCTCCATACTGCAAATCTCTTCCACTAGCCTGGCTTTAAGGCTTCAGCATGTGGATTGTGTCAGCAGTTGGTGTTCAATGCTTTCATTTGTCTGTGTAACAAGCTAAGTAATATCAGGAACATGGATGGACAGCTTTCATTTTTATTGTAATTGCTCTCCTTTTCCTATATGCAATATGTGCAACAAGTATTGTTAAAGCTGAAATCCAAGCAAACAGCCTAATTCACAGATGAAATACATATACTGTATGGCAGGTTTCTTACCTTTCAAAGGATTTGTATTGCTGTCCAAAATCTTTAATAAGTTTTAACATCTCAATGTAAAAAAGTTTTATTAAAAAATCAGTACAAGTGTAGCACCCTCTAGTGTGTGCTAGATGTAGGATAGGTTTTTGTAGTGTAGCACTTTCTTAATATAAGAAAATGTAGTTAGCTTAGAGCTAAGCCTGAGCTGTGAATCTGGGTCAGGGTTCAGTGAGTCAGGGCTGGATGACTAATCCTGACAGCTCCTTTGGTGCCTACCCCTGGTCTAGAAGGTTGAAGAAACTTCTAGAGCTAGTGGGTGGCAGTTAGGAGGAGCTGCCTGGAATACTTATGAGGGCCTCGGCCAATCCTCAGTAAAGGGCTGGCAGGGTGCAAGGCTTACTTCATAAATAGGCATGAGCCATGCCAACAGGGGTAGTTGGGTGGAATGTGGAGATTTAGTGCTGCGGAGGCTGTTGGTGGCCCTCTGGGGGGTCTTGGGGGGGGGTGACCTTAGGCAGGGCTCAGGTGCTGGAGTAATCCTGCCACAACACACAGAGGAAGCCATTCCTGGAGGCACAGGAGCAATAGAGAGGACAATGTGAGTAGAGCAGCACTACTGGGGACTTACAAGGGGGGAGACTGCCATATGTAGCCAGTTCTCCCTGAAGACAGGAGTGTGCCAAGCCTTCATCCCTTCCCTGGGAGACTTCCTGCAGAGTCAGCCGGGTGGGCAGGTGAGATTCAGTCTGGAGGACTGTGGAGATAAGTTAGCCTGGAGGGCTAGTGAAAGGGGCAGCTCCAGCCAGGTGGGTTTGCAGTGCCTGAAGAGGTGGTACTGGGACCAGTAGCCACAGGAGGGAAAGTACAAGCTAATCACTGTATTCTGCTACACAACAAGGGGCTTCGAGTTCCTGTCTGCAAAGGGCCATTGCTAAATTTGATTGTGCCTGTCCGATCCACTAACATTGATCTAACTAGAGACTGCAAGCAAGTGAAGTGCAGGAGGAGTGTCGAGGAGACTATATAGACTGTATATAGGAAGATGTCCCTGAAGTTATTGCCAAGGTTTTGTTGCTGAAGTCAAGTGGGCATCCCAAGTCATGGACTGTCTCTGGAGTGCCTGTGAAAATGTGGTGTGCCTGGCTGTGCAGGGTAGGGCAGCCCTCAAATTTTCCACTCGCCTACTCGCATTTTGCGAGTGGAAAATGAGGGCTTGCGAGCTGGGCTGCTTGGGAGTGGTGGGGCTAGCACCGCTGGCAGGCGGGGTTGATTGGGAGCCGTTCTCCCAGTGATCGCTCCGATAGAGAGCATGGAGGAAGAGGAGACCCGCGGGATCGCAGAGCGGTATAGCCATTGCCGACTCAGTGTGCCCCCATTTCAGATTCATTGTGTCCCCATTGGTGGCCGGATCATAACAGGAGGAAGCGGAGACCCGCGGGATCGCAGAGCGGTATAGCACGCTATAACAGCTTACATTTAAATCTGCTCTGCTCCGCTCGCGGTGACACACAGCCCCGCCTCCTCCTGACCCTGCGCCTGTGATAGACAATATGAATCCCAGTATTGGACCCGCATTCTGTCTATCACAGGCGCAGGGTCAGGAGGAGGCGGGGCTGTGTGTCACGGCGAGCGGAGCAGAGCAGATTTAAATGTAAGCTGTTATAGCGTGCTATACCGCTCTGCGATCCCGCGGGTCTCTGCTTCCTCCTGTTATGATCCGGCCACCAATGGGGACACAGTGAATCTGAAATGGGGGCACACTGAGTCGGCAATGGGGGCACACTGAGTCAGCAATGGGGGCACACTGAGTCGGCAATGGGGGCACAATTAATCTCCAATGGGGGCACAATGAATCTGCAATGCTGGGCACAATGAGTCTGCAATGGGGGCACAATGAGTCAGCAATGGGGGCACAATGAGTCTGCAAAGGGGGGCACAATGAGTCTGCAAAGGGGGGCACGGTGAGTCTGCAAAGGGGGCACGGTGAGTCTGCAAAGGGGGGCACGGTGAGTCTGCAAAGGGGGGCACGGTGAGACTGCAAAGGGGGGCACAGTGAGGCTGCAAAGGGGGGCACGGTGAGACTGCAAAGGGGGGCACGGTGAGGCTGCAATGGCGGGCACGGTGAGGCTGCAATGGCGGGCACAGTGCGGCTGCAATGGCGGGCACGGTGAGGTTGCAATGGTGGGCACGGTGAGGCTGCAATGGTGGGCATGGGTCACGCTGCAATAATGGGCACAGGTGAGCCTGCATTGATGGACACTGATGAGGCTGTGCTGAGGGGAACTAATAAAGTTGTTAATATTTATTTTTGTAACTTAATTCTGCATAAAACATTTAGGTGTCATTTCACGAGATCATTTGTGAGGGCGTGATTAGTGGCAGAAGTAGGGGCAGGGCATGGTAGGGGTTGGGTGGGGAAACTGGTGGCGAGTAACCCTTGAGGCCTGGCTAGTGGCTCAGGACTTGAAATTTTGAGCCCTGGGGTAGGGGATAGGAGATAAAAAGATTTGTATTGCTATCCAAAATCTGTAATAAGTTTTACAAGCTAAGTAGGGGATCCCAGTTCATCTGCGGCTCCTAAGGGGGTGCGCTACACAAGGAACTTTACTAACACTCAATCAGATGTGTCCCTTGTGCTTCCAGGATTTTTTAGTTGAAATCTTTAGTCCTCTAATCCCACCTATTCCTGCAGTGGTAATCTTCAGGTCCTTTGGCGGTTAATATGAGTTGAGGGACCTTTCATATGCACCTCCTCTATTCATAGAAGCTGTACTATAATTTCCATGAATGAAAGCGATTGATAAATGGAAGAGTTGGACCCGCCATCTATCCGTCCATCATCCATCCACGAATCGCATTTTATTCAGGGAAGCTATAACAGTTTCTATGAATGGAGGAGAAGGCAGAAAGGATGGGTATAGTCTATGCTCTTGATGAATGCCTATGACAGGTCTTTTGGCTTGAGTTAACCCCCACAACTCTGGAAGATTAACCCAAAGAACAGTAGGGAGAATCAGAGGGCTGGAAATTTCAAAAGAAATCTCAACCAGCAGCACAAGGGTCACTTCTCATTGACTGTAGGTAACGGCCCTTGTACTTATTTAAAAAAAAATGTTTTGACCAAATTAGGCTTCGATGTCATTTCAATAGTTGTTCTCCTGTCATAAAAGTCCTTATTCAGGCTGTAGTGACACTCATTGCAGGCATGTCCCACCACTGCCATTATCAGAAAGTTGGTCCAAAGCGATGATATGCAGCCGACGTTGCAATGAGAACATGTAGAAGTGGCTGAAAGACGCTGGAGGAGATCAGTAGCATTGAGATGTATAAAAAGTGTAAAAAAAAAAGGGTGATATCAGTAGTAGTAATTATGATACATGGGGGTTAATTTACTAAGAAAAACAGGATGTAATGGTCGCTCTGCCTTTAGTTATGCCCAATTAAGCCAATTAAGACTTTAACCACTTCAGCCCTGGACCAATTGGCAGCCAAAGGACCAGGCCCCTTTTTGCGATTCGGCACTGCGTCGCTTTAACTGACAATTGCGCAGTCGTGCGACGTGGCTCCCAAACAAAATTGGGGTCCTTTTTTTCCCACAAATAGAGATTTCTTTTAGTGGTATTTGATCGCCCCTGCGGTTTTTATTTTTTGCTCTATAAACAGAAATAGAGCGACAATTTTGAAAAAAATGCAATATTTTTTACTTTTTGCTATAATAAATATCCCCAAAAAATATATAAAAACATTTTTTTTACTCAGTTTAGGCCGATACGTATTTTTCTACATATTTTTGGTAAAAAAAAATCGCAATTAGCGATTATTGATTGGTTTGCGCAAAAGTTATAGCGTTTACAAAATAGGGGATAGTTTTATAGCATTTTTATTAATATTTTTTTTTTACTAGTAATGGCGGCGATCAGCGATTTTTATTGTGACTGCGACATTATGGCGGACACATCGGACATTTTTGACACATTTTTGGGACCATTGTCATTTATACAGAAATCAGTGCTATTTAAATAACACTGATTCCTATGTAAATGATAGTGGCAGTAAAGGAGTTAACCACTAGGGGGCGGGGAGGAGTTAGTGTGACGTGTTCTGTGTTTTTTTATAGTAGGGGGCGTGGCTGACGTCTGACGTCACTGATCAGCTGTTCCCGATGACAGGGAACAGCAGATCACTGACAGTCAGTGTAGGAAGTGCGGGGAGAGGTTTGTTTACACAGACCTCTCCCCGTTCTTCAGCTCTGTGACCCGATCGCAGGACACCAGCAGCGATCGGGTCCGTTGCTCCCGCGGCCGTGGTCACGGAGCTCCCGACCGGGTCGCGAGCACGCCACTGGCGGCGCGCGCGACCCACGGCAGGCCTCTTAAAGGACCACGTACCTGTACATGGTTTTGCCTGCCCATGCCATTCTGCCAACGTACATCGGCGTGAGGCGGTCGGGAAGCGGTTAACTAGGCGAACATGCGAATGAAAAAGCACACTAATACTGGCGAACATGCCTTTGTAAATGTCAAATCGGCATATCCGCAAATTTGCAAGTGCCTATTGCTTCTGAGTTTGGAACTGCACTGCATCCATGATCAAATGTATGTGAATAAAACATTCTTATGTGAGATGTGCTCTACCTCATGTGCATCTATTTATGTATATTCCAATTAGTATTCTAGTTTGTATTCTTCTTTTGCTAATGAATGCAGTTATGATTCAATGAGTATTACAAAGTAATGTCTGCTATTCTGTAAAGTTACATGTTATATGTTTTTTTCATGTTAATTTCGTTTTTTTTATGAGACTATAAAGCAGTAATTATTTATGTTCAATCTTTAATCATACTACACTATTATGCAAGTCTCCATGTACTTAGCACAATGGCTTAGTGGTTTGCACTGATGGTTACAAAGCACTCAGGTTATGAGTTCAAATCCCAGCCAACCTACCACCCACCTAAGGTAGCTGCATTGATATTTCCAGTGCACAAGTGAATTAAAACCAAAAAATTTAAACTAACACTCTGCAAGTTAACTAGTGTGTGATTTTTGAAATTCCACACCATAATATTTTTGAATACTTACATACCATTGCATTTATTTGAAGAGTTAATATTATAGAATCAAACAAACCAATGTGGCATTGGCTATTTGCCTATTTTCAGCATATGCCGCTAAGTACAATGCAAGCTTTCAGTAGGTGATACCATCTGTAGGATTTGAACCCATGGTCTGAGTCTTTCAAGGCAGGAGTACAGACCACTAGGCGACTGAGCTGAACACAATCATAATTAAAAAGTACATTTACTAGTACCCAATACCCATTCACATAGGTGGGGGAGCAGGATCTGGGGGCCCCCTTGTTAAAAAACAATATAGGGATAACAGACAACTTCTCTACATGAAGTAGCATGTTTGGGATTTGAACCTTCAACCTCAGCACTGCTAAGCTAATAAGTTAATCAATGCAGATGTACTGTAGAAGGCCGGAGAACCATTGAACAACCTGTTTCTGACATATGCCATCGGTTTTGAAGGCTGGGCATGGCTGATTACTGTCAACATGCTGAACCATCTATAATTTTGAGGCTTTTTGCTTGTTAAGAGGCTGCAATTGGTGCTGGTGGGGAATTCTTAAGGCTGATTAATGTCCTTGCCCATGGAAAACATATGGCACGATTTGCAATGGTGGTGGAACCCTCCTACACATAAATACACAAATACTGCATTTCTTTGGACATATACCTATAGGTGGTGGAATGACATTGGTCAGGAGTAATGGTTTTAATTTCTTGTTTTATTCTGTGATATTTGGTGGTTCTTGGTGTGAGTGTAGAATAGGGATGTTGCTTTCTGAATTTTGGGAATTACATTTTGATTTCTGATGTTGGTACACATACAGGGCCGGATTCACCACAAGGCCACCGAGGCCAGGCCTCAGTGCGGCAGTGGTGCAGGGGCGGCGCCGCTTCTGCGGCGACTTCTTTGCTTTCGCTGGCATCGCTGCTTATTTCAAAGGGGACCGATCGGGCTTGTGTATTCCCACTTCCTGGTTATTGGAACGCACCATAGGGCGGACGTGATGTCATCCACCGGAAATGATGGGCGCGTTGCCGCCCATGTCTTGCATCATTTCCGGCGGATGACATCACGTCCGCCTTATCGTGCGTTCCACCGCTACCAGGAAGTGGAAGTAAACAAGCCTGATCGGTCCCCGTGAAAAAAGCAGCGGTACCGATGAAACGGCGTGCTTGCTAGCGGGTGGGAGTTTGCCGCCCCCCTGAATGTGCCCCTGAATGTCCCCTGTCCACAGAGTCCCTTCCTCGTCCAGACACAACAGCCCACAGACAGTGGGCATCAGGGCTGCTAGAAATCATGGGGCCCCGTACATCCTACCTGACGGGGCCCCCTTCGACCTGGTGGCAGGCGACGTGGCAAGTGACACCCTGCATCTGCTGACAAGTGACATGGCAAGTGACACCCTGCATCTGCTGACAAGTGACGTGGCAAGTGACACCCTGCATCCGCTGACAAGTGACGTGGCAAGTGACACCCTGCATCCACTGACAAGTGACATGGCAAGTGACACCCTGCATCTGCTGACAAGTGACGTGGCAAGTGACAATCTGCAACATGTGGCAAGTGACAATCCGCATCTGAAGGCAGGTGACGTTGGCAAGTGACATGCTCAGGCTCCGACTGATTCTGCTTATGGTGAGTTGAACTATTTTATTTTATATTGCACTTCAATCATTTTTTTGCGATACGGCACTGCGTTAAATTAAATGACCATTGCGCAAATGTGATCTATTGTAGCAGTCATCGATAAAGGACGCGAATTGTGGTGTGTGTGTAGGGGGGGGGCGGCATTGAAGGACCCGGCCTTGGGGCGGCAAAGGGAGTAAATCCGGGCCTGTAAACATATCAAATTTTTGGGGGTCAAATTATGATCATTTGGAAATACTAAACAACACACAAAATAATGACTCATTTAAAATTTGCATCAGCAATAGTATTGTTTGAGGTTTGTGAAGACACCTGTGGGAGTTTTTGATTCGATTTTTGTGAGATGGAGAGCAACAAGAGAGAGAGAGAGAGAGACAGAGAAAAATATATTTTACCAAAACATGAAAACATTACACATTACTAGCATTCTTAAAAAAAAAAAAAAATATGAAGAAGAAGCAACATAAAAACCCAGCAAGGACAATTTATTTTAGAGAAATACACAGTTCTTCTCAAAATTAAATAGTATTTTTTAGTGGAAGTAACAATAGTACGATTATAATCAATGGTTGAAACTTGAATTTGGCTATATAACGCACATTTTCACACTCGCAAATGCTTTTTAGCCACACGCGAATTTGAAAATTTACTATAGCGCTCTGTAAAAAATTAATGGGAGTTAAATTGTGACTATTTTGCATGTCTGAGCATGCGCACGTGTGCGGGTACATAGTCTTCTCAGACTTTTAACCACATTATGACAGGGCAAATGGGCATACCTGTACGTCCCTTTGAATTTGCCGCCGTGCCATCGTGTGCGCTCCACCGGCTGGAGAGCGTGCGTGCCCATCGCAAGCTCAGTGAGTCCGACCGCGGGTCCTGCGGACTCGATCGCCGTGGGGATACACGCGATCGTCTCACAGAGAGAAAGAACGGGGAGATGCTAATGTAAACAAGCATCTCCCCGTTCTGCCTAGTGACAGTGTCACTGATCTCTGCTCCCTGTGATCAGGAGAGCTGATCAGTGTAATGTTACACACAGCCCCTCCCCCCCACAGTTAGAAATACTCCCCAGGACACACTTAACCCCTAAAGCGCCACCTAGTTGTTAACCCATTTACTGCCAGTGTAATTTTTACAGTAATCGCTTTTGCGCAAACCAATCAATAAACGCTTATTGCAATTTTTTTTACCAAAAATATGTAGAAGAATACGTATCGGTCTAAACTGAGAAAAAAATTTTTTTTTTATATATTTTTGGGGGATATTTATTATAGCAAAAAGTTAAAAATAATTATTTTGTCAAAATATCGCTCTTTTTTTGTTTATAGCGCAAAAAAAAAAATTGCAGAGGTGATCAAATACCACCAAAAGAAAGCTCTATTTGTGGGGAAAAAAGGACGTCAATTTTGTTTGGGAGCCACGTCGCACGACCGCACAATTGTCAGTTAAAGCGACGCAGTGCCGAATCGCAAAAAGTGCTCTGGTCTTTGGCCAGCAAAATGGTCCGGGGCTAAAGTGGTTAATTATATTTCAGTATTTCAGTATTTCAGTTTATACATCATTTTTTTCAGCAGTTTAAAAGCAGATTATCTTTGAACAATATATCACATAGTTAGGCTATCATATCATGCTCTAAACATTATTTCCATGTGCAATTCCCGTGTTTCGATCACGACTACTTTTTTAGACGGTCTCTGTTGTCTGTGACCTATAATAAATTCGATTTTGCGCTATAGTGAATTCATTTTCACGCTAAGTTGCGCGGTTAACCATTTTGCGACTATTTATTTGCGCATTCGCAAATTTGCGCTATAGTTAATAGACCCCATGGTGTTTGAACAAAATGAAAACCTTCCACTTGTGATTTAGATGTATTTTAAGTTTTCATATTTACTTTTTTTTTTTAAAGGGATGAGAGGAGAACATCTCTAGGGCCATTTATGTATAAAAAAAAAAGGACATGGCAAAAGGGAAAATATTCTAGCCTGGAAAAAAAAATCAGGACACCCATGTCTTCTCCAACACTCAATACATTTCCTGCCCATTGTCAGGAAGATTAAGCAGTAGCTATTTTGTTAGGTTGCATTTCAAGCTATTTCCTTTAATTTAGGTCACTGGCATGGGTAGAAAAAAGTAGAAGCCTAGCAAAGATGTGGTATATAATTCTACAATATTACATGTTTCAAATGATATAGTTGGTCAGCAGAGCACTGCAATTTTAGCTATTGTAAACCACATGTATTAGACGAAATTCATTTCCTGGTTTTTCAAACTGTGCCCTCCAACCCTGCCAGATGACCCATAGACACATTACCGTAACCACCGCCACAATAATGCACCAGTGTGAAGTTCACAAATATTTGAATGTCGCTGGCATGAGCACAATGAAAAAAGATGATAAGATGCACATATAACTGAGCAATAAAGAATCACATCCGAGGCCCACAGAGTCCTAATGAAAGTCTTGTATAAGCATGTTTTCCTGAAATACAATTTATGGGACTCCAGGGGATGTTATTTTCTGTTTTACTCTCTAGATTTACGTTAGACAAACTGCTGCGAATTAATTCCAGTCGTGGCAGACTTTAATAACATTTAATTATATTCTAGCTATAAAACACATGATGATGAGGAGTCTATTTGTGCAGTAAGGGAAAAAAAGAAAGCATTAGAGAATCAGAGTAAGCCCCCGTACACACGGTCGGAAAATCCGACCACAAAATCAGTCAGATTTTTTCCGACGGACTTTGTTGCATACACACGGTCAGAACAAGTTTTCTGAAAATCCGATCATTCCGAGCGTTCACGTTAGTAGCCAATAGCTTTGGTCTCGTAATTTGATCTGAGCATGCGTGGCACTTTGTCTGTCGGAATTCTGGACACACAATCGGAAAAAGTCAGATCGGATTTTTTGAGATCCTGCTCTCAAATTTTTTCCGTCTGAATTTCCGACGGAAAAAGTCAGATAAGAGCCCATACACGGTCGGATTTTCCGACAACATAATCTAATCAGACTTTTCCCGCCGGATTTTCCGACCGTGTGTACGGGGCATAAGGCCTAGACTCTGCTGCCTCTATTGCTATGCCACTGGGCTGGGATATGTGGAAAAGCCTCACAAGCCTGGACCTAGGGTGGCAGCATTTTCATGGGAGGTATTGTTTTTTTTTTTTGTATTATTATATTTCTTTCCTATATATTTTTATACAGTAATATAAAGGCAAACTATAAGTTGAAGGATTGCCCTCATGTGTGCTTGTGTACTTTTTAATTTTGTGGCCAGAGGTGTAACTAGCATCGGACACCCAAGGCACATGCCCCACATCTCCTGCAGGGTGCCCCAGATGTCGTGAAAGGCGGTACAGATCATAAGCAAAGGCACAGAGCAAATTAGAGTGAGTGATTGCACGGGAGTGACGTCACGCGGCTCCAGCCAGTCGCAGAGCCAGAGTTCGTGGCCCTGGAAGGAAGAGGGGCAAAGATTGATGCGGCCACCAGCAGGGCGGGAGCAGGGTTCGTTTGCACATATGCACCGATGCATACTAGCACATTGTTACTTTGCTGGGTAAAAGAAAGGACTTGACTTGGCTTTACACATGCTTTAAAGTGGTTCTGCACACATTTTTCCTATTTAAGCTCACTTGTTTCCTAATCTATTTCTCAATGGACATTTTTTTTTTTTTTTGAGCGTACCTTTAGATCGGTGGCCTTGTGTAAATTCCCTTTGTTATCTGGCTGCGGCTGTGGGCGGGGATTTTTCAGGGATTCGCATCATTTCCAGTCCCCGCCGCACTGTCAGTGCAGAGAGCCGCCGCAAAATCTCGTGGGATTTCAACGGGGGTGGGAACTTCCTAAGATGCCACCCATTGTGATGGCAACAGAGATATTTACGCCGCTCTGCTCAGTTGCCAGTGAGCATGCGCAGGAACACGCTGATACATACACATTACTGGAACAAGGAAGTGATTGCTTGTGGGCTTCAAATGCCCACAAGAAAGATGAAAACTACTGTTCATAATTATTATAAGTTGCGATTTGATTGAAAAACGTACATGGAGACCGGAAAGGACCCATAAAAGTGAGTGTGGCATTAGAAAGAATGACATTTTAAACTGTTAGAAAAAAAAATAAAAAATTTGTGTGTGCAGAACCGCTTTAAGGTTGTTGAAACCAATATGTTGAATGCTGGTAACATATCCTGTTATATTTTTTACAAACATCTACACAATGTTTGCCATTGAATCTTAACCACTTCAGCCCCGGACTAATTGGCAGCCAAAGGACCAGGCCCCTTTTTGCGATTCGGCGCTTTAACTGACAATTGCTCGGTCGTGCGACGTGGCTCCCAAACAAAATTGGCGTATTTTTTTTCCCACAAATAGAGCTTTCTTTTGGTGGTATTTGATCGCCCCTGCGGTTTTTATTTTTTGCGCTATAAACAAAAATAGAGCGACAATTTTGAAAAAAAATGCAATATTTTTTACTTTTTGCTATAATAAATATCCCCAAAAAATATATAAAAAAACATATTTTTTCCTCAGCTTAGGCCGATACGTATTCTTCTACATATTTTTGGTAAAAAAAAATCGCAATTAGCGATTATTGATTGGTTTGCGCAAAAGTTATAGCGTTTACAAAATATAGTAGTAGTATAGTAGGGATAGTTTTATAGCATTTTTATTAATATTTATTTTTTTACTAGTAATGGTGGTGATCAGCGATTTTTATTGTGACTGCGACATTATGGCGGACACATCGGACATTTTTGACACATTTTTGGGACCTTTGTCATTTATACAGCAATCAATGCTATTTAAATGCATTGATTCCTGTATAAATGACACTGGCAGTGAAAGAGTTAACCACTAGGGGGCGGGTTATGGTGTGTGACGTGTGTTTTTTTTTTTTTACATTAGGGGGCGGGGCTGACGTCTGACGTCATTGATCGGCTTTCCCGATGACAGGGGACAGCCGATCAGTGACAGGCAGTGTAGGAAGCGCGGGGAGAGGTTTGTTTACACAGACCTCTCCCCGTTCTTCAGCTCTGTGACCCGATCGCGGGACACCAGTGGCGATCGGGTCCGCTGGTCCCGCGGCCGTGGTCACGGAGCTCCCGACCTTGTCGCAAACGTGCCGCCGACGGCGCGCGCGCGCGACCCCACGGCTAGGCAATTAAAGGGGACGTACCTGTACGTGCTTTTGCCTAGCCGACATATATCGGCGTGAGGCGGTCGGGAAGCGGTTAAGCTGCTCACACACTAATAGATTTAGGAACAAATATTCATACAAAAAAAACTCATCAGTACATTTGATTATTTGACGAATGTTGTGCGAAAATACTTCAAAATGTTGTTTGCTTTTAACATTTAATTTTGGAATTAATAGCATTTCCCAAACTAAAAGCACATTCATTGTTAGAAAATTGTTCGAGAAAAATTCTGCATCTTTATATTTTCTGATCACTGTGGTCGAAAATGAACATTGATTTGACCTCACTAACTTTTTTATAATCAAATAGCAAAAAAAAAAGCTTAAGTTTTCAAACAAAATTCATCTGCATGGCCAGCTTGAGTTGGCAAAAAACGGAAAATTGTATCATACTTACCGTAATTTTCCTTTCCTGGTGCCAATCCATGGCAGCATACATGTGATAGAGCTCCGCCTCTACTCCGCCTTCAGGACTAGTGAATAGCATAAATTAAAGGGCATAGCCCCTCCCCCAACATTCTTCGTAATATAGAATACCGAGGGTGGGAGTTTATGCTGCCATGGATTGGCACCAGGAAAGGAAAATTACTGTAAGTATGATACAATTTTCCGTTTTCCTGGTGCCTCCATGGCAGCATACATGTGATAAATAACTAGCTCACATGGGTGGGTTTAATGCTTTAACAAAAAATAAACTTTAATCAAACACAGACATAGCAGCATGAAGCGCTTTACTCCCAAACTCTACGGTTGTAAGAGCCCCGGGATCAATACGATAATGTTTGAGGAACGTGTGTCGGGAAGACCAAGCCTAATGCTTCAAGAGAAACATTTGCCCTCGCTGCCCAAGATGCCGATACTGCTCTTGTTGAAGGAGCATTCACCTGAGCCGAAACTTGCTGTGGCTTCCAAGTAGGCCCTGAGAACTTTGGATATGTCTAACTCATAACAGGAGTTTGATTCTGAGTCCATGAAAACTGGTAACGCCCATGGTTCTGATAGGTTTGCCATTGAGGTGACCTTGGGTGTGAAACCTCTGAGAGGGCGAAGTTCTACCCTATCTGGAAAAAAAGGGATATGTGATCATCCCCAATGCCCAGGGAGTGGATTTCCGAAATCCTCCTGTCGGATGTAATAGCCAACAGAAAAGTTGTTTTTAAAGTCAAGTTACAAATTGAGACCTCTTCAACCGGTACAAACGGATTAGAGGAGGATCCCACTTTGGAAAGGAATGTCTGGATGGGGGACACATCTTCAATACTCCCCTGAGGAACGTAACCACTAGAGGGTCTTCTGACCCCCTGGTGTTAGTTGCTGCAGAAGTTGCGGAAACTTGTACCTTGAGGGAACTCTGGCTGAGCCCCAATCGAGACCAGTTTGCAGAAAACTCAGAACATCAGCAGTGGAAAGAGAGAGATAGGATCAAATCCTTTTCCTGGGGCATAGGATAAGAACTTGTCCCAAATTCTTGCATAGATTGTGTTGGTTGTAGGCTTTCTAGCTTTGAACAGGGTGGATATGACCTCTTGGGAACAGCTTAACGATTCAAACCTCCTCCTTTCCACTTCCATACACAAAGATCCAGCTTCTGTGGGTCTGGATGGTCCAGCCTGCCCTGGGTCAACAACTGCAGAAAGGGAGGAATTCTGATCGGATGATCCACACTGAGGTGCATGGCTAGTGGAAACCACGGTCTCTTCGACCAATAGGGTAGCACTGCTAGCACTTTAACTGGTTCGTTCAGGAGTCTGAGGAGAAACCTCGAAATGAGTGGGCAAAGAGGAGAGGTGTAAGCTGTCTTGAAGGTCCAAGGACAAGATAGCGCATCTACTCCTTCCGCCTGTGGATGTGGAAGGTGAGAGAAGAATCTCCTGATTTTGCAATTCTCATGCGTAGCAAAAGATCCACCAGTGGGGTCTGCCCTAGATTGGAGATTTGGATGAACACATGGGGATGTAGAGACCACTCGTTGTCCCCAAACCTCCTCGATAAGACATCTGCCTCTGTGTTCCTCTTGCCTGGGAGATACATTGCCCTGAGGTCTACCAGGTTCCTCTCTGCCCAGAGCATTACAGGTTCCACTTCCCTCAGAAGTGTCTTGCTGTGGGTGCCCCCTTGTTTATGAAGGTACGAGACCGCCACCTTGGTGTCCAAACATAGAAGTACTCTCTGTCCCTTGACCTGAGATGCAAAAGAGGTTAAGGCTAGAAATGCTGCCCTCATTTCTAGGACGTTGGACACTGTCCCTCTGGTGGGCAAGGACCATCTTCCCTGAATTCTCTGCAATGGGCACCCCACCCCTGGCCACTCGCATCTGACGTAATTGTGGACCATGAGTGGGAACCCAAATGATAGAGCCGGGAGAGATTCTCTGGATTCATCCACCAGTGTAATGACCACTGCTTATTAGCGTTGTTAAAACGGATTGTCTGAGACAGATGTTGTCGTCTCCATTGCATTAAGAATCCCGTCTGGAAGTGTCTCAGATGCTAGTGAGACCATGGAACTAGAGGTATGCACGAGGACATCGTGCCAATAAGGCTCAGACACTGCAAGGCTGATAGATGGGATCTCTATGACCTTGGATACCTTCTGAATGATGCCCTCCATCTTCATCTGGGGTAAAGAGACTGTGCCTAGGAGCGTACCGAACATTGCCCCTAAGTAAACCATCTGCTGTGTTGAAACTAATTGGCTCTTCCGATGGTTCACCAGCCACCCGAACTCCGACCACGACTGGAGAAGAATCTCCCTGTGGACTAAAAGGTGGCTCGAGTTTTTTTTTTTTTTTTGACAGCAAGAGGATATCTGGTGTATGGATAGAGCCAGATAAATTGCCGTCCCCTTGGATCTATCTCTCCGCGCTTGTGGATTTGAACTTTTAAAGCTTATAAATATATATATATAAATAAATAAATAAATATATAAATATAATGGGATATGGATAAAATACAATAAAATGTGTGCAATGCACCTGTAAAAGCAGCCACTGTATGGTAAAACAATAATAGTGATATGGCAATATTTCAAATGAGTCCTCACAAAAAGTATGTTGGCTCCATAAACATTGCAGCAGCGCTTATATGATTTAAAAGTTCATCAGAAAATCATAAAATCCGTCAAATCATGAATAAATCCTGTATGCAGTGCAGCTTAAAATAATTCTTCTCTGTGATATAAAGATGTGACTTCCTCCCGACACCAATTCTTATCACCACGTGCTGGGGAAATTCCCCTTTGGGGATGCACTCACCAGAGCGTAGATAAAACTGGGCATATCAATCAGAGAACCACTGGCCACTGCAACCTCCTTACTGCGTCCGCTGTTTCCTCCACCTGTGTGTCTCAGTGTAGTCCCTCTCCACCAGCATTTGTAATAAGTTAAAGCTCAGATCCAGCCTCTTTGCAAAATTACCATATTTGCAAGCAAGAAATCTTGGAATTTCGGCACAATCTTTTCCGATGTATGACACCTGGTCACCGGACACCGTCTCCCCGCCGTTCTCAGTAGTAGCAGTAAGGAGGTTGCAGTGGCCAGTGGTTCTCTGATTGATATGCCCAGTTTTATCTACGCTCTGGTGAGTGCATCCCCAAAGGGGAATTTCCCCAGCACGTGGTGATAAGAATTGGTGTCGGGAGGAAGTCACATCTTTATATCACAGAGAAGAATTATTTTAAGCTGCACTGCATACAGGATTTATTCATGATTTGACGGATTTTATGATTTTCTGATGAACTTTTAAATCATATAAGCGCTGCTGCAATGTTTATGGAGCCAACATACTTTTTGTGAGGACTCATTTGAAATATTGCCATATCACTAGCAAGAGGATATCGTCCAGGTAGTGATAAATTCTTAACCCCCTCTCTCTCTCATAGGGGCCAAGACAGATATCAACACTTTTGTGAACACCAGAGGGTAGGTGCATAGCTCTAAGGGCAGAGCTTGAAATTGCAGGTGGACATGACCCACTGCGAACCTTAAGTATTTTTGGAAGGATGGTAGAATAGGGATGTGGAGGTACGCATCCTGCAGGTCTATCGAGATTAATCAATCTCCTGGTTGTATGGTTTGTATGATCGTTTGGAGTGAGTCCATCTTGAAGCTTTCGAGATGGATGTATTGATTTAGCTTTTTCAGATCTATTACAGGTCTCCAGTCACCTGTTTTTTTCTGCACCAGGAAAAGGGTGGAAGAAAAACCTGTAAAATCGATCTGATGGGGGGACAGGTATTGCTGCCCCTTGACGCTGCAGGGACTCCAAAAAAAAAATTGGTTTAAGGCCAGTGCCTTCTGTGGGGAGGCTGGTAACTGTCTCTTTGAAGGACGTGTGAGGAGGCTGCTGAGAGAAAGTCCAGAAGTGACCGTACCGGATCGTTGCTAGGACCCATGGGTCTTGACATTTGGAGGCACAGATGGGGAAAACGTTTTTTTAAAGCGGAAGTAAACCCATCGATTTAACAGCCTAAAAAAAAAAAGGCATGCCGTGAATGCTAACTGCACATTGGCTGTGCTCTCAACCAAACAGTCAAACCATCCAATGGCTGGTGTCATAACGGATCACATGTGCAGCACTGTGGCAGTTGAAGATTAAACAGAGGCAAAGATGGCAGCTTCCTTGGCTGAAAACGATAGGGGGGGTTTACTTCCACTTTAACCGGGCTCCCACTGGGGGCGTTTCCTCCCCGCTGACGTCAAAAGGACTTTGTCCCCTCCTGGGGAGCAGTGAGGGACTTGTACTTTCTGGCTCCCAGAAAAGAAGTCTGGGTGCCTCTCCACGATTTGTTGTTGTCCCTAAAGGGGCGAGACTGCCTGAAGTCTCTAGAATTTGATTGCCGGAATCGTGATAAATAGGCCTTTGTTCTCCGGACCTTCCTGTCCTGAGGAAGTAAGCCAGATTTGCCCCCTGTTACTCTGGAGATTACTTTGTCGAGTTTCTCAACAAACCAAGATTTTCCATCAAGGGAAATCTTGCATCAATTCTGCTTTGATGCTAGATCGGCTGTCCAAGGCTTTAGCCATAAGGCCCGCTTTGCCATAACAGAGTTGCAGCATTGAATTGGCTGAACACCGGATTGTGTCAATTGCAGCTTCTCCCACGAAATCCGCCAACTTAAGCTCCTCCAGAGCTTTGATTATGTCATCTTTGGGAACGTCTTGGTGCAGGGATGTCTCAATATTTTCCGTCCAAGCCCTGATGGCATTGGAAACAGATGTCAGCGCAATGGCTGGTCTGCAAGCCACCCCTGCTTCTAGATAGATGTATTGATCTAGACCTCAAATGGAGCTATCTAGGGGATCCTTGAAAGACGTTGAATCCTCCATTGGCATTGTTACATTTTTTGCCAGACGCACTACAGCCGCATCAACCACAGTCATTGAACTGAGTATCCGAATCTGCCAGTGGATACATTTTGCATAAACGTGCTACAGAAAACTCTATCAGTTTTGTTCCACTCATCCTCTATGATCTCCCCCATTAATGGGAATAAGATTTGGTTTCTCTTGAGGAATGAGAAATAGTTTTTTGATTTTTGAGGAGGCCCTTCCGGGTCTTCCCAGGCAATGTCGCTCCTCACCGCTTGTACAAAGGGTTGAACCAGGGAGAAATTGAAACCAGACGGTTCTGTATCATCTGAGGACTCCTCGGATGAATCTACCGGTGGGATTTGTTTAGCTGTTTTTCCTGATGGAGGCAAAGGAGTACTAACAGCTGATGGGCCCGAAATGTCGGGGTCCAAATCCAACACCTGGGCAGCTTGTGAAACCGGGTGAGCTGGAATCATGGCCGTCAGTTCAGAAAGAGAGTCTCTCATGGTTTGCTTAAGCAGGTCAACCACCTGCTGGCCTTCTAATTCCCGGTTAGCTGCGTAGTCCCTGAGACAGTCTCTGCAGACGAGCTTATCAGGGATTGGAACCGCGCCACAGGCCCAACATTTTTTCCTTGACGCCCGCGGTGGAGGCGAAGGCAAATGACGACATCTATAAGATCCTGATCTTCTGGAAGATTTATGATGAGAAGAGCGCAGTCTTCGCTCAGGACTATCGTCATTGTCATAGCGCCTTGAGGACTTTCTGGACTGCTTTGAAGGAACAGGGCTGAAACAAACAAAGTTTGTCAGTGGCGCACTCTTTTTTTTTTTTTTTTTTAAATACTCACGTACAGGTGGTCCACATACCTATTGGATATGAGAGGATCTTGGCTTTGTGACGAATGGCTCATGGTAAATAATGGGCAGGAGGATCAGCTGTAGGAAGGCGAAGTAAGAAGCAAAAAGAAATAGTCTATTTGCACACCAAATTTTTAAACGAAGTCAACGCAATAGGAGTGAGATAAAAGTATAAGGCTGGCCATACACTACCCAACCCCCGTCTATAGATCTCCCTCAGATCTATAAAAAAACATACAATATGTGGTCAAATCTAATCACCCCCAATTTGCATGCAATCAGGCAGGCCCCTGTACCACACAGTTGAAGGCAAACCTAATGGAAATCGAACAAGAAAATTGCATGGTGCATGGCCAGCTCCACACATACCTGTAATGCTGAAGTAATTTGGACTGCAGGGCATACACCTGATATGCAGAGCAGCCCTGAGTCCAATTTAGAGCCAACACTTTAAAGCTAAAAAGGGAGAGCAGCTTAATTTAAAAAGGACCTACCTTATTACTGGCAAAAAAAAAGAAACAAAACCAAGGCCACGGCAAGAGAGTGAGAACCCTGAAGGGTAGTACAAAAAAGCTAGAGAAAAAACCTCAGAAATAGCAAGGAAACGCCCGTTCTGCACATGTGCAGACCAGGAATAAATGTCTTAAAGGGGACATTTTTTTAAACCTATAAATTTTAACCACCAGGGCTCAAAAACAGTCCAGACATGGAAGCAAAAGGAAAACCTAACCTGACCAAGAAGGAAGAGAATCTGATCCTCCCGCCGTCATCACCAGCATTCGTTTTTCTGGAAATTCAGCAGACTGCGTTCCTATGAGGAAACTCTGCAAGACCCCAAAAGATCCTCAGAAGGGGTTCCCAGTCTTATCAGTGCATTGAGCGGACCCAAGAACAGGGACTGCGCACGGGAGAGGCTTAACCCGGCGGACGCTGCCGACTGCAGAGGTATGGACATACATACTGCTACTCTTCACCAGTCAAGAGGAATGAGGAAAAAAAGGAGAATGTTGGGGGAGGGGCTATGCCCTTTAATTTATGCTATTCACTAGTCCTGAAGGCGGAGTAGAGGCGGAGCTCTATCACATGTATGCTGCCATGGAGGCACCAGGAAATATCTTTATCTTTAGCATCAAAGCCATTGTTCTGCTGAAGTTACTATATTTGTATGTTTCATCATGCGGATAAATATAACTTTTTTGTTTTCTACCAAAAGCACAGAATTTTAGTATACATAAAACATTAGGCAAATGCATGCACTTTATTTTTACCTGCGCTTTGAGATTACCTAATTTTATAGCTACTTAAACTGCAGTTTAGGGCTCCCTATCCAGAAATAAAATAAAGTATCGTGTGTTTTTCAAAAATAATAAAGCCTGGTTCCAAACTAAACATGCACTATGTTTATAAGACCAGCCTTGAGTAATAATAACGATAATTATATTGCTTTATTTGCCAATATAATAAAACTGGAAGGGAAAGGGAAGGTGGTTTTTTTTTTATTATGCTTTGGTGAGAAAAAAAAAAATGGAAACCCCAAGGGGGCAACCGTTGTTGAACAAATGAATGCACAATATACCAATGGCACCTTTAGTAGTAATGTATAGTAGCACTTCTCTGCTTTACTGGTAAAGTATAATTACTACCTAAAAGAGCAATAAACATAAAGTTCTTGACTTCGTGTTGAGAAATAGTACAACAACACATAATAGACAGCCTTTCCTTGGCCTCTCCTCAGTCTCAAATCACTGCTATTGCTAACGCTAACATAAATTAGTAGGTTGTACTCTGCAACTAAGCAAATTTTATTACAATGTTATCTAAATGTCCATCTAGGCCAAGTTGAATTCTTTAAGTATATACTTTTTAGATCAACTTTTTAGTTTGAGGCAACATGTAATTTAGATTTAGAGTCCTTTTAACCACTTCAGCTCCGGAAGGTTTTACCCACTTCCTGATCAGGCCATTTTTTGTGATACGGCGTTGCTTTAACTGACAATTGGGCGGATGCTGTGCCCAAATAAAATTTGTCCTTTTTTTCCCCACATATAGAGCTCTCTATTTGATCACCTCTGCGTTTTTTATTTTTTCAGCTATAAACAAAAAAAGACTAACAGTTTTGAATAAAAAACAATATTTTTTTTCTTTCTGATATAAAACATTTCCAAAAAAAAAAATGTAATTCCTTCATTAGTATTCTGCTACATATTTTTGTTAAAAAAATCCCAATAAGCATACGTTGATTTGTTTGCGCAAAAGTTATCACGTCTACAAACTATGGGATAGATTCATGGCATTTTTTTTTCTTTTTACTAGTAATGGCGGCGATCAGCGTTTTTTAGCAGGACTGATACATTGCGGCAGACAAATTGGACACTAAGTGACACTTTTTGGGGACCAGTGGCACCAATACAGTGATTAGTGCTAAAAAAATGCACTGTCACAGTATAAATGACACTGGCAGGGAAGGGGTTAACACCAGGGGGCGATCCAAAGATTAAGTGTGTCCCTGGGAGGTACTTACTAACAGCATGGGGGGCAGATGCACTCGAGGAAAATGGAGATCCGTGTTTCAGCTTAGCTGAAACACAAGATCTCTCTTTTGCTCCCTTACAGATCAGCGGTTTGCCTTGTTTACATAGGCAGACCACTGCTTTGCCTCTCCCCTAAACGATCAGTGGGTCACGGTGAACGCAAGCCCCCTACACTGCATGCACAAAATCATGCACAGATACATGATTTTGCGCAGCCGAGCCGCCTTGCCGCAGTATATATGCGGTGGGCGCTCCGGAAGCGATTAATGAATAATGAAAGTACAGCATATTTTCACTGAACAGTTATTTTAGTTAGTATTGGAGTGTTGCATATTAAAGCGGAAAAAAGTAAACAGGATTTTTAATGTAGAAAATAGATACTAACAGTGTTGGTCATCTTACTTTAAAAAACGAATTAGTTAAGTTACAAATTACTTCTCCCAAAAAGTAATTGCGTTAGTAACTCGGTTACTACATTGGAAAAGTAATTAGTTACTCAGCAAAGTAACTGTGAGAGGGGTGGCAGCGGTGGTACTTGAGGGGTGGCAGCGGTGGTACTTAGAGGGGTGGCAGCGGTGGTACTTAGAGTGGTGGCAGCGGTGGTACTTGGGGGGGTGGCAGTGGTGGTGGTGTACTTGGGGGGGTGGCAGTGGTGGTGGTGTACTTGGGGGGGTGGCAGTGGTGGTGGTGTACAGTACTTGGGGGGTGGCAGCGGTGGTACTTGGGGGGGGTGGTAGCGGTGGTGTACTTGGGGGGGTGGCAGGCAGCGGTGGTACTTGGGGGGGTGTCAGCGGTGGTGTACTTGGGGGGGGTGGCAGGCAGCGGTGGTACTTGGGGGGGTGGCAGCAGTGGTGGTGCCATCCTCTCCCACCACTACCTCTGCCTCTTTCTGATCCCATCCCCCACCACCACTGATCTCATCCCTACCCTATCCCCCCCATCACCTCTGTTGTAGAAGTGATGGTGGGTGGGTAGGGATGGGATAAGAAAGAAGCAGAGGTGGTGGAGGACTTGGGATGGATCGATTGCACTGAAATTCGAATTGTCAGACAGTCACTTACTTGAATGCCTCCAGGGATGCCTTTCCTTGTGCGGAGAGAGAGACCCTCCCCTTCACTCGATTGGTGTCAGTTGGTCAGCTGACTTTTTTTTTTTCAGTGTCCGCCCCGCCTCCCTTCATTCTCTCTCTCTGGATAGGCGGGGGCGGGATGGGGCGGTCCAGGCAGTCTCTCTGAGTCTCAGCCTCTTCTCAGCTCAGCGGGAGAAAGCCCCCCTCCCCGCGGCGGAACGAACGGCATGGCAGCGCGGCCACGGCGGGTGCCAATCACATGCGATCTCTGACCAATGCGAGTTCAGCCATACAGTTTCCATGACATCAGCGGCCCCAGCCCTGACAGCGTCCCCCGTTGCCTAGCTATCGCTGGCCATAGCGCGCACACACGGACAGCGACAGCTGTTTTAATTGGATCCGACCCGCTGCCTAGCAACCACGGATCCCTGCACTCACGCTGTTTAGTGTACAGATCGGAGCCTGGGGAGGAGACCGCAGCGATCGCAGCCTGTGTTAACCCTCTCCAGGCCGCAGTCGCCGCTTCCCTCCCTCTGTGCGGCCCGGCCATCAACAGGCATCAGACCGCGGCTCCAAGGTTGAGCCCAGCAGCCCCGGCCCACCGGGCAAATGCCAGGCGTGCCCTATGGCCAGTCCGGGCCTGCTTTGATGTGAATGAGCACCATTGAAAACAATGTGATTTACATTGCCATGGGATTCTGTGCGACTCAAGTTGCACCAGTGTGAACCAGGCCTAAAACGTTTCACTTTGGTCGCAAAACAGACCTGAAGATGTTTTCATGCAAATGTGTGTTAATGTACCGGTAAATGTAATTTTAATAAAATAACTAAATTAAATAAAACTTTAATAAAAGCTTTAATAAATGTCTCCCATTATGTGTTTATGTTAAATCTTTACTGATTTTGAAACTCAGAGAGTTCTATGTCAACGAGGATATTTTTTCTTTTCCTTTGGCCCATTTTCTGAGCTAACTGAATCTTAATTTCTACCCTAGACCGTTATCCTCAGATAACCATCCTGTGCACTATTTGCTGCAGCACACCATTTAAAAATCCCCTTGATGTGGTGATCTAAGAATGTCCTAGGAAACTGTGTGGCTCAAAAAAAAATTCTAACGTGCCAGGATTAAATCTGTGTATGTCAGCCAAAAAAAAAAAAAAGACAAGGCAAAAAATGTACAATTGTAACTGTCTGTAGACACTTTGCTTTAATGGGTTTATTTGTTTATTATTTAGACATGATCTCATAGGCATGTGAACTTGGATGTGCAAGGGGGTAATGTCACACTCAGCACAAATTACATATTACATTAGCTAAAAAGTGAGGTCATACATGCCCCAACAAACCTAAGCAATGTGTCAGATTCAAGCATCACTTGCTACATAAGGGTCAGCAGTCAGCACAGACTGATAGAGATTGTACATTTTCTAGGGGAATCAAATTATCACACAAGACTTGCTCTTAAAATATTGATTACCAGTCCATCTCATTACTTTATATATATATATATATATATATATATATATATATATATATATATATATATATATACCAATATAGCCACCTTATACTTATCAATAGCACCTATAATTTTCTTTTGGGTGGCTACCAGGTACAAAGTTCTCATACTCCTTAAACATAGTTTAATGACCCTATTTCTTTGTGACCCTTGTTGACAGCCCATTTGCTGCAATCCCTCCGATGCCCTCTGGCCACTGCAAGCATAACACACTTCCAGGTGTGTGGAATACCTGCTTCCCCGCTGCACACTGTGGTTTCTCCCACAGGCTCATACGTCTCATACTGAGCTACAGGGAAGAACCACCGCATGTGGAAGGGGAAACTGGAATTTTACCCATCTGACTGGTTTGAATACATGCAGCAGCTGGGGAGCAACAACGAGGCGGTGTTTCAACAAACGGACCACCACAAGGGTAAGCATTTTTCCTCTTTTTTTATATTTAGCACCCTGGTCCTAAAAAGGGCTGCTCATGAATTTAGTTTGCTTGGCAACTAGCCTGGCTAATTGTTAGGGTGATCCACAGATTTTTGCCCTAAACCTGAGTTTGGTGCACCTTTCTCTTCTGTCACTAGGTGGCATTGCTGCCTGTGGTATTGGAACAACAAGGGCATAGTGAATTCGGGTTAGGAGTGAATAGGTTGTCCCAGCCAATTGGTAGGAGTCTCTTTGGCCCTGTTGCCTCTTGGGAGAGCCTATTTGTTCAGGAGGAGTCAGGTGATCGGGGTTCTGTGCCACCTGGACAGCTGTCTGGGTGGACATGTGTTGTATTGCTCCCGGCTGCTAGGCCAGAAGCCTGAGGCCTATCCAGGAGCACCTGGCTGCTAGGCTCATAGCTCCAAACTGTCCCTGATTTTGAGAGACTGTCCCTTATATGGAGCAATGTCCCTCTGTACCTCTTTGCTCCTCATTTGTCGCTCATTTTGGTCTGATCTATAGAGTTGTATATAAAATGCACTATTTATCTTTAAAAAATAATTTCCCAGTGCTAAACCTTTCACCCAAATTCTTAAATGGTGCATTTGTAAATTTTAAAAGCCAATATAAAAGGAATAGTAGTGGTAAAAAAAAGCCCTTTTTTTTTGTCACTTCACCTTTAAGGAGGTGTGGCAGGGCGCGTGTCCTATGCCTACATACATTTGCTAGTAGGTGTACCTCATTCCCATCTCAAATTGTTGGGAGGTATGTAGGCTGTCTGAGGCCTATCCAGGACTGTGAAAAGCAGCGCAGGGTTGGGGCTTCAGGTCGGGAGCCTATCCAAGTTGCAGATGTTCAGCCAGACAGGGAACCGAATGCTGCTAAAGGTGAAGGAGAAGCAGTTGCCATAAGGGATGACCACTCCTGTTACCAAAGGCAAGTGAGGATCAAGGTCACAGGTAAAGGGGAAACAGTTGCCACCAAGGGACAACCTCTCATGTTATCAGAGGCCAGTGCATGAAGTCTGAAGAAGTACCAGAGCAGTCTTTTTCACTAGCCGGGGACAGTGAAGAAGTGGGAAAGCTTTAGCAGAGTCAAGTCAGGGACCCAGCGGGTAGTGTGGGTGAAGCTTGAGGAGTATACAGTGGGTGAGCTGTGGAAGAGCTTGGGGGATCCAGCTGCGGCTGGGATCTTGGAAGTCTAGTGAGAGACTGGGAGCTCGGTGTGAAGATCTAGAATGGGATACTGTGAGATGTGAGAGAAGATCTACAATGGCATATTGTGAGTTACGTGTGCAGATCTACAGTGGTGTGAAAAAGTGTTTGCCCCCTTCCTCATTTCCTGTTCCTTTCCATGTTTGTCACACTTAAGTGTTTCGGAACATCAAACCAATTTAAACAATAGTCAAGGACAACACAAGTAAACACAAAATGCAATTTGTAAATGAAGGTGTTTATTATTAAAGGTGAAAAAAATCCAAACCATCATGGCCCTGTGTGAAAAAGTGATTGCCCCCTAAACCTAATAACTGGTTGGGCCACCCTTAGCAGCAACAACTGCAACCAAGCGTTTGCGATAACGTGCAATGAGGCTTTTACAGCGTCCTGGAAGAATTTTGGCCCACTCATCTTTGCAGAATTGCCCTAATTCAGTTACATGAACGGCCTTTTTAAGGTCATACCACAACATCTCAATAGGATTCAGGTCAGGACTTTGGCTAGGCCACTCCAAAGTCTTCATTTTGTTTTTCTTCAGCCATTCGGTGGTGGACTTGCTGGTGTGTTTAGGATCATTGTCCTGCTGCAGAACCCAAGTTCGTTTCAGCTTGAGTACACGAACAGATGGTCGGACATTCTCCTTCAGGATCTCTTGGTAGGCAGCAGAATTCATAGTTCCTTTTATCACGGCAAGTCTTCCAGGTCCTGAAGCAGCAAAACAGCCCCAGACCATCACACTACCACCACCATATTTTACTGTTGGTATAATGTTCTTTTTCTGAAATGCAGTGTTCCTTCTACGCCAGATATACTTGGACACACACCTTCCAAAGAGTTCCACTTTTGTCTCATCGGTCCACAGAATGTTGTCCCAAAAGTCTTGGGGATCATCAAGATGTGTTGTGGAGAAATTGAGACAAGCTTTGATGTTCTTTTTGCTCAGCAGTGGTTTTCTCCTTGGAACTCTGCCATGCAGGCCATTTTTTCCCAGTCTTTTCCTGATGGTGGAGGCATGAACGCTGACCTTAACTGAGGCAAGTGAGGCCCGTTGTTGTGGGGTCTTTTGTGACCTCTTGGATGAGTCGTCGCTGCGCTCTTGGGGTAATTTTGGGCGGCCGGCCACTCCTGGGAAGGTTCACCACTGTTCCATGTCTTCGCCATTTGTGGATAATGGCTCTCACTGTGGTTCGCTGGATTCCCAAAGCTTTGGAAATGGCTTTTATAACCCTTTCCAGACTGATAGATCTCAATTACTTTCTTTCTCAATTGTTCCTGAATTTCTTTGGGTCTCGGCATGATGTGTAGCTTTTAAGGATCTTCTGGTGGACCTTACTGTGTCAAGCAGCTCCTATTTAAGTGATGCCTTGATTGTGAACAGGTGTGGCAATAATCAGGCCTGGGTGTGGCTAGAGAAATTGAACTCAGGTGTGGACAACCACAGTTATAGTATGTTTTAACAAGGGGGGCAATCACTTTTTCACACAGGGCCATGATGGTTTGGATTTTTTTTCACCTTTAATAATAAACACCTTCATTTACAAATTGCATTTTGTGTTTACTTGTGTTGTCCTTGACTATTGTTTAAATTGGTTTGCTGTTCCGAAACACTTAAGTGTGACAAACATGCAAAGGAACAGGAAATGAGGAAGGGGGCAAACACTTTTTCACACCACTGTATATTGACTGTTGAAAGTTCAGTTGCTATAGGAGACAGCAGTTCTACAAATACGGTGCGCTGCATCCAGCTTAAAGGCCCTCTACCCATATCTGTCTTCCTATTACTATTTTTGGTCTGCAGAGTCTGCCAATTGCTTTTGCATCTGCCTAAGGGTGTCCTGGCCCTAAACCCTCTCTCCCCCAGTTCTTGTTAAGAGACAATAAAATCTCTTTGTTACATTCAAAAAGTGACTGGCGCCCATGTTTCCAGCTTTCATTACACCCATCATGCCCAGTGACCTGCACCCTGAGGAGGAATGTCAGCTGCCCCTGACTCTGGAGATCACCTTCAGGCCTTTGGAGGGTGGGGACACCGCTACATATAGGTATACTTTTACATAAAATGTAACCTTGTTCTTTATAGAGTCACTTTAATCCATTTAAACTGCTTTGTCAAACCCATTCCCTTTGACCTGTTGGGCTTGTTGGAACCTTTAAGAAGCTAACACACATGGGAGTATAAAGCCTAGTACACACCATGAGCTTTTTTTCATTCAACCCGCTGACAGCGCTGGTTGGATTCGATGCTAGTACAGCGATCTCCCCCACTGAGCTGTTGTGTTCTGACAGGGAGGTGGCCCATGCGTCAGAACACTCTGGTCAACGCCCTCAGCCATTGGCTAAAATCGCTGATTGTCTGCTGGTTTTTCAGCATGCATGTCCGACAGAAACCGGTTGTTCTGACCGGCTTCCATACACACAGGCTGAATGTTGGACAGTTTTAATTGAACAGGCCATGCCGCCCGACATTCGGTATGTGTGTTCTAGGCTTTACTGTCAGGGTCATAGGGCAACCTGCAAGCCTGCCCATCAGGACAAGGTGCCAAGTTTTTTTGTTAAAAACACAGATGGCCCTATAACCCTTTATTTATGAAATAGTCATTTGCATCCTGGAAAATGTATTAAGATTCTCCAGGGAACAGCACAAATATACTTTCAAGTATGCAGAAGTTATGCTCCAAGTTTTTTGACAAATGTTTCTCAGACTTTTAAAAAAAGGAAAGAATTTTCTTGTTAAAAAAAAAGGAAAGAATCATCATTTTGGAGACACCTCAGCAATTTTAGGCAGCATTTGTCTTTGGGCTAAAGAGAACTAACCATTTAAAAAAAATATATGTTTTGAGTACAAACAAGTAAATATTGTAGGTGACTAAGGCATAAAAAAACACTTTGCTGGCAATTTGCAAGCTGTGAAACCAATACTTGTTCTGCTGGCAAAACCATATCCACCTGATCAGTATATATATATATATATATATACCAGCCACTTTATTAGGTACACCTGTTCAATTGCTTGGTAACACAGATTGCTAATTAGCCAATCACATGGCAGCAACTCAATGCATTTAGGCATCTAGATGTGGTGAAGACCACTTGCTGTAGTTTAAACTGAGCATCAGAATGGGAAAGAAGGGGAATTTAAGTGACTTTGAACATGGCATGGTTGGTGGTGTCAGATGGGCTGGTCTGAGTATTTCAAAAACTGCTGATCTACTGGGATTTTTAAATTTTGGGGAAAATGGTCCGAAAAAGAGAAAATATCCAGTAAGCGGAAGTTGTGTGGAGGAAAATGCCTTGTTGATGTCAGAGATCAGAGGAGAATGGGCAGACTGGTTATAGATGATAGAAAGGCAACAGTAACTCAAATACCACTTGTTACAACCAAGGTATGCAGAATACCATCTCTGAACGCACAACACATAGAACCTTGAAACATATGGACTACAGCAGCAGAAGACCACACCAGGTGCCACTCCTGTCAGCTAAGAACAGGAAACTGAGGCTACAATTTGCACAGGCTCACCAAAATTGGACAGTAGAAGATTGGAAAAAAATGTCTCCTGGTCTGATGAGTCTCGATTTCAGCTATGACATTCAGATAGTCATAGACGACATTCAGGTAGGGTCAGAATTTGGCGTACACAGCATGAAAGCATGGATCCATCCTGCCTTGTATCAATTGTTCAGGCTGGTGGTGGTGGTGTAATGGTGTGGGGGATATTTTCTTGGTACACCTTGGGCCCCTTATTACCAATTGAACATTATTTAAACGCCACGGCCTACCTGAGTATTGTTGCTGACCATGTCCATCCCTTTATGTCTACAGTGTACCCATCTTCTGATGGCTCCTTCCAGCAGGATAATGCACCATGTCAAAAAGCTCAAATCATCTCACCACTGGTTTCTTGAACATGACAATGAGATCACTGTACTCCAATGTCCTCCACAGTCACCAGATCTCAATCTATTAGAGCACCTTTGGTGGAATAAGAGATTGGTATCATGGATGTGCAGCCGACAAATCTGCAGTAACTGTGTGATGCTATCATGCCAATATGGACCAACATCTCTGAGGAATGTTTACAACACCTTGTTGAATCTATGCCACAATGAATTAGGCAGTTCTGAAGGCAAAAGGGGGTCCAACCCGGTACGAACAAGGTGTACGTAATAAAGTAGCCAGTGAGTGTATGTGTGTGTACACATATACACACACACACACTGCACACTGGGGTTGATTTACTACTGAAGAGTGGAATTTGTATTTTGAGTGACATGGGTATTGGAATTGTTATAATCCAAAAGACTGTACTATACCTTGTAAAAAAAAAAAAAAAAAAAAAATCTATCTATCTATCTATCTATCTATCTATCTATCTATCTATCTATCTATCTATCTATCTATCTATCTATCTATCTATCCCACCTTGCACAGATGTCATATACCATGTTCCCATCCCAAAACAAGTTTAGAATAAATAAAACAGTAGTTAGCCTAAAATTCTCCTATGCCCCATTGGTTTAGAATAAATAAACACATGCGTGTAATACGTATCAATCCTCAAGCCCCCCATTCTCACCTGTTTAAAGCAATTCTGTCACTAATCAATTTTTATTAAGCCATATGTAAAAAAAGACAGTAAATACTTACCTTTTCTGCTGCCCACACCTCCATACGCCGTCGCATTCCTGAGAAAACTTTATTTGAAGTCCACAGGAGAACTCATACTTCAGGGAGTGTCGGTTCTGGGCCCCCTGCAGCTCTCAATGGTTCCTCCCACTGACCTCCACATGTTACAGGATAAAGTAGTGATGTGGAGGTCAGCAGGAGGAACCATTGAGAGCTGTGGGGGACTCAGGAGAGCAAGACTCCCAGAAATGGTTGTTGGTATTATTGAAGACTTCACATGGAGATTTTTCAGGATCAAAGTGGCATTTCAAGAGCAATAGGAATGGTGGGGCATGTACAGTCTTCTTTTACAGGTATACTGTAGAGTCATTTAAAAAAATAGTATTGCAACAGTCATTTTAATTAGCAAGTGTTTCAAAACACATGTGTGAAAAATGCACTTGGTTTTGGCACATTTTATGTGCATGAATATTACAGGCCAATGATGAATCATGGAGTAAGGATAAGGTTTCAGACCTGGAGCATGCACTTTAGAAAGCAAATAGGTTTTCCTTTTGAGATGATGAAACTGAAATAGGAAACAGTGTTTCATACAGAAAACAGACACAAAATCCATTAACACAGATCCATTTTTCTGAAGATGCCAGGTTGTTGCAAGGATAACTTTGCTAAAAAAAAACTGTATTATTTTCCTGACTGACAGGAAGTTGATTATTTATTCGGAACACTGTTCTGTCTGTGAGTGGCCAGGGCAGTGTTGTCAATAAACACTGTATAGTAAAAAGGGTAGGAAAACAAATAATATATGAAGGTATCAGTGACAGAATAATATATTAGTTGCTTTGCCATTGAAATAAAAACAGGCATAAGTGTTTATGGGCTCTATCTAGTGTTTCAACAGCTCCTCATTCTAAAACAATATCCCTCTTCCAGATGTTCATTAGAAACGAATTCAGCTGCATACACATCAATGCAATATGCATCCAGTTATCTCTGTTCTCCTTCCAGTTCTGGCCTTACACAGTTGATAAAGGGCCAATATTGACATTTAGCATTGGGAGTTTAAAGATGAGATTGGCCAAGCAACACAAAAATCATCTGATATTATCGAAATCCTATCCCGCTGAGTGTTCTTCTTAGTCAACCCAAGGAGAGGACTCAAGAATAGCAGAGATTTGTGCCAAGTCTGAGCCAAACCCTCATTCTCTTCCTATTGTCTTCTGTTATCTGGTTTTCTAGTCCGCAGGATCACTTTTTAGTGACAGAGGAAATGGAAAGCTTTGGAATATCCACACACCACATGAAAGACGTATTGAGGCATCAAACATATGGAATGATGATGCCCTTTTATTCAGGCTTTAACCCCTTTGTCAAAAATCACATTACATTATTATTATCACAAAAATGAAAGCTAAAATACCACACTAGAGCAGAATAATACCAAAGGACTAGGAATTCTATCAATCAAAAGCAGGGGTCTCAAACTGGTGGCCCTCCAGCTGTTGCGAAACTACAAGTCGAATGAGGCATTGCAAGGCTGACAGTTACAAGCATGACTCCCACAGGCAGAGGCATGATGGGACTTGTAGTTTCCCAACAGCTTGAGGGCCGCCAGTTTGAGACCCCTGATCAAAAGCCTCAAGGAAGAAATGATGGCCTGCAGCTCCTGCATTCCTTTGCCCTTTGGCCCCAATTCTGGATGGCCAAAAATGGCAAAAGATAATATGACTATAATTGAAACTGCTGTACTATGGCACTGCCGTTTCTTACCCTGCTACCACAGACATCAGGAAATACTGCCTGGCAATCAAGAGCCTTAAAGTGGTTGTAAGCCTAAACATTTATTTACCTTATGCATTCCTTGCAAAGTTTAGGTGTCTGTGTCAACGGACACAGCAGAGGGACTCGGGTGCGAGCACGCACAAGTTCCCCCATGGGAAGCCACACTGGACAGAGGGGAGGGACCAGGAGGGCTGGTGGGGAGCCCAAAAAGAGGAGGTTTGCGGACGCACTGTGCAATTCTATTGCACAGAGCAGGTAAGTATAGACATGTTTGTTTTGTTTGTTTTTTTAAATGTACCTTTACAATCACTTTAAGAGATAATTCTAAGTAGGCATAAAAGACACAAAATAGTTCAGCTCGGTAATCATCCATACATGTATAATTTTAATTGCAAGCATTGTGGTTACCTGAATTTAACCTGGTGTCAGCCTTTTGCAGTATAAGGAGCCAAATCAGTTCATGTACTCTCAGGAAGCAAACTGACAGGAAGAAAGAGCAGAGTGACAGAGAGATGAACTCATGAATATCTGGGAAATCACATGATTGTCCACCCAGTCCACATTCCTACCCTTCAATCACTAACTTGCAAGACGACTGCAACGAATGCCTTTGCCGTGGAAGTAATATATGAAAGGTTCTGAAGGTGTAGATAGAACTGTGTGGCTTCTAGCTTATTGGAACAAGCAGGACAAAAATGCAACAAATCCTATTTTTTTAGCCCAAACCAATGCAGTGCTTTGGTGTAAACTGATGCAATAGGACATAATAAGCCTTTCTATGTGTTAGGACTGTGTTGGGCAATGCTACCCAATATAGTCCAATGAAGCCGGTGAAAATGAGCCCTAAATGGCAGTGGACATAGATAGATTAATCATCTTTAAAAGAAAAGTATGGCCAAAGCTTTTTTAGTCATATGTCTCTTCTGGATCACAGGAATGCACTTACTTTTGCACTCCTCTGACCCACAGTCAGCCAACAGCAGTCTAATGTCTGCTGACAGCTGATGTCATAGTGCCATCCCAGGTTTAGGAAGGATCCAAGCCGTTGGGAGCCTGAGCCAACCACCTCCCCAACCCGGTGCTCCAGTGAGCACTGGAGGGGCACAGCAAAGATCAGTGACTTACAGTCGCCTCTCTCTGCTCAGAGCAGACTGAGAACTGAGTAATCAGCGGTCATGTGATCAATCAGTTCTTAGGCTTAGACCCAACAAGGGACAGATGCAACATCGGACCAATGCTATAGCAGGGAGGTGGTGTTGTTGTTTTTTTAGCTTCCCATACTTCTCCTTTGAAAGAAGCCAGTCACAGGGCCTCACACTGTTGACGTTTCCTTCTGGAAATTCTATCTGCTCTCATACTGACCCTCCATCTTTAATATTTTGAGTCACTGACCCAGGAAAGGTCTTCTGACTCCCCTGATCTGCATATTTGTCCCAATCAGTGACTAAGAAAGTACAAAGCAAAAGAACTGCCTGTACATTCTTAATTTGTAGAATGACTTCCTGATTTTATCCATCACCTCACAAGTATCAGTTAACTAGATAGTCCAGAATTTTAGAACGGTCAGAATATTCAATGCCTTTCCTTAATATAGTACTTTCAATACCAAGCCTACAAATAATTAATGGTTTCCATTGCCCCCTCTATTCTGTACTGTATCATTATGCTATCCTATTGTTTTAGAATGTACGGAAGGGCAGAATTTATTCTCCTGTGACTCTAATACAGAATGATTTATTCATTGTCTTGCAGCTACAGCAAATATTTCCAGGATAAATATACAGTCCCTGCGCTGAGCAGCAATATAAATAAATTTACATCTGCTCTTTAGCATTGAACCTTGAATTGCTGTCCTCATTGCTAAGGAAATAATAGTATATCTTTTTTTTTTGACAGAAGGATGTTGGGGCTGGGCTGTGCGGTTATATATTGGAGAGTTCATTAATATGAGAAGCGCACAGCAGGATTACGTGTCTGATAAAATTGCGTATTCAAAACTCATTTTAGACCCCTGTTAATAGAAGTCTAGCTACATGCTAGCAAGGAAGGGGGGTTCACCAATCAGAACATCAAAATTCTGGTCAAGCAACTGTGCCTGATGACTGTTCCCCTTGGATGTTGGCATATAAAATGCATGTATATCCTCTTTATATGCATACAGTGAAGCAGGGAGTCAATAAAGTTACTGCACTGAATATAGCCAAAAAAATCCAAAAGCATTGTAGCAGAAAGTAAAGTGTATTAAAAACCAAAAATGAAATATATTGCAGCTTGCCATTCCTTAGTGATATGGTTACATAGTCAGGTTGAAAAATGTCCATTTAGTTAAACTAATGGAAAAAAAACACACATATATATACAACCCCTGGTGCTAATACCTATAAATATAAAGTTTTTAGTTATATTTTATGCATTTAGGAAAGAATCCAGGCTCTTTTAAATCAATCTACTGAGATGACCAGAGCCAGCTCTTGAGAGAGTCTATTCCACATTTTCACTCATATGCCCCGTACACACGGTCGGAAATTCCGACCACAAAATCCGTCTGATTTTTTCCGACGGATTTTGTCCGACACTGGTGTTGCATACACACGGTCGGACAAAGTTGTCTGAAAATCCGATCCTGAAAGTGGTGACGTTCGTTGCGTATGATGGAACTACGTAGAGGCTAGTAGCCAATAGCTTTGGTCTTGTAAAGTGATCTGAACATGCGTGGCACTTTGTCTGTCGGAATTCGCTACACACGATCGGAAAAAGTCCTGTCAGACTTTGTTGTCGGAAAATTTGAGAGCAGGATCGACGGAAAAAGTCAGATGGAGCCCACACACGGTCGGATTTTCCGACAACATGGTCCGATAGGACATTTTCTGTTGGAAATTCCGACCGTGTGTACGGGGCATTACTGTGAAGAAGCCTTTCCGTACTTGGAGGTTAAATCTCTTTTCTTCCAGAAGTAAAGTGTGTGCCCCACTATACTTAGTGATGACCTTAAAGTGAATGACTCTACACCAAGTTCACTATGTAGACCACTTATGTATTTATTCAAGGTGGTCATTTTTTTAGCCTTGCCCTCTTTATTTTAGCTTTATTTTTATCCTTCCCGTAACACACTTCTATCCCAGGGTAATGTTCACTGTCTGTATTGTATGTACAGGGAAGATGCGTTATCACCTTAGGATAGTAAGGATATCTGTCAGGATCAACAGGTATTTTTTGCACTTATCGAAAAGATATCACAAGATGCATATGAAAAATGTATTGTCAGGGTTTACACACACTTTAACACTCTTTATGTTTTTTTTATTTTTTTAATAATGTTATTTAAATTTTGCATGTTCCAGCATAAGACAACGTCTAACGAAGGTTATCCATTCATGTTTCTTATTTTTACACTCAACCTCCTTTTTTCTCTTCTCTAATGCCCCGTACACACGATCAGACATTCCGACAACAAAACCGTGGATGTTTTTCCGACAGATGTTGGCTCAAACTTGTCTTGCATACACACGGTCACACAAATGTTGTCGGAAATTCCGATCGCCAAGAACGCGGTGACATACAACACGTACGACGAGCCGAGAAAAATTAAGTTCAATAGCCAGTGCGGCTCTTCTGCTTGATTCCAAGCATGCGTGGACTTTTGTGCTTTGGAATTGTGTACACATGATCGGAATTTCCGACAACAATGTTTGTTGTTGGAAAATTTGAGAACCTGCTGTGTTGTCGGAAATGTCCAATGGAGCCTACACACAGTCTGAATTTCTGACAACAAGCTCACATCGAACATTCCCCGTCGGAAATTCCGACCGTGTGTACGCGGCATTAGAGATAATAACAAGGGAGAATGGAAAGAGGGTATTTGCCTCTTAATTCATTGCTAATAAGATATGTTAGACTGGTGACCCTGGTTAGAAATACTTCACCATTCATGCTTCTCTCAGAGACACGGGATTGGCTATTAAATGGCTATTTGCTTCCTGTTCATCATAAAGTCTGGCAAAGGGAAGTCTTCTAGTACTAAGTTCCTTTGCTGATCTAAGATGTCATATGATTGAATGTCAAGAAACAAGGAAGCTGAGGCTTGAAGATGTGAAAAGGTGTGTCACAATAAACCACATCCACCTTTCACTATGGCCACCATTCAAGGTGGTGCCATGGAACACTTTGTCTGACAGACTTTCCTTAAAATCCTCCTCTACTATAAAAGGACTACGTGGTTGTTTTTACCCTCCAGGCCAAAGGTTCCCAGTCCTCTCCTGCTGAATAATTTGGTAGATATACAGTACAGTTTGGTTGGTTTTAGTTATTACAGGTTATTATGAGCTATGGTCACCAGATCTCATCAAATTTAGCTAGATATGCCCAGTTGATAAATATTTGTTAATATTTTGAAAGTTGAATATTTCCAGATTGTATGTAAAATGTTATTCTTAGTACCACAGAATCTTACCATTAAGGAAGTATCACTTTTCTTGCATAGAAAAATACGAGCAAAGTCTTTGGGTGCTTCATACTTATGCAACCACTTTACAACAGATCCATATTTCGTACATATGTACCTAATATTGTAGGAGGGTATACCTCTGGGGTGATGGATTAACACTCTTATGGTGGCCATACATGCTTCAAATTTATTATCTGATAAATTCAATCAAAATAAATGAATCAGCAAACCCTTGAATAGGCATAACTTCCATTCCGACCAATTTAGATCAAATTTGTTCAAACTGAGTAAATCGGCCAGGTTGGAAATGTATCAATTGATCAGCAGCACAGGGATGCTCTGGTCATATGAATTCAATCATATGTTGATTGTTTAGATTATGAGATCACATGATGAGACCAAAAAAGCAAACTATAACTTAAAGCGGTTCTGCACACACTTCATTTAGTAAATCTCTTTGCCTTCCAAATCAGGCAAAGAGTGCTAAATGAAGTGTTTTTTTTTTTTCACTTACCTTGTAATTGCTGCTCTGTCTCTTTGGCGGTGGGCAGGGTCTGTGTGTCGATCCTCATCATGCCGCACTGTCTCCTGGGATCTGGTGTCATTGATCCCAGGAGTCAGTGCGGACATCCGCCGAAATCTCGCAAGATTTACGGGGCTCGTGCCGAAATCTTGCGAGATTTATGGGGCTCCTGCTGAAATCTTGCGAGATTTTGGCGGATGTGGCCGAAATCTCGCGAGATTTCGGCGAACGTGAGCTACACTTTGCCGTTACTGCGCACGCGCGAGATCGGCGCAATAACGGCGGTGCATGCTGGGCCATCTGATGTGCCTGTGTGGTTTCACATGCCCACAGGCAAGATGGCACCCAGCAGCAAGATTTTTTATAACTTTTTTTATGTGACGAAAACCGGCAGCAGTTCGTTAGGAAAATGGAACACGTGAGTGCTTAATTTACATCTCCTAATCCTTTGCATTGTACTAAAAAAAAAAAAAATTACAGACAGTGCAGAACCCCTTTAAGATCGTATCTTACAACAATCGACTAAAATCTACTTTTATTGTGTGGCATATTGATCGAATGGGTTGTCGACTTTAGATTGATTATTCCTATAGGTAGAGATTGATCAGAAAAAAAATTGATCATTTATCATAGCAGGTATGGACACTATCAGGCTCTCTCGTTAAACAGAATGGGGTTAAATGTTTTGCCTATTTTTGATTTTGATTTACCAATCTCGTGCTAATCACTGTTATGCCACAAACAGACTGCTGCACAGTGTTGTAAAAGTATTATATTCTTAAATCAATGATGTTAACAAATAAATCTAGAAGACATAAAAGCATAATAAATAAAACAGGACAAGCAGCAAAGCATTTTGTAATATACTGTACCCATAGAAGCCAATCAAAATCCATCTTATACTCACCTAACATTGACAAGAGAAATATTCTAACTGGTTGCTATAGCCTACTTCACTTCCCCCTTACACTCTGCCCTATTAATGACCCAACAGTTGCCCATTTGAATGCATGACCTGTAAAGAGTTATGGATTCAACATCCAGCTATATAAATATATACTCTTAGTTGCCTATAATTTGCAATTATTGCAGTCTTGTGCCACACTGGTAAAAAAAAAAAAAATTCAATCTGTATCTGTCTAGAACTGTGTTCTTCAAACTGTGGCCCGGGGTCCGGATGCGACCCTTTGTTTGCCTTTATCTGGTCCTTGGGGCACTTTTCCTCCCACTGATGTAAAACACTATTCCCCCCACTGACACCAATAATGGAGCATAATTCCTGTTACTGACATTAACAACAGGGCACTATTTCTCCCATTCACACCAACGATGGGGCACTATTCATCCCACTGATGCAAGACACCATTCCTCCCATTGACATCAACAATGGGGCACTATTCCTCCCACTGACACTCACAATGAAGCACTATTTTTCCACTGACACCAACAATTGGGAACTATTCCTCCCCTGAATGCCAAAGATGCACTGTTTACTCCCACTGATGCCAGGACAATTTTTATTCCCAATGGTCACAGCCCGGCCCCCCTAAAGTTTGAAGGACAGTAAACTGGCTCTTTGTTTAGAAACTTTGGAGATCTCTAGTCTGAAACATTTTCCAGATAACATTTGACTTACTATTATTTATAGTGAACATTTTCAAATTCCTTATTTATTCTATAGGAGCTTATATATTATCAAATTCTGATTTAGTTTTTTCTTTGTAAAGAATACCCAATCAGGTGCAAGGGAAAAAAATGTAAAAAGTATTTTTGCTTGTACATAATTGCATGATGGAAATCTGCAGAGCTTTACCACATTTACTAAGCTCTGGCAAAAATTAATGCAACTGCACTTACAAAGTGCACAGTCTATTTGCCCCTAGTAAATCTACCCCAGTACACAGGATGGTGGTTATGACTACAGATCTAAATGACTACACAGTTCTGCATACATTGTATCAAAGTAATAAGAATAGAGGTCCACACATTATATATGAAAAAGGATACAAGGAGATAAGTGTAATGCGTTTATTTCACTTACTTTTATGCTTTCCTTACTGAGATAAAGCTCATTGTGCGATTAGCAGAATGCTTTCAGTACATGCATTTTCTAATTCTGGTCCCTGCTGTTTTCTGAATAGAATTTGTTGTAGCAATTGAAATATATGGGGCCGTGATTTGCAGCAACTAATTCAATTCAGAGAATAGATATTGGAAGTGGAAAGCCCACAGATAGGAAGTTTTATGTTTACAGGAGCGCTGAACTATGTTCACGATTTTCAGAAAACTATATTTGGAAAGGATTGCATAAGGTGGGTATACACTGGTACATTTTTGTTTAAAATTTTCCTTTGATTTGCTAATCATCAGAGGATCAAATTGGCATTAATTTTCTACCGCAGTGACAAGAAAATTCAAAGGGGCGGGATGTAATATTTTTCTCTAACAAATACATTTCCAAGGGTGTATGTGGTCCTTTCGTTCCAAAATTGAATGTTAAAAATGACATTCCCCAAGTCGTCAAATGTACTGAGAATTTTCGTACAGATGTTTGTATGAATATTCGTACCAATGTTTGCCCATAAATCTACTACTGTTTACCCAACCTAAAGCAGAACCATAAAGCCTAGTACACACCGGCCAACATTCGGCCCGTGTGCACTGCAGTCCGTCCAACAGAACCGTTTGGCTGGCTTCTGTGGAAAGGACCAATCAGCGCTCTCAGACATTGGCCGTCCCCCCTGTCAGAACACAATAGCACAGCAGGGGAGATCGCTGTATTAACATTGGATAGTTAGCACAGCGGCTCCTCATGAGTTGTCAGTTTTTTTTGTTCAGCCCTGCTGGGTTGAGTGGAAAAATAAACGACTAGGGTGTACTAGGCTTAAGAAACAGCGAACAGGCAGAAACATGCAATGTCTCTTCTGCAATAAAATTCCCCTACCTTTCTGCTCACTGTCTTCTCTGGTGCTGTAAACTGAGCTGCTTATGCTTATCTCAGCTTACAGCGCTGTGCCAGTCTCCGAGTACCTGCATGTGCAGGAGTGACGTCACCTTGTGCCAGCCAATGTAGAGGCCTGAAGACCAGCACTCAGAAGATGCCGGCACTGAAGAGGGACTGTTGGACAGGTGAGTATGAATACCATTAGTTCCGCTTTAACATATTATACTTATTTCTGCATCCCTTTTATCCACAGGTAATGCAATATTAACTTTTCTTATTTTCTTATGTTTTATTTTATCCTCTGTGCTAAACAAATGATTGACAAATAATGGAAGAATTAACTAATTTATGTGGAGTTTGCATGTTCTCCCTGTGCGGGTTTCCTCTGGGCATTCTCGGTTTCCTCCCACACTCCAAGGACATGCTTGTAGGTTAGTTAGTTCCAATGTCAAATCTAAATTGGCCCTTGTATGTATGAATGTGTGTTAGGGACCTTAGATGGTAAGCTCCTTGAGGGCAGGGATTGATATGAATGTACAATAAACTGTATATGTAAAAGCACTGTGTAAACTGTAAATTGACAGCGCTATATAAGTACCTAATAAATAAATACATAAAATAAATATTCCTCTGAAATCCTGCTATCCTAGGCCAGGGTGATTTGCAAATCCGATCTTGTTTATAGCCAGTGTTTACATGGTTAGCCCACACTACAGTAATCAACTGGCAACTGTGGGAAAGTCAAAAAGGCTCATGTGCTCAAAAATACTGAAAATACTAGATTATATAGTTATATAGTTAGTCTGGTTGGAAAAAAGACACAAATTCACCCAATTCAACCAATAAAAAAAAATAAAAATAAATTGATTAAATAAATAGAAAACCTCCAAATACATAATTCTTTACCCACAATTAATCTGTCTAGATTAATTGTGGGTCTAGGATTCTGTATATGGAGAATATGGAGAAGGCAAAAAAACATATAACACAAGGTCCAATTTGCTACAGGGGAAAATACATTTCTTTCTGATCCCCCAGAAGGCAATTGGATATTTCTTGGTTTATCAACCTTATGTTATTACCTATAAATGTTAATATCAAGTTATAATTCTGGTTACCGTATATGCTCGAGTATAAGCCGACCAGAATATAAGCCGACCCGAATAAAAGCCAAGGCACCTAATTTTACTAAAAAAAAATGGGAAAACGTGATGACTCGAGTATAAGCTTAGGATGAGAAATGCGCAGCTACTGTAAGTGGAAAAGAGGGTCAACAATGCCCATTTGCAGCCTCACTGTGCTCATTTCCAGCTATAGGTCCCCCGAACTTCAAACTTGGTAGTTAAGGGTTCCTAGATGCTCCCTATCTGCAGCCAAAGGGTGTTGAAATGACATTGCTGCAGATGGACATAGTTGACCGACTTTGGGGCCCCGTATATCGGGGCCACTTGGTGCTAGGAACCCCAAATTTGGTGTGCAAACCCAGTAGAACTAGCACTACAACATATCCAATGGGTTTCCTAGCACCAAGTGGCCCCGAGATACGGTGCCCCAAAGTCGGTTTGGAAAATGTCAAGCACTTCTTTGCAGCAGAGAATTACATTTTCCGAACCGACTTTGGGGCCCAGTATCTCGGGGCCACTTGGTGCTAGGAACCCCATCTTTGGATATGTTGTAGTGCTGGTTCACTGGGTTTGCACACCAAATTTGGGGTTCCTAGCTCCAAGTGGCCCTGGGATACGGGGCCCCAAAGTCGGGTCGTAAAATGCAATTTTCTGCTGCAGAAAAGTGCTTGACTTGAGTATAAGTCGAGGGGGGCATTTTCAGCACAAAAAAATGTGCTGAAAAACTGGGCTTATACTCGAGTATATACGGTAAGTTCTTGTCCAATATGAAATTATTTGTTGAAGCACTCAGTAAAATATCTAATGGTTTTTGAGAGTTTTCAGGCCCCCTCCAAATCAGAGTTTATGGGTGTAGAATAGATCATTCACAGGAGACTTACTTCTTTTTTAACTTGTATGGATGTATCTGAGCTAGGGCTACCTAAATGTATAGAGTAATCAATATATAAACTTTTTTCAACATTGTCACCATCAAAATATAGTCCTGCTCATGTAAACTGAATGACATTCCCGGTCTGGCGCTAGGCATCATTATTGGTAGGATGCCTTCGCAGGAGATAAACACAATTCTACTCATCCCCTGGCTGACACATCCTGTGCGTTGGTGCCTAAAATCCTGCCCTAACAATTAATCTTCATAACTAGATCATGTTCACCTTTGCCCCAACTATGACAGCTTCCTGATTTGCCCTATCTGGGTCATCATGTCAACATTTAAATGTTTTTTTACACTCAAATGATAACAAGAAAAGAAAACAGGAAGCAAGCCTGAGAGATTTATCAGTGTTTACTCTAATTGTCTATTCAGATAAAAAGGACTTTCTATGTATACGCTAAATAAACTTTAACGGAAATAGAATGACAGCTAACTGTGGCTTCATGAAGCACATGGCTGGCACATAGTGTACTAACATGGATTGCTAAAGGTGCCATTAATCTTGCCCTTGTATATTTGCACACCAGTAGGGATGAGCCGAACACCCCCGGTTCGGTTCGCACCAGAACCTTCGAACCGACCGAAAGTTCGCGCGAATTTTCGAACCCTATACGTTATAATGGACGCGAACGTTCGAAATCAAAAGTGCTAATTACAACTGCCAATATGCATGTTAATGTCATAAAACAGGTTTGGGGACCTGGGTCCTGCCCCAGGGGACATATATCAATGCAAAAAGAACTTTTAAAAACTAACGTTTTTTCGGGAGCAGTCATTTTAATGATGCATAAAGTGAAAAAAAAAAAAGTGAAATTTTCCTTTAAATATGGTACCTGGGGGGTGTCTAAAGTATGCCTGTGAAGTGGCATGTGTTTCCCGTGTTTAGAACTGTCCTTGCACAAAATGACATTTGTAAAGGAAAAAAAGAAGCCATTTAAAACCACTTGCGGCTTTAGGTTTGTTCTTAAGTAGAATCTGAACAGGTACAATATGAAGTGTAGCTCCATCCCAAAAAAATCTATTTTTAAGCTTTTTGGAGAACATAGGGAGGGGTTATCACCCCTGTAACATTTGCTGTCTTTGCACATCTGTTCAGAACATGTCACCTAACTTTCCGTCCCAATGACAAATGTTTTTGGAAAAAGTGGGGTTTTAATTGAAACAAGGATTGGTGATAAAGTATCAGTAGAGAGGAGATACCTTTTTCCCAAATTAAATCTAACAGGATAGAATTTCCCTTCCTAGGGGTAGATTTCCTCTCACTTCCTGTTTTCTCTTTCCATTTGCAAGTAGGAGTCGTTTGTAATTTGGATGTTTGAAAGTAGGGGCCTGGCGTATATACTCTGCAGAAATTTGCCCTATTAGATGTTGGTGTAGCCACAAGACTGGTGGGCACAGGAATGGGCCCTGCTGTGAGTTAATAGATCAAGATTTGTAATTGCATGCACCTGTTGAACAGGGCAGAAAAATTGGGGGTGGTGGTGGTGGACGGTGTTGCCACAAGACTGTAAGCTCTCACAGTTACTCTTGGTGGGCGCAGGAATGGGCCCTGCTGTGAGTTATTAGATCAAGATTTGTAATTGCAAGCACCTGATGAACAGGGCAGAAAAATTTGGCCTTTGGCGGTGGTGGTGGACGGTGTTGCCACAAGACTGTAGGCCCTCATAGTTACTCTTGGTGGGCGCAGGAATGGGCCCTGCTGTGAGTTATTAGATCAAGATTTGTAATTGCAAGCACCTGATGAACAGGGCAGAAAAATTGGGCCTTTGGCGGTGGTGGTGGACGGTGTTGCCACAAGACTGTAGGCCCTCATAGTTACTCTTGGTGGGCGCAGGAATGGGCCCTGCTGTGAGTTATTAGATCAAGATTTGTAATTGCAAGCACCTGATGAACAGGGCAGAAAAATTGGGCCTTTGGTGGTGGTGGTGGACGGTGTTGCCACAAGACTGCAGGCCCTCATAGTTACTCTTGGTGGGCGCAGGAATGGGCCCTGCTGTGAACTATTAGATCAAGATTTGTAATTACCCGCCCCTGTTAAACAGGGGCTGAAAAATTGTGCCTTAGGCACTGGTGCTGGTGCCACAACACTGCAACCCCTCACAGATACTGTACTTGGAGCACAGCAGTCACACGTGTTGCGAAGCATTTTTTTAAAAAATTGTAAGTACCCGCCCCTGTTAAACAGGGGCTGAAAAATTGTGCCTTAGGCACTGGTGCTGGTGCCACAACACTGCAACCCCTCACAGATACTGTACTTGGAGCACAGCAGTCACACGTGTTGTGAAGCATTTTTTTAAAAAATTGTAAGTACACGCCCCTGTTAAACAGGGGCTGAAAAATTGTGCCTTAGGCACTGGTGCTGGTGCCACAACACTGCAACCCCTCACAGATACTGTACTTGGAGCACAGCAGTCACACGTGTTGCGAAGCATTTTTTTAAAAAATTGTAAGTACCCGCCCCTGTTAAACAGGGGCTGAAAAATTGTGCCTTAGGCACTGGTGCTGGTGCCACAACACTGCAACCCCTCACAGATACTGTACTTGGAGCACAGCAGTCACACGTGTTGTGAAGCATTTTTTTAAAAAATTGTAAGTACACGCCCCTGTTAAACAGGGGCGGAAAAATTGTGCCTTAGGCACTGGTGCTGGTGCCACAACACTGCAACCCCTCACAGATACTGTACTTGGAGCACAGCAGTCACACGTGTTGCGAAGCATTTTTTTAAAAAATTGTAAGTACCCGCCCCTGTTAAACAGGGGCTGAAAAATTGTGCCTTAGGCACTGGTGCTGGTGCCACAACACTGCAACCCCTCACAGATACTGTACTTGGAGCACAGTGTTGCGAAGCATTTTTTTATAAAAATTGTATGTACACGCCCCTGTTAAACAGGGGCTGAAAAATTGTGCCTTAGGCACTGGTGTGGTGGCATGGATCATTGAGGAGGAGGAAGAGGATAGTCAGTGAACATAAGAGGACAGTCACTCAGCATCAGCATAGGCAGTCTTGAAGGGATGTGACATTAAAAATTATTCGGTTATATCCGCCTCAGGTGCCTGGTAGCTGGTGGTGATCCAAGACTGATTCATTTTGATGAAGGTCAGTCGATCAACCGAGGCGGTGGACAGGCGCACCCTATGATCAGTCACAAATCCTCCAGCAGCACTGAATGTGCGTTCGGACAGAACGCTGGAGGCAGGACAGGCCAGTAGCTCAATTGCATACTGTGCAAGCTCTGGCCAGTGATCCATCCTCAGGACCCAGTAAGCCAGAGGATTTTCGGTGGGAAAGGTGTCCAAGTCTGACCTTGCCCCAAGGTATTCCTGCACCATGTATATCAGACGCTGGCGATGGTTGCTGGAACCGATCATACCTTGGGGCTGCGGACTAAAAAATTGTCTGAACGCATCGGTCAGACGTCCACCTTCCCCACCGCTCCTTCTGCTACTGACCGAAGCCTCAGCAACTCGTCGCCCAGGACCAGGAGTTTGTAGCCTCCCAGTTTCTGGGAACGCGTTGCACAGACCTTTCTGCAAGGCCTCCCTGAGATGTCTCATCCTATGCTCCCTCTGCGACGGCAAGATAAGGTCCGCAACCTTACCCTTGTACCGCGGATCAAGGAGAGTGGCCAGCCAGTAATGGTCCCTCTCCTTGATCCGAAGAACACGAGGATCCTTCCGCAGGCTTTGCAGGATCAGGGAGGCCATGCAGCGTAGGTTAGCTGAGGCATTCGGTCCGGAGTCTTCTGGGTCACTGAGGATGACATGATCGCCAGCCACCTCCTCCCAGCCACGTACAAGTCCACTGGTTTGTTGGGACTGTACATCATCCCTAAAAGACTGCTGCTGCTGATGCTGAGTGCCAGGCTCCACCTCCATGCTCACACAATCCTCCTCCTCCTCCTCCTCCTCCTCCTCCTCATCCTCTTCCTGTGTGATGGGTGGGACAGAAGGAACACTGTCCGGATAAAGGGGGCCTTGAGAGGCAAGGAAGTCCTCCTCTTCCTGCCTCTGTTCTGCCTCAAGTGCCCTGTCCATTATCCCACGCAGCGTATGCTCCAACAGGTGGACAAGAGGGACAGTGTCACTGATGCATGCACTGTCACTGCTCACCATCCTCGTGGCCTCCTCAAATGGTGAGAGGACAGTGCATGCATCCCTGATCATGCTCCACTGACGTGGGGAAAAAAAACCAAGCTCCCCTGACCCTGTCCTGGTGCCGTAGTCGCAAAGGTACTCATTGATGGCCCTCTGCTGCGTGTGCAGTCGCTGCAGCATGGCCAACGTTGAGTTCCACCTGGTGGGCATGTCACATATTAGGCGGTTCTTGGGCAGGTTCAGCTCCTTTTGCAGCTCAGTCAGCCGAGCACTGGCATTATAAGATCGGCGGAAATGCACACAGACTTTCCTGGCCTGCCTCAGGACATCCTGTAAGCCTGGGAACCTACCCAAGAACCGCTGCACCACCAGGTTGAGGACGTGAGCCATGCAGGGCACATGGGTGAGCTGCCCCTGTCGCAGGGCGGAGAGGAGGTTGGTGCCATTGTCAGAAACGACCATTCCTGGCTTAAGCTGACGTGGCGTCAACCACCTCTCGGCCTGCCCCTGCAGAGCTGCCAGAACCTCTGGCCCAGTGTGGCTCCTGTCCCCCAAACACACCAGCGCAAGCACGGCATGGCATCTTTTTGCCTGCGTACTTGCGTAGCCCCTTGTACGCCTACGGAGCACCGCTGGTTCCAAGGACAGAGCACTGGAGGAAGAAGAAGAGGAGGGGGTGGAGGAGAGAGGTGTGTCACAACCAGTAGCAGTAGTAGCGTTTTGGAGGCGTGGTGGCGGAACAACCTCCAACACTACTGCACCTTGTCCTGCATCCCTCCCAGCTGCCAATAGAGTGACCCAATGGGCCGTGAAAGAAAGGTACCGTCCCTGTCCATGCCTGCTGGACCATGAGTCAGCGGTAATATGCACCTTACCGCTGACCGCCCTGTCCAGCGAGGCATGGACATTGCCCTCCACATGCCGGTAGAGAGACGGAATCGCCTTCCGTGAGAAAAAGTGGCGTTTGGGAACCTGCCACTGAGGAACCGCACATTGAACAAACTCACGGAAGGGGGCAGAGTCTACCAACTGAAAAGGCAGCAGTTGAAGTGCTAGCAATTTAGCCAGGCTAGCATTCAACCACTGGGCATGTGGATGGCTGGGAGTGTACTTCTTTCTAGGGTCCAGCAGCTGGGGCAGGGAAATTTGCCTGCTGCAATCGGACGTCGGTGTACTGCAAGTACTTGGTTGTGACACACCTAATTCTACACCTTCAGTCCTCTCAGAGCAGCTTTCAGAGAGGACTGAAGGTGTAGTGGGGATGGAGATCCCAGCTGAGGAGGAGCAAGGAGAGGTCCGCTTAGTTCTTTGGTGTGGGTCTTTTATGTGTGCCTGCCAACGAGCTGCATGGCAGGTCGCCATATGTCTGGTCATGCTTGTGGTGCCCAAGCGGCTGATGTTTTGGCCACGCGAGATACGCTTGAGACAAATATTGCAAATAGCAGTGGTGCGATCTGATGCACTCGTCTCAAAAAAGGCCCACACCAAAGAACTTTTCTGATAACGTGCAGAGGCAGCGCCCTGCAAAGGCGGAGCTCTGCGGTGTTGTACAGTTGCTGTGCTGGCCTCTACCTGGCCTCCAGGGGGCATCCTGCCTCGTTGGACATGTGACGCCGCATCCTCCTCCTCCTCGTCCTCCTCCTCATCCTCTCTCCCTTCAGGCACCCACGTGGAGTCAGTGACCTCATCATCCCCTCCCTCTTCACCACTAGAGCAAACCTGGCAGTAAGCTGCAGCTGGTGGAACAGTACTGCCAGATTCCTCAAGCTGGGTATCATCATCCGAGCCTTCGAATCGTTGGGCATCCTCCTGGAGCATGTACCCAACACTGTGCTCAAAGAGTTCGGGGGACTCCTCAGGAGGACATGGTGGGTCTAGGGAAGGGGTGGCTGATGATGCTCTGTCAGTACCCTGAGCCTGGGTGAGAGAGGATGAGGAGGATGAGGAGGGCTTGGTCATCCATTCTACCAAGCCTTCAGCATGATGCGGCTCCACATGTCCAGCTGCCGAAAACAAAGACGCGCGTGTCCCATGGCCACGTGCTGATGACGATGCACGACCACGTCCACGTCCACGGCCACGTCCACTAGAAACAGAGCCTGCCTGCCCTGTGTTCTTGGCTCTGCACGCTCTGCCTCCCCTTGGCGGTCTTCCAGCCATTGTAGTCGGTAGTCCTGTGGGTGCTGCTGAGAAGAATATATAGGAGCTCTGTGTGATGCCACTAACACACTAGAAGTCCTATGGGTGCTTCTGCAAAGAAAATAGAGGAGCTCTGTGTGATGCCACTAACACACTAAAAGTCCTGTGGGTGCTGCTGAGAAGAAAATATAGGAGCTCTGTGTGATACCACTAACACACTAGAAGTCCTATGGGTGCTTCTGCAAAGAAAATAGAGGAGCTCTGTGTGATGCCACTAACACACTAGAAGTCCTGTGGGTGCTTCTGCAAAGAAAATAGAGGAGCTCTGTGTGATGCCACTAACACACTAGAAGTCCTGTGGGTGCTGCTGAGAAGAAAATATAGGAGCTCTGTGTGATGCCACTAACACACTAGAAGTCCTATGGGTGCTTCTGCAAAGAAAATAGAGGAGCTCTGTGTGATGCCACTAACACACTAGAAGTCCTGTGGGTGCTTCTGCAAAGAAAATAGAGGAGCTCTGTGTGATGCCACTAACACACTAGAAGTCCTGTGGGTGCTGTTGAGAAGAAAATATAGGAGCTCTGTGTGATGCCACTAACACACTAGAAGTCCTATGGGTGCTTCTGCAAAGAAAATAGAGGAGCTCTGTGTGATGCCACTAACACACTAGAAGTCCTGTGGGTGCTTCTGCAAAGAAAATAGAGGAGCTCTGTGTGATGCCACTAACACACTAGAAGTCCTGTGGGTGCTGTTGAGAAGAAAATATAGGAGCTCTGTGTGATGCCACTAACACACTAGAAGTCCTATGGGTGCTTCTGCAAAGAAAATAGAGGAGCTCTGTGTGATGCCACTAACACACTAGAAGTCCTGTGGGTGCTTCTGCAAAGAAAATAGAGGAGCTCTGTGTGATGCCACTAACACACTAGAAGTCCTGTGGGTGCTGCTGAGAAGAAAATATAGGAGCTCTGTGTGATGCCACTAACACACTAGAAGTCCTATGGGTGCTTCTGCAAAGAAAATAGAGGAGCTCTGTGTGATGCCACTAACACACTAGAAGTCCTGTGGGTGCTTCTGCAAAGAAAATAGAGGAGCTCTGTGTGATGCCACTAACACACTAGAAGTCCTGTGGGTGCTGTTGAGAAGAAAATATAGGAGCTCTGTGTGATGCCACTAACACACTAGAAGTCCTATGGGTGCTTCTGCAAAGAAAATAGAGGAGCTCTGTGTGATGCCACTAACACACTAGAAGTCCTGTGGGTGCTTCTGCAAAGAAAATAGAGGAGCTCTGTGTGATGCCACTAACACACTAGAAGTCCTGTGGGTGCTGTTGAGAAGAAAATATAGGAGCTCTGTGTGATGCCACTAACACACTAGAAGTCCTGTGGGTGCTTCTGCAAAGAAAATAGAGGAGCTCTGTGTGATGCCACTAACACACTAGAAGTCCTGTGGGTGCTTCTGCAAAGAAAATAGAGGAGCTCTGTGTGATGCCACTAACACACTAGAAGTCCTGTGGGTGCTGCTGAGAAGAAAATATAGGAGCTCTGTGTGATGCCACTAACACACTAGAAGTCCTATGGGTGCTTCTGCAAAGAAAATAGAGGAGCTCTGTGTGATGCCACTAACACACTAGAAGTCCTGTGGGTGCTTCTGCAAAGAAAATAGAGGAGCTCTGTGTGATGGGACTAACACACTTCAAGTCCTATGGGTGCTTCTGGGAAGAAAATATAGGTCTGTGTGATGGGACTAACACACTTCAAGTCCTATAGGTGCTTCTGGGAACAAAATATATGATCTCTGTGTGATGGGACTAACACACTTCAAGTCCTATAGGTGCTTCTGGGAAGAAAATGTAGGTCTGTGTGATGGGACTAACACACTTCAAGTCCTATAGGTGCTTCTGGGAACAAAATATATGATCTCTGTGTGATGGGACTAACACACTTCAAGTCCTATAGGTGCTTCTGGGAAGAAAATGTAGGTCTGTGTGATGGGACTAACACACTTCAAGTCCTATAGGTGCTTCTGGGAACAAAATATATGATCTCTGTGTGATGGGACTAACACACTTCAAGTCCTATAGGTGCTTCTGGGAAGGAAATATAGGTCTGTGTGATGGGACTAACACACTTCAAGTCCTATAGGTGCTTCTGGGAACAAAATATATGATCTCTGTGTGATGGGACTAACACACTTCAAGTCCTATAGGTGCTTCTGGGAAGAAAATGTAGGTCTGTGTGATGGGACTAACACACTTCAAGTCCTATAGGTGCTTCTGGGAACAAAATATATGATCTCTGTGTGATGGGACTAACACACTTCAAGTCCTATAGGTGCTTCTGGGAAGAAAATGTAGGTCTGTGTGATGGGACTAACACACTTCAAGTCCTATAGGTGCTTCTGGGAACAAAATATAGGTCTGTGTGATGGGACTAACACACTTCAAGTCCTATAGGTGCTTCTGGGAACAAAATATATGATCTCTGTGTGATGGGACTAACACACTTCAAGTCCTATAGGTGCTTCTGGGAACAAAATATATGATCTCTGTGTGATGGGACTAACACACTTCAAGTCCTATAGGTGCTTCTGGGAAGGAAATATAGGTCTGTGTGATGGGACTAACACACTTCAAGTCCTATAGGTGCTTCTGGGAACAAAATATATGATCTCTGTGTGATGGGACTAACACACTTCAAGTCCTATAGGTGCTTCTGGGAAGAAAATGTAGGTCTGTGTGATGGGACTAACACACTTCAAGTCCTATAGGTGCTTCTGGGAACAAAATATATGATCTCTGTGTGATGGGACTAACACACTTCAAGTCCTATAGGTGCTTCTGGGAAGAAAATGTAGGACTGTGTGATGGGACTAACACACTTCAAGTCCTATAGGTGCTTCTGGGAACAAAATATAGGTCTGTGTGATGGGACTAACACACTTCAAGTCCTATAGGTGCTTCTGGGAACAAAATATATGATCTCTGTGTGATGGGACTAACACACTTCAAGTCCTATAGGTGCTTCTGGGAAGAAAATATAGGTCTGTGTGATGGGACTAACACACTTCAAGTCCTATAGGTGCTTCTGGGAACAAAATATATGATCTCTGTGTGATGGGACTAACACACTTCAAGTCCTATAGGTGCTTCTGGGAACAAAATATATGATCTCTGTGTGATGGGACTAACACACTTCAAGTCCTATAGGTGCTTCTGGGAAGAAAATGTAGGTCTGTGTGATGGGACTAACACACTTCAAGTCCTATAGGTGCTTCTGGGAACAAAATATAGGAGCTCTGCCTGCCTGCCACGAACACACTACAAGTCCTATAGGTGCTTCTGGGAACAAAATATAGGAGCTCTGCCTGCCTGCCACGAACACACTACAAGTCCTATAGGTGCTTCTGGGAACAAAATATAGGAGCTCTGCCTGCCTGCCACGAACACACTACAAGTCCTATAGGTGCTTCTGGGAACAAAATATAGGAGCTCTGCCTGCCTGCCACGAACACACTACAAGTCCTATAGGTGCTTCTGGGAACAAAATATAGGAGCTCTGCCTGCCTGCCACGAACACACTACAAGCCCCTCTTTCTAAATCAATCTTTGTAAATGAATCTATCTAACTCAATCTCTCTAAGTAAATCTCTCTAACTAACTAAATCCAGCAGAGTGTCACAGAACTATTCTGCTCTATCTGCGCCGGAACAGCATGTGACCGGCGCAGACGGCGTGGCGGCCTTTTATAGGGGGGGGGCGTGTACTAAAGCCCCTGAGCTGTAATTGGCTACAGGCGTCCTGCCTGTAGCCAATTATGGCTCTTCGAGTTTCCGGCGCTGTGATTGGCCAAGCATGCGGGGTCACAGTGCATGCTTGGCCAATCATCAGCCAGCAATGCACTGCGCCGGCCGCGCCGGCCGCAATGCATTGCGGGGCCGCGCGCATCACACGAACGTGATGCGAGCGGCCAAAATTGTTCTGGGCTCGCCGAGCGAGCGAACGCCAGGTGCTCGATGCGAACGTGGGTTCGCATCGAGCACCGGGCCCATCCCTACACACCAGTAACCAGGAAGGGCCAGCAAGATAGTCAGGGCTCTATATGCACACACAGTGATGCCAGTCTAACTATAGCCGCAAGGTTGACCTCATAAGGTGCTGTTGATCCTTTATTATCCATTTGGATGGGAGCAGCTAGTTGACCAGGCTGTATTGCTTATCTGTGTCTGTCCACACACATGGCATTTTTTTGGCAAGTTCAACCAAGTTAAACCACCTTTAGATTGTAAGAACAACCTATCGCAAACAGCTATAAACATTTAATGTTTTTTTAATAGATTTTGCAAGTGACAGACTGTAATGGTCTGGGTGGTCTTTTTTATTCTAAAGCTTGTTGAAAATTGTTGAAATTATCTAAAAACTGCCATGTTTATGACCAACATTATAAAGAAGAGTGAACTCATGCACCTAGCAGTGTGCTTAAATACTGTATGTATTTTGCTGTTCGGCTAGAGTTAAGGTTTAAACCAAACCTGTGCAGGAAAAAGCGTCAGGTTCACTGGAATGTCACCTCCCAAGCAACCCATACTAAAGCTGGGTACACACTATGAGGAAATTGAAAGAAAAATTCCGTACTAGGCACGATCTTTGGATTTTCGTATAATGTGTACACAACTTTTGACATTCAATTCAGACTTTGCAAAACAAAAATTTCTGAAGGGACAAACTCCAAAAATGTTCTTGTACGTGAACAGAATAAAAGATTTTCATTTAATGTGTACTGTTTTCGAACTGTTTTTGTATGAGAAAAATCAGATACAAAAGACTGCACATGATCAGAAACAATAAACAACAACAAAAAAAAGTTTTTGTCGTACAATAATTTTCGTACATTATTTCCTTCCTCAGTTCCGACTTGCTGTGAAACATCCAGGAAAGCCTGATGATTGCTTTTCTCATAGTGTGTACCCAGCTTTAGTGAGTGCCCAGCACTGTCATATGAGGGCATAGAAAGAACGTTTAGCTCTGTTTAAGCTTAGAGCCTACTTAGGCCTTTCTATCCTTACTTCTGGTGGAGATTGAAAGAAAGGTGAGTATGCGCTGCTGGGTATGGGCCATTGTTATGAAACTGTTGCTTTGTCCTGTATTAAAAAAGTAATGGTTTGCTTTAGTTTGGAAATCCTCAGCCCATATTTTGTGTCTTGGCTATCAGGTTTTGTGTCCCAGGTTCTATTCCCGCTAGTGCAGCAGCCAGGCAAATAGTAGCTTCCACACCTCTGGATACGCCATGTTACTAAGAGGAACAATGAGGATACTCATCCTTTTAGCAGCTCTGCAGAACAGCCCTTAAGCAGTGGGACAGTAAGTAGACAGCACTTGGGTACCTCTAGCAATGTCCCAGGCCAAGCAAGCCACTGAAATCCTTCCCATTTAGGCTGGTACTCACAGTGTCCCTCAAGCTTAGAATGTCACCCTCAGACTCCAGCAAGCAGGCTCCTCTGTGAAATTCCCAGGTCAAGCCATCAATGGCACCCCTCGTTAGTTAATTAAAGGGTTTGTGGCTGAATATGCACTCCAGCTGAGCATGATAGGGACCTCGATAAGCAGGCTGGACCTTTAGCAGGACTACCAGAAAGACAGACAGGCCTCCTGACTGGGATCTTCTCCTCCAGGGAAAGAAACACCTCTCTCTATTGGTGCCAGACTATTTATATCTTTCAACCACTACAGTGGTGTGAAAAAGTGTTTGCCCCTTCCTCATTTCCTGTTCCTTTGCATGTTTGTCACACTTAAGTGTTTCGGAACATCAAACTGTTTTTGTATGAGAAAAATCAGATACAAAAGACTGCACATGATCAGAAACAATAAACAACAACAAAAAAAAGTTTTTGTCGTACAATAATTTTCGTACATTATTTCCTTCCTCAGTTCCGACTTGCTGTGAAACATCCAGGAAAGCCTGATGATTGCTTTTCTCATAGTGTGTACCCAGCTTTAGTGAGTGCCCAGCACTGTCATATGAGGGCATAGAAAGAACGTTTAGCTCTGTTTAAGCTTAGAGCCTACTTAGGCCTTTCTATCCTTACTTCTGGTGGAGATTGAAAGAAAGGTGAGTATGCGCTGCTGGGTATGGGCCATTGTTATGAAACTGTTGCTTTGTCCTGTATTAAAAAAGTAATGGTTTGCTTTAGTTTGGAAATCCTCAGCCCATATTTTGTGTCTTGGCTATCAGGTTTTGTGTCCCAGGTTCTATTCCCGCTAGTGCAGCAGCCAGGCAAATAGTAGCTTCCACACCTCTGGATACGCCATGTTACTAAGAGGAACAATGAGGATACTCATCCTTTTAGCAGCTCTGCAGAACAGCCCTTAAGCAGTGGGACAGTAAGTAGACAGCACTTGGGTACCTCTAGCAATGTCCCAGGCCAAGCAAGCCACTGAAATCCTTCCCATTTAGGCTGGTACTCACAGTGTCCCTCAAGCTTGGAATGTCACCCTCAGACTCCAGCAAGCAGGCTCCTCTGTGAAATTCCCAGTGATGTGAGGATGTGCATGTTGCATGGGGATGTGTGGCATCATGGGTGTGGTGTAGATGTGATGGTTGGTAGATGTGATATGGGGGGTGGTGGGGGTGTGTGGGGATGATGGGGGGTGGGATGGGGGGGGTGGGGGATTGGTGTGTGGTGTGGTGGTGGTGGGGGGTGTGTGATGTGTGGAAAGGTGATGGGTGCATGGGGGGAGAGGTGAAAAAAAATCCAAACCATCAATCTGGGATGGTGGGATGGGGGCATGTGGTGTGGGGATGGGTGGGGGTGTGATGTGGGTCGTGTGATGTGGTGGTGATGGTGGGGATGGGATTGGTGGTGTGGTGCATGGTGTTGGTGTGGGTGTGGGGGGTGCATGTGGGGCATGTGGGGGTGATGGCATGTGTGGGCATGGATGGCATGGGTGTGGTGATTGTGGATGGGAGGAATGGGGGGGGTGGGTGGGATGGATGGATGGATGGGGTTGTGCATGTTGTGGGTAGGTCAAGCCATCAATGGCACCCCTCGTTAGTTAATTAAAGGGTTTGTGGCTGAATATGCACTCCAGCTGAGCATGATAGGGACCTCGATAAGCAGGCTGGACCTTTAGCAGGACTACCAGAAAGACAGACAGGCCTCCTGACTGGGATCTTCTCCTCCAGGGAAAGAAACACCTCTCTCTATTGGTGCCAGACTATTTATATCTTTCAACCACTACAGTGGTGTGAAAAAGTGTTTGCCCCTTCCTCATTTCCTGTTCCTTTGCATGTTTGTCACACTTAAGTGTTTCGGAACATCAAACCAATTTAAACAATAGTCAAGGACAACACAAGTAAACACAAAATGCAATTTGTAAATGAAGGTGTTTATTATTAAAGGTGAAAAAAAATCCAAACCATCATGGCCCTGTGTGAAAAAGTGATTGCCCCCTAAACCTAATAACTGGTTGGGCCACCCTTAGCAGCAACAACTGCAACCAAGCGTTTGCGATAACGTGCAATGAGGCTTTTACAGCGTCCTGGGGGAATTTTGGCCCACTCATCTTTGCAGAATTGTCCTAATTCAGTTACATTAGAGGGTTTTCGAGCATGAACGGCCTTTTTAAGGTCATACCACAACATCTCAATAGGATTCAGGTCAGGACTTTGGCTAGGCCACTCCAAAGTCTTCATTTTGTTTTTCTTCAGCCATTCGGTGGTGGACTTGCTGGTGTGTTTAGGATCATTGTCCTGCTGCAGAACCCAAGTTCGTTTCAGCTTGAGTACACGAACAGATGGTCGGACATTCTCCTTCAGGATCTCTTGGTAGACAGCAGAATTCATAGTTCCTTTTATCACGGCAAGTCTTCCAGGTCCTGAAGCAGCAAAACAGCCCCAGACCATCACACTACCACCACCATATTTTACTGTTGGTATAATGTTCTTTTTCTGAAATGCAGTGTTCCTTCTACGCCAGATATACTTGGACACACACCTTCCAAAGAGTTCCACTTTTGTCTCATCGGTCCACAGAATGTTGTCCCAAAAGTCTTGGGGATCATCAAGATGTGTTGTGGAGAAATTGAGACGAGCTTTGATGTTCTTTTTGCTCAGCAGTGGTTTTCTCCTTGGAACTCTGCCATGCAGGCCATTTTTGCCCAGTCTTTTCCTGATGGTGGAGGCATGAACGCTGACCTTAACTGAGGCAAGTGAGGCCTGCAGTTCCTTGGAAGTTGTTGTGGGGTCTTTTGTGACCTCTTGGATGAGTCATCGCTGCGCTCTTGGGGTAATTTTGGGCGGCCGGCCACTCCTGGGAAGGTTCACCACTGTTCCATGTCTTCGCCATTTGTGGATAATGGCTCTCACTGTGGTTCGCTGGATTCCCAAAGCTTTGGAAATGGCTTTATAACCCTTTCCAGACTGATAGATCTCAATTACTTTCTTTCTCAATTGTTCCTGAATTTCTTTGGGTCTCGGCATGATGTGTAGCTTTTAAGGATCTTCTGTGTCAAGCAGCTCCTATTTAAGTGATGCCTTGATTGTGAACAGGTGTGGCAATAATCAGGCCTGGGTGTGGCTAGAGAAATTGAACTCAGGTGTGGACAACCACAGTTATAGTATGTTTTAACAAGGGGGGCAATCACTTTTTCACACAGGGCCATGATGGTTTGGATTTCTTTTCACCTTTAATAATAAACACCTTCATTTACAAATTGCATTTTGTGTTTACTTGTGTTGTCCTTGACTATTGTTTAATTGGTTTGATGTTCCGAAACACTTAAGTGTGACATGCAAAGGAACAGGAAATGAAGGGGGCAAACACTTTTTCACACATGTGCAAGTCATAAGCAAGTCTCAAGTCGTAACCTTCAAGTCACAAGCAAGTCCCAAGTTACTGTGGCGAAAAGCAAGCAAGTCAAGTCGAGTCCCTGCTAGAAGTCAAGCAAGTCAAGTCAAGTCATTTGTTTTGGTCAAGTCACAAATCAAGTCAAAATACTGATTTACCACCTTTAAATGAGTTAAAAGTCAGTGTTGTTCAGGAAAGGTTTTATTTTAAAAATAATATTTTCAACATTAAACTTCAAAATAATAAAGTATATCTAGACACTTGAATGGTGATGAGCCACTTACAAATAGTTTTTTTTGCTGTTTGTTAAATTTTTTGCAAATGCAATGCATTGTAAAGCTGGCCATACACCTATAGATTATCTGCAGATTTTCTATGGTTAGATGGAAAAAGGGCAACAGATTTCTCTATGTTCGCTAAACTGTGTGGATGGAGGAATCTCCCACTTTTTCCATCTAACCATAGAAAATCTGCAGATAATCTATAGGTGTATGGCCATCGTAAGTTACAATGCATTAAACATTAAACTTCAAACTAATACAGTACATGTAGACACTTGAATGGTGATGAGCCACTTACAAATAGTTTTTTTTGCTGTTTGTAAAATTTTTTGCAAATGCAATGCATTGTAAAGCTGGCCATACACCTATAGATTATCTGCAGATTTTCTATGGTTAGATGGAAAAAGGGCAACAGATTCCTCTATGTTCGCTAAACTGTGTGGATGGAGGAATCTCCCACTTTTTCCATCTAACCATAGAACATCTGCAGATAATCTATAGGTGTATGGCCATTGGCCAGCTTAAGTTACAATTCATTAAACATTAAACTTCAAACTAATAAAGTATATGTAGACACTTGAATGGTGATGAGCCACTTACTTACAAATTGTTTTTTTTTTTGCTGTTTGTTTAATTTTTTTCAAATGCAAAGCATTGTAAAGCTTGCCATACACCTATAGATTATCTGCAGATTTTCTATGGTTAGATGGAAAAAGGGCAACAGATTTCTCTATGTTCGCTAAACTGTGTGGATGGAGGAATCTCCCACTTTTTCCATCTAACCATAGAACATCTGCAGATAATCTATAGGTGCATGGCCAGCTAAAGTTAAAATGCATTGCATTTGCAAAAAATTAAATTCGATAGTACTTTCTCGCTCAGTTGTGAGCGATGGGGTCGCATTATCACCCCACCATGGCTGAACACACGTTCAACAGGTGCGCTTGATGCAGGGACTGACATAACTCTTACCGCTACCCTGAACAAAGAGGGGAACATGTGCCTGTTCATGGCCCAAAACTGAAGGCAACTCTGTCCATCACAAATGTCTAAATACTGGTTCAGCTGAATTTGGGGAGTAGAACATGAATCTTTCTTTTGTTTTTTGCGGTATGCTGAGAACAGCCCAGACTGACTCTCTGGCTCTGCCACTGGCATTTGCTCGTCTTCATCGGTGGTTGATGGGGTGGGCTTGCAGTCCTCTTCTTTGAGAATCAAGTCTGAAGAACACAAGCATAAATGGTCACAACACAACTGAAATATCAAAAGCAACCAGATCATGACAATCTAGTGCATAGGTCTTCAACCCTCTCCTTGGGGTCCCCCAACAGGCCATATTTTAGTTTTTCCCCATGAAATAACACACCTGATTTGATTAATCAAAGGCTTAATGTGTAGTAGTTGACTAATTGAAACAGGTGTGTTATTTTAGGGTGAAAACAAAAACATGGCCTGTCTGGGGATCCCCGAGGAGAGGGTTGAAGACCTCTGAGTAGAGTATATCAACATACTGACATTCTTTTATAGCCTACAATCTGGCATTACATTGGATTATTACAAAAACATAACATACTTTTTATCATCGCAGACACAGCCTCCTTGATATTTTCGGGAGCCAAAACATCATGGGTCAACCACATGGTGCCAAATGAAGGATCCAGCAGAGCAGCTTTTAGGTATAGAGGGTCAGAGAAGGGTAAGGTTGCTACATCATTGTGTTCATCTGCCATCCTCACATTGACAAAGATCCCTCCGAATCGTCTTTTGAGTGATTCTTGCAGGCTACGGATCAAGCCACCAAGGTAGCGCACGCTCTCTTTATGATTTTCCAAGTGGTGATTCAGAGAAAGGATACAGGGTACAACAGCACTTATTGTCACAATTTTTTCTCCCTGTGAGAGGTCTGTGGCTTCTCCAAAAGGTTGAAGGACATCCACGAGTTCCTTAATCTGATTCCACTCTCTAGCTGTGAATACAGTCTCTCTGTGTCCCCCATCTTCAAGAATTCTAGTCAGTTTCACCTGGTCACAGCTGACCACTGATTTCAATTGCCTCAGTGTGGAATTCCAGCGTGTGGTAACAGCGGCAGGGATTCCACGCTGTCCAAACTCCTCTTCGAATTTTTCCTTGAAAGAGGTGCTTGTATGTAACAAGGAGCTCAACCTGGAAGCTTTGGCGAGAGCTGCATTGACTAATTTAGTCTCCTTAAGTCCATCACCTATTACCAATTGAAGCGTGTGTGCAAAACATTGAAGTCTAGTCTGGGTTTTTGCACTCAAATAATTGTCAAGCATCTCCTGTTCTTCCATTGACAAGTCATTCCAAATGTCCGAATCATCAAGGTCATCATCTTCTTCTCCCTGTCCTGGAAGTGTAGTGAATGCTTTTTTCATGTTTGCGGCGTTGTCACAGATGATGTGGTCTACCTTTTTTTTTAATCTTGTACTCTTCACATACACGCTCAAATTCCTCACAAATTCTTTCCCCTGTATGGGGACCTTTGAAGCGGTTGCACGCAAGCAACTGTGATTTCAACTGAAGACGGTCTTCCTCAATGTTGATCCAGTGCACTGTGACTCCAAGAAAGCCTCTCATCCTGCGGTCTGACCATATATCTACAGTCACTGACAGATGATCTACTGCTGCGAGTTCATTTTTCAGCTTCATTTGCCTATCTGCCACCAGATTGTCAAGCTTGCCAGTAATTGTTCTTCTACTTACTGGAGAAAAGCTTTGATGTTCAATGATGGACAGTGGCATGTTGCAGTTTATAATGAGGTCTGACAGGATTGAGTTTGTAATTGCCTTCTGCTGCTGGTGGTTGCAGTGGTATAGCTGCACAGTCCCCTGTGCGATGAATTGTGAGATTTGAGGCTGGCTAGCATCAAAAGTCCCTTTGGTATGGATGTACTCTTCATATCTATAGAGTAAACAGAAGAGAGATGGAAAATAAAGTTAGCTATGTGATTTATTGATTTTAACAACAATACACTCTGCTCCCACCCATACACGTTACTGTACCTACCTTTCTTTGTGGGTTTTGTAGTGACGGATGAAGTTGGATGTTGTGGTTGACGTGTCTCTTATTTTTGAGCTGCAGACCTTGCACATCGCCGTTCTCTTCTTTTCGCCAACATCTAAAACATAATCCTTAAATCCAAATTTAATTATTTTTGGAATCGCTCCCTCCATTATAGCTGTCTTGTGCGTTGGTCTCTCAGGGGCGGATCCAGAGTATACTGTGTCGGGAGGGGCACTGCCAGAAAATAAGGTGTTGCTTACTTACAAAACTATTTATTGGCACCAGTGACACCAATCCAATACAGTGACTAGTGCTAAAGAAAATGCACTGTTACTGTATAAATGACACTGGCAGGGGAGGGGTTAACACTAGGGGTGATCAAGGGGTTAGGTATGCTCCTAGGGACTGCTTTCTAACTGTGGCAGGGATGGATGTGTTAGAAGAAAAGAGAGATCTGCGTTTCAGCTTAGACACAAGATCTCTCTCTTCCCCTGTGACAGAACAGCCACACGTGACACCCAAAATGTACTGGCACAGGCAAGTTTTTACTGGCATTTCCAAAAATTTAAAAAAAAATACAGTTTTAAGTGTAAATTTTAGTATTTAGGCAACAAACAAGTAACATGTTCAGATATTAATGAACTCACCATTCAGTTGCTAGGGGTTGCTATACATTACTGCCCACCATTTGGTTGTCTAGGGTTTGCTATACATTACCGTTCTTATAGTACACTCTCAGCACCAGCCTCTGCCAGCTACTCTCTCACCGAGCCCTGCCTGGCATGCAGATCACGCCTGCAGTCAGACGGGCAAATACTTCAGTCTCCTGTGCCAGTTTTGCCCCGGCTGTCTGTGACTCTCTGGAGGGGGGCACACCGGACCCTGCCACTGTCATTGTTCCCCCAGCTGCTGCTGATCAGTAATGGCAAAGCAGCTGGGCAGACAAAGGGGTGGCACAGGCCGGCAAAAAAAAGACTGGTGGGAATGGAAGCACAATGGGCCGTTCTGAGAAGCTGCCATTTAAATAGGGCAAGGGTGGCCAGTTTACCACTGCTGTTTTTTTTTGAGAATGGGCCAGGGGTCCTCGTGATCAGTTTAAAACCAGCTATGGGGTGTGTGCAATTAATCAGTTGGGAGGTGTGCAATGGATCCGTGTATAACCAAGTATGGGGGTGTGCAATGGACCAATTTTTTATAATCCACTATGGGGGTGTGCAATTGATCAATTTATAATCCGCTATGGGGGTGTGCAATTGATCAGTTTGACCTGGGAGGTGTGCAATTGACCAGTTTATAACAAGCTATGGGGGTGTGCAATGCCAGTTAATAACCAGTGGATCCATTGCACACCTCCCAAGTCAAACTGTCTGATTAATTGCACACACCCCATAGCTGGTTTTAAACTGATCAATTGCATACCTCCCAAGTCAAAATTAATATTTGCACAACCCTATATCTGGTTATAAATGAATTGCACACCCCCATAGCTTATTATAAGCAAATTAATTGCATGCCCCCACAGCTTGTTATAAACTGGTTAATAATTGCGCACCTCCATATAAACTTAAACTGATCTATCGGACAGCTTCCAACTCATTAATTGCACAACCCCATAGCTGGTTATAAGCAAATTGCACACCTACAGCAACTGGTCATAAATATAGTACTAAACATTAGGACCTCACATAGGATCAATGTAAATCAATGAACTGACAATCATAGGAAATAGTCATATTGGAGACAATAGGGGCAATTATTCACAATGGCCCCTATTGTCTCCAATATGTGTATTTCTTTCCTACGATTGTCAGTTCATTAGTGCCAATGTTTTTTTTTTTATATGAGTCAGACCCCTTGGACTTAGACAATAATGCTGTAAAAAAAAAAATTTATAATTTGCACAACACCGACCGTATACTGTCAGCGCCGGTGTACCTGGTCGGCGGCGTCCCATCGGCGTCCCGGCGGCCATTCCACGTTTCCAGTATTGCAAAATCGCGCCTCTTCATCGTCTGTGATAGGCGGAACACTCAATTTATTTCCCAGCATTCAGTGTTCCGCCTATCACGGCTATCCGCTCATCCTCATAACACAGACGAGGATGAGAGGATGTCCGTGATAGGCGGAACACTGCCTGCTGTGAAATTGAGTGTTCCGCCTATCACAGACAAGGAGGCGCGGTTCCACCTATCACAGACAAGGAGGCGCGGCTTTTACACTGCAATGGTTAGTGGTAGTAATGACTTGCCAAGTCATAGGGCCCAAGTCAAAGTCAAGTCACAAGTCATTAGTGTCAAGTCAAAGTCAAGTCGAGTCATTTGTTTAATTTTGTCAAGCAAGTCGCAAGTCCTCAAATAGCCGACTCGAGTCTGACTCGAGTCAAGTCATGCGACTCGAGTCCCCCACCTCTGCCAAACCTAGTAGCCTAACTAGTAGGGTGCTGCACAAATATTAGGGACACACATTAACCCCTCCAGCGCCCTCTAGTGTTAACCCCTTCCCTGCCAGTCACATTTACACAGTAATCATTGCAATTTTATAGCAACGATCGCTGTGTAAATGTGAATGGTTCCAAAAATGTGTCAAAAGTGTCCGAAGTGTCCGCCGCAATGTCGCAGTCACGAAAAAAAAAATCGCAGATCCCCGCCATTACTAGTAAAAAAAAAAAAAAAATAATTCAATAAATCTATCCCCTATTTTGTAGACGCTATAACTTTTGCGCAAACCGATCAATATACGCTTATTGCGATTTTTTTTACCAAAAATATGTAGAAGAATACGTAGCGGCCTAAACTGAGGAAAAAATTAGTTTTTTTTTAAAAAAATGGGATATTTATTATAGCAAAAAGTAAAAAATATTGTGTTTTTTTTTCAAAATTGTCGCTCTTCTTTTGTTTATAGCGCAAAAAATAAAAAACGCAGGGGCGATCAAATACCACCAAAAGAAAGCTCTATTTGTGGGAAAAAAAAAGGACGTCAATTTTGTTTGGGTGTAACGTCGCACGACCGCGCAATTGTTAGTTAAATCGACGCAGTGCCGAATCGCAAAAAGTGCTCTGGTAAGGAAGGGTGTTTAAAAGCCCTGTATTGAAGTGGTTAAATAAAAGCTAAATATTTTGCACACAGTACTTATAAAAAGATTGCATTTATGACCTTTACAATAATAAAAATAGTTTGTAAAAAAATAAAATAATAAAAAAAAAAAAAGACTGCACTTGAATGCGTTCAAGGTGTTAAAGGCATTCAAGCTGTTTGGGAACCCATCAGTACTTTTGAACAACATTCATCAAATGTACTGAGGCTATTCATAGAAATTATTATATGACTATTCATTTGAAAATGTACTTGTTAATGGTCAGCTCTAGATATTCTCCTACAGGTCAGTGCTGCCAACGCCCATTCCTTGCTTGATTTTCTGTAAAAACATGAAGAAAAATAGGTAGGGCCATGTGACAATTCTAGTTGCCATATAGTTACATTCAAGGCCAAGGCAATGGAAGGTGCATCTCCCACCAGGGTCCCGGAGGCATTTAATGTCGCTGCAGGGGATCCTACTATAGTCCACTGAAAATAAGGTAATCACTTTTGAATGGAAGTCTTTAACTGTCACATCATAAAATCTTCAGGAGGCCCAGAGAGGGATCTACAGAATAATGACTCCAGTCTAATGCCCCATACACACGATCGGACTTTTCGGCCGGACAATCCGCCGGACTTTCCAGCGGAGGTCCGCCGGACTTTCCGAACGTGTGGACTTGCCCACACACGGCGGGACTTTTGGCAAAAGTCGGCGGGACTTTTGAAATAAACGGACTTGCCGACACATATCGGAAAGTCTGTTCATTTAGAACGTGACTCCAGGTAGACGGGACTAGCGAAGGAAGTGAATGCCGCCTCGATCGGCGACATTGACACCTCACTAGCCCCATTACCTGGTATGGATTTAAAGGGGAATCCCTAGGCCGAAAAAACGGTCCCCCCCAAATCCATCTCAGACCCTTATCTGAGCACGCAGCCTGGCCGGTCAGGAAAGGGGGTGGGGATGAGCGAGTGCCCCCCCTCCTGAGCCGTACCAGGCCGCGTGCCCTCAACATGGGGGGGTGCCCTGGGAAAAGGGGGGCCCTGCGGCCCCCCCACCCCAAAGCACCTTGTCCCCATGTTGATGAGGACAAGAGCCTCTTCCCGACAACCCTGGCCGTTGGTTGTCAGGGTCTGCGGGCGGGGGGCTTATCGGAATCCGGGAGCTCCCTTTAATAAGGGGGCCCCAGATACCGGCCCCCCACCCTATGTGGATGAGTATGGGGTACGATGTACCCCTACCCATTCACCTAAGGAAAAAAGTGTAAATAAAAAACAACACAATTTTTTTAAAATACTTTATTGCACAGCTCCGGGGGTTCTTCTTCCGTCTTGGGGGGTCTTCTCGCAGGACTCCTCCGCTATCTTCTGCTCTTTTACTAGCTCTATCACTAGTGGAGCAGCCCGGCTTTCTCCGTCGCCACCGCCGTCTGGGGGTCTTGTTCCGACTTCGGGGGTCTTCGGGGATCTCTTCTGTTCTTCTTGCCGGGCCTCCGCTTTCTTCTTCCAGCTCTTTTACTAGCAGTGGCCCGGGCTTCTGTCGCTGTCGCCTTCTGCTTCTGGGCTGCGTGCTCGGATAAGGGTCTGGGATGGATTTGGGAGGGAACAAAAAGTCTCCCGGAGCCCCACACACGGTCGGATTGTCCGGCGGACAATCCCGCGGGAAAGTCCGATCGTGTGTACGCGGCATTATGGTAACTAATGATGTCACTCCTTTTCAGCTTCTTAAGGAGGACAACATAAAATACATAAAAAAGCTTTTAATAATGGTAGTTAAAACTTAAGTAGCCAATCAAAATTATTTTTAGATGAAGAGGTGCTACATTTTTGAAAGCATAGCTTCCTTCTTCCTATCCATGTAAGGCCTACGTATCAGTTTAAAACAACTCTTTTAGCTAAATAGCAGAAAGCAGAATAGCCTACACAGTAAAGTGTAACAGATCATAGATGGTGAGTGGGATTTTGAATTTTATTAAGAGCCCTTCCACATAAAGCCATTTATATTTTAAGTTTAATGGTCTTTTAAATTACTTTCACAAATCACCATCTTATCTCTGAGTTCCAGACACCTGAAATCCTCTCCATTAAACTTTTTTCTGTCTTTTACACTATGTAGCGTGGCTGGAATACAATTACTGAGCCTTACACGCTTATTGTTTTACATAAACCCAGCTCGCTATGTACCGCTGTCAGACGGAGCTCGAGAGAAAAGACTGGAGCGCAGAGCATATAATCAGATTATCAGGTGTGCCGAACATGTCCTTGTTAAACCTGCCAGGGACTTTATTTTCATCACTCTCCTACCGATTTTACAATGCTTAGCCTCCCTAGAAAAGGTTATTTTCATAAAGTCCGAGGGACACAAGATGTTATGGTAATCTGCAGACAGAGCCGCTAAGCTACATAACATGATTACATTCCATTCTGTTCAGGGGGAAAATACAATCTTTATACCAGTAACTAAAGCTATAAGTCAATTCTCCGAGGGGGGATATACTTGGAAAATGTTTTTGTTACAGCCAAATATCCTGGAAACAGAATAAATTAATCTATTTTCAGAACCGGACTCTTTGTAGCACTATCCAAAAAAAAAATTTGTGACATTGCTCAATTTAAAGTGGAACATCATCTTGAACTAAAAAAGCCTTTTTTTTGGAAGCATTACAATGCTTCAAACCAGTGGTGTTTTGAAATATTGCATCCCCGGCATCTCACTCTGTGCAGGAGTTTCTTCATAGACGTATATTTAAATGGCAGTTATAGGCCTTATTGTAGGGTTAAGCAGGCCATAGATAATGCGATAAATCACTAGATTCCCCCTTCTACACAGTCAGTGTTGATGGGGAATCCCTTCCACAGAGCTATTGTGTTCTCCTGGCGGGAGGGGCCATCACTGCCGGGAGTACACAGTGATTATTGCTAGAGGCAATAATCGCATGCTGGAAATCCGACATGCTGGCTGTACCCAAGCCAATCCATCGATCAACTTGGCTACATTCAGTCTGCCCATAGATGTTTGAATCTCAGCCGTTTCCTGCTAAACCGGCCGAGATTCAAACCATCTATGCCTAGCTTTACAGGCTGAAATGAAAAGGTCATATTATTAACCACTTCCCGACCGGCCACTGCATATATACGTCAGCAGAATGGCTCGGGCAGGCAGAATCACGTACCTGTACGTGATCGTGCATGTGCCTGCCCGTGGGTCGCGCGCGCGCCGCTAGCGGCGCGCTCGCGACCCGGTCGGGAGCTCCGTGACCCCGGCCGCGGGACCAGCGGACCCGATCGCCGCTGGTATCCCGCGATCGGGTTACGGAGCGGAAGAACGGGGAGAGGTCTATGTAAACAAACCTCTCCCCGCGCTTCCTACACTGACTGTCAGTGATCGGCGGTTCCCTGTCATCGGGAACGCCGATCAATGACGTCACACGTACAGCCACGCCCCCCTACTGTAAAAAAAACACAACACGTCACACTGACTCCTCCCCGCCCCCTAGTGGTTAACCCCCTAACTACAACTGTCATTTACATAGGAATCAGTGCTATTTAAATAGCACTGATTGCTGTATAAATGACAAATGTCCCAAAAATGTGTCAAAAATGTCCGATGTGTCCGCCAAAATGTCGCAGTCACAATAAAAAAATCGCTGATCGCCGCCATTACTAATAAAAAAAAAAATATTAATAAAAATGCTATAAAACTATCCCCTATTTTGTAAACGCTATAACTTTTGCGCAAACTAATCAATAATCGCTAATTGCGATTTTTTTTACCAAAAATATGTAGAAGAATACGTATCGGCCTAAACTGAGGAAAAAAAATGTTTTTTTATATATTTTTTGGGGATATTTATTATAGCAAAAAGTAAAAAATATTGCATTTTTTTCAAAATTGTCGCTCTATTTTTGTTTATAGCGCAAAAAATAAAAACCGCAGGGGCGATCAAATACCACCAAAAGAAAGCTCTATTTGTGGGAAAAAAAGGACGCCAATTTTGTTTTGGAGCCACGTCGCATGACCGCGCAATTGTTAGTTAAAGCGACGCAGTGCCGAATTGCAAAAAGGGGCCTGGTCCTTTAGCTGCAAATTGGTCCGGGGCTGAAGTGGTTAACAATGTACTTCAAAATGGTTTGTAAGTATCAAATGTCCCATTCTAGGGTGATAACACTACTCTTCCATAGATATAGTACAATAAGTAGCGTTGTCACATTAGGACAGGAAGTGTTGCTGGCAATAAACAAGAGAAACCACTCAATTTCCCCAGCCATGCTAAACAGTGTGGATGGACAAATCTCTAGTGCCAGCTGTCAAAATACCCAAACAGTGAATGCATCTGATCGAATGCAGGCACTGTTCACCCTGGCTTCTTTGACAACAGTCGATTAAAAAAATGACTTTTTGTGAGCCGAGTGGTGTCAGTAGGGCCACCCATGGGACAATATTTGGCCAATTCAGCAAAATTTAGCTAAAATTGGAACCATGTCTGGCCTGCTTAAAGACTGGCAAGCTAGCATAATGACAGTTCAGTTTCTGGGTTCAACCCTTTCCCTGCCACCAGCGTATGACATACACTAGCAGAAACAGCGAGATTTACACACACTCTCGGTCAGTGGCAGCCGGTGGTAATTTTCTTTGGGGGGGGGGCACACAGTATGACCCCCCCATCAGTTGGTCCATTGGTCGGTCCATTGGCGGGTGGGACTGGTGCACTTACCCCATCTATGAGGCACTTCTCCTGAGCTCGCGGTGGCTCTCTCATTCTGAAGCTCTGCACGGGCGACGGCTCTGGCTTCTGTTTCCTCCCTCCTTCTCGGGGGCCAATTGGGAGTCTTCTCTTTTCAACCAATCAGAAAATGGGTCTCACACCCACTTCTGATTGGCCATATTGAGGATCCATATTCATTCACTGTTGTAACACCTGGGTGGGCTCATGTCACAATGCTCTGCGCCAGAAGCCCACATATTTTGAAGCCTATTAGAGCCTATGGCTGTAAATTAGGCGCCCCACGTCCTGAAAGGGGCAGCATGGAGAGAGTGGGCAGAGCTCGGGCTCCCCTAATGGACGGGTCGCTGCTGCTCCCGGTAGCAGTTTAAATCTGACAAGCCAACTGATGGCTGTTAGATGGAATTATTCGGGTAACTGTATGTACAGCCCCTCAATCACTTCCACACCCCCCCAGTACATTCCGCCCCCCATATGTGCCCACACCATGTTTCCTGGGCTCCACCTGCAGGCTGGGGAACAACATAATAGGTGGCACCAGGTAGAAGGGATGAAGGCCAGCGGAAGGAGAACACCTGTTTGTTGATCTCCCCTATCTATATTGTAGTAAGAACCCAGAAGCGACACGCATTACATCAGCTCAGAATCGGGCTGTCATTTTGCTGTCACTTTAGCTTCAGGTGTCACTTTAGAACAGGTGAGACATCAGGGATTGAAAAAAAACCTGATGTATCATGAAAGAGAACCTGTCATAACCAAATAGTATTATATAGGGGACTTTTGCTTTAGTGAAAACAAATTGGTAAAATAAAATTTTTCCAAGCACTTAAAACCCCATTCAAAAAGTTTGAGCCCCCTACACCCCCACACACATGTACATATGAAGGTAAACACATGCGCCGGAGGTGCCTACATGTGAAGATATTGATTGCACTGCAAGCATGTTACATGTTACTGCGCAAAGCAGAGTGAGAGAACATTTTTTTGATCAATCAGCTTAACTCCAAACTGACAACCTGTAGGGGCTTTTTTCTAAAGCACCATCTATGGAAAATTTAGGGTACCAAAGCTTATTGCTGTTTCATGGGCGAGTGCATTTTTTAACTTGACCTGTTGGATATCTATTATATGATGCAATCTCATCTTTTATTTTTTAACCAAAATTGGGTAATATATTTAATTTGTGTGCCCTAAAATGTATATGTATTCTTTACTGAAATTTTTCACTTGATTAACTATTGCGCTAATATCCTGTGACATATAAAAATTACCACCATTTTATTCCCCAGGGTTTCTGCTAATGCTTTGGGGGTTTTAAGTAATCTAAGTAACCCCTAATCCCCCATACAAATGGGCAGAATGTCGGGAGACATTTGTCAGTACAAAAAATACCAGCTGACATTCTGCCTGTGTGTATGTCAGTCTGTCTGACAGAAGCCGGCCGCTCGGTTGGCTTCTGTCAGACGTGCATGCTGGCAAACCAGCAGCCAACTGCTGCTGTTTGTCTGTTACGTCTTTGAAACTTTTCCGTGTCCTGAGAAGCCTTCACGGCGAAACGCGTAGACGCGACGCACAAGGGCTCAATGTACAAATTATATAATTTTATATGATTTTTAATTGTCTGAACACTGTCACGATACTATGTACTTTTTTCAATAAATATATATTTTTTTCTATTTCCTCATTGTTTCCATGCCTTAAAAGTCCGCCATTTGGGTACCCATCTACCCTATGTTCCTCCTGACAAGCACTCTCAGCCGAAAGCAGAGAGCGCTGGTTGGATTGTTCTGGTGGGGGGGCATCCCCCTGTCCAAACATAACAGCTCAGCGAGGTCGATCGCTGGACTAACCTTGCATGTTTAGTACAGTGGCTCCCGACTGGAGTTGTCAGGTTTTTTTTTCATGCAACCCGTGGGGTTGCATGGAACAAAAACTGTAGTGTTTTAAGGCTTAAGGCTCAGGCAGAAAAATGGTTGACTATACTTTAGCTGATACCAAAAGCCTGTGTACAATAGCATTGATTCCAACTGTTCCGGGAATTAGTGTAGCCCAGGAACACACATTGTGGATACTACAATATGAGTATGTATTTTGGATAGTAAAGATTTTTACAAACCACCTTTATGCAATTCTAGGATCAAGGAGCTCAAGAGAACATCAAAACACATCACATCATGGAAGGAGTTGTCTGAACAGAGTGAACTGAGTTATCTTCCCAGTGCCATATACACAGTTTCCAAGACAAGTAGACAATGGTAAAAACCTGGTATGTGAACTTAGGTCAGATCCCAAAGACATACAAAGATAGATTGTGTCAACACTGTCATTATCAATGACTTGGCGCATTAGACAGACATTGTTAATCAGTCTATTAAGCAGGTTAACCTTTGCATGCAAGTTTACAGTTCCACCTGTTAAGCAGGGTATTTAAGGACCGAAAATTGGATGGTTCAGCAGGAATGGCCAAATTTTGATCTGTGTGTACCCCTGTCTGTTTAACAGAAGCTCGGTCTAACAATTGGAGAATAAGTAGTACTCCTGCGCTGTCAACTAATTTGAAAACTGAGGGTTCACTGCTGCAGACACCTAATTAGCTGATCGTTGGCAGATAAACAAGTGAATGGGTAAAGTTGTGATGCTGCGCTGTGAACTCTCTGACAAATGTTGTGAACCACTATAGTAAAGCGCTGGTGCAAAAGTGATTCAATAACAAAGATAAAAAACAGGTTATGCTGTAGTGGGTGCAAGTAAATCATAAACTATGACACATATCACAATTAATAGTGCTAGGGTCCAAAGTGAAACAATTGATTAGTGCAGCATGTGCAGTAACCTTAATAATCAGCACATGGTGATAGTAAAAAACCACAACAAATGAATACATAAACACACAAATGGTAGGTGTATAGAGGTGTGAGTATTGCTAAATGCAATCTTGGAACAAAGAAATATTATAACACATGGTGATAATAACAAACAAATAAAACGTCCAATAAGAGTTGGGACAATCAAAGATTGTTAAATAGGTAATGTTCCTTTTCAAAGGGTCTTCAAAGGGTCCCTCCTTGGTGGATGCAGCAATGGATCATAGGTATGGGCACAGCCTTCGCTTCCAGTTTGCTCAGTTAAAATAATGGAAATGGAAGAAAGATCCCAATAGCATAATAACGCTTAAAATTCTAATTTATTAAAAGTGCACTAAGTAGATACACTCACTTTGTATAAAAAACGCTGAGATAATACTCCACGAGCAGCGAGCCTGTATGCTTACGTCACTTCTGGTGTCCGCCTATTGCTCCAATCCCAACGCGTATCGTCACATCACGTGACTTCATCAGGGGATAACAATAGGCTATCATTAGTGTCTTTAAATTGTGTATTGGAATTAATTGGTGGTGGCCATTTTCTTGTGGACTGCCATTGAAATGCATTACGTCAGCCATTTTGCCTTGGTCTCTCATAGATTAACATTATGGTGGCCATTTTCCCTTGGTTACCACAAAGACCAACATTACGGCAGCCATTAGAAAGAAGTCACAGAGGGTGTGCAGGTTCATGGACACAATGTAAATAAACTAGAGACCCGGAGATGAGATAGGCAAGGAATGATATATAAAAACTACTTTGAAGTCTCATAAAAACGAAAATAATAAAATATAAAGGGGAAAAATTAATATAACTTGTGAGCTAACGCAGAGCACATATTGCCCACTGAAAAAAAGGAATATAAAAAAAGTATAAAAAACGTATTTAAAAGCATATATAGAGCCATAGGAGTACCGGAGATGAGGCAAGGGACAATATAAACATGTATAGACGTGAATAAGAGCGTAAATAATGGAAGAGTAAGATACCTATATACTGTGAGAAAAGTGAATGCTTACTAATGTAACAAGTGAATAGTGAACTATAGCTGCTTGACGGGACAATAATGAAGTGATGGATCGAGGTGGAATTAAAGTGCAAGGTGGCATATAGAGTCTGTAGGTGATAAATGAGTAAATCAATATATTAGTAATTAAAAATCATTGATGAAGCAATTAAGATCAAACTCAATGTTGAGTCCGTGAGGTGAGAAAGTATCCATTAAATATATCCATTTGGATTTGAGTTGGCTAAGAGTTCTCACCTTGTGAACCCCCTCCCCGCCAAGGTACAATGCCCCAAAATTTCAAATGTGTGGGGTCTTTGTTGTGAAATTTTGCAAATAGTTTGGATACACTATATTTATCGTAACCTTTCAATATATTCTGTACGTGTTCCTTAACCACTTACCGACCGCTGCACATCGATATACATCAGCACAATGGCAGCGGTGGGCAAAGGGGCATACCTGTACATCCCCTTTAAGAGGCGGGGTTAGCAGTCACTGATGGGCACTGATAGGATGCATTGATGAGCACTGATAGGTGGCACTGATGGGCATTGAGCACTGATAGGCAGCATTGATGGCCACTGATAGGCTGCACTGATGAGGAGGCACTGATAGGTGGCATTGATGAACACTGATAGGTGGCAATGTTAAGCACAATGGCAGCGGTGGGCAAAGGGGCATACCTGTACATCCCCTTTAAGAGGCGGGGTTAGCAGTCACTGATGGGCACTGATAGGATGCATTGATGAGCACTGATAGGTGGCACTGATGGGCATTGAGCACTGATAGGCAGCATTGATGGCCACTGATAGGCTGCACTGGTAGATGGCAATGATAGGTGGCACTGATAGGCAGTACTGATGGGCACTTATATGGGCATTGAGCACTGATAGGCAGCACTGGTGGGTAGCATTGATGAGCAATGATAGATGGCACTGATAAGCGGCGTTGATGAGCACTGATAGGTGGCACTGATATGCGGCATTGATGAACACTGATAGGAGGTACTGATAGGCAGCATTTATGAACACTGATAGGCAGCACTAATGGCATTGAGCACTGATAGGTGGCACTGATAGACACCATTGAGGTGGCACCGATGGTTACTGATAGGCAGCATTGATGAGCACTGATGGGCACTGATGAGTGGCATTGATGAGCGATGATAGGTGGCACTGATCGGTGGAATTGATGGGCACTGATGAGTGGCATTGATGAGCACTGGTAGGCAGCACTGATAGGCAGCATTGATGGGCACTGATGGGTGGTATTGATGAGCACTGATAGGCAGCATTGATGGGCACTGATAGGCAGAATTGATGGTCACTGAGTGGCATTGATGAACACTGATAGGCAGCACTGATAGGCAGTATTGATGGGCACTGATTGGTGGCATTGATGAGCACTGATAGGTGGCACTGATAGGCTGCACTGATGATCAGGGCACTAATTATCAGTCTAAACAATTTACTGACATTGTTACTTCTCCTTTCCTCGCACAGACACAGCGTGGAAGGAAAGGGCTGCCAATAACCAGCAAGTAATTTTACATGTGATCAGCTTCTTTCCCAGGGCTGTTAAGGCTATCAATGCAGGAATGAAATGAAAGAGGTTTTATTTTAATATTATTGTCTTGTTTAGTTTTTTTTTAATATGAGGGCACTTTTTATACTTTTTATAATATGGGGACACTTTTATATATTTATAAATATATTAAACATTTTTTGGTATAATTAAATCCTATGTGGTAAATGTATGGTTGGAAATTGTGATGTATGAATAATGTGTGGAGTAGAAATGTAATTTCATTGTGATTTGTTTTACAATGACATTAAATAAATCTTATCTTATCTTAGCTGATCACATGGTAAAGAGCCACTGTGATTGAGCTGGATGCACGTCCCAGGGGACACGTGGGAGGCAAGGTTCTGGTAGCATGAACGCCCTCGCAAAATTGGAAGCCGGGGGCTCAGATGAAAGGGGGGGTCAGGGGGCTCAGGGGGGTCAGGGGGGCCCATCATGGTTTCTTGCACCGGGGCCCTTAGGGTTCTAGTTATGCCTCTGCTACGAGTCATGGGTGGATTGGGGGACTATGGAAGTCCACCTGTTTTTTGTTTAGTTTTACATATATAACTGTCTTCCCCAGCGAAGACAGCCCTCCAGTCCACCCTGTCTACCGTCCTGGATCATCACACACAATATCACAGCACCTCTACATGCAGTTTGCAAGTTTCTTAGATGTAAGTGTATATTGGAATAATGTATTGTTGGTTTTACTTACACTGACATGGCTCTCTCTTTTTCTCCTTTTTTTTCTGTTTCCGAGGGAATCCCAAACCTCAACAAAGGAGCTGCTGGCTTGCATGTATCCTGTCCAGTCACCACCTGCTGACGTCTTTCCCATTGATCTGAGTCACATTGTGGTTCTTACCTATTCATGGACTAGTTGGACTTGAATCATTGTCTATTACTTTTCATTTTCTGTTTTTATTAGTCTGCATTATTTTTATTTATTTTATTGTTATTTCAGTATATATTATATACAGATACCATCGTATGTCAGTAAGCGCTTAGTAGGTAAATTGTTTGATTTTTTTGTGAATGAGTACTCATTTACAGGGAGATTTTTGAAAGCTATCTGGGGGGCCCCCTTATTTTAAAAGGGGGCTTCCAGATTCTGATAAGCCCTTTGCCCACAGATCTCCACAACCTCAGGGCCAGGGTTGTGGGGAAGAGGCCCTTATCCTCATTTAAATGGAAACAAAATGCTTTGTCAGGGGGTGTCCCTTCTGGTAAGGTCCCTCCTCCCATGTTCATGGCATGGGGATAAGGGTCTGGTATGGATTTTGGGTGGACCCCATGCTTTTCTATTGTTTTTTTTGTGTGGGGTCCCCCTTGAAATCTATACCAGAACTGAAGGGCCTTTACACTATACCTTCCTCTGTGTTTACATTCACCTGTCAGTCGGTAATACTGTGATGCTGGCTGATTGTGCTGGGTGGGGATGAGTCGCTGGTTGTTAGGATGCTGGAAGGTGCTGAGTCACTGACAACCAGTAGCCTTGAGCAGGAGCTGTCACATTTAGCAGGAATAGATATATTCCTGCTAAATGTTTCTCTTCCCATTGCAGCTGGAGGTTAGCAGCAATTTTTTTAGCCATTCCCTGAGGGATCTCAGATGGTTGAATTTTCTTTACTTAAATAGTTAGGCCATTTTCTATATTTGTTTGTGGTTGGATAAAAATGTAAATTCAATGGAGATAATCAGAATAACGAACAATTATAATGAAAAAGGAACAATATATACACTACTTCTGACAATTTGTTGCCATTTATCAATTTTACTGTATATACCTGCACAGGTATAAGAATTTTTGGATGTTAGTAGTATCTCTTTCACATGCAGTTAATGAAGTCTTTAATAAAAATGTTCTTGCTGCAGCAGTATGTCAGAATGGTTATTTCATTGGGGTAAAATGAAAGCAAATTAAGTAGAATTAGTTTAAAGAAGAAGGGAAATTAGCAATAGTATGAGCACACAGAGCTGTCAATTTAGCACCATCTGTCATCTGCTGCTAGCAGTCAACAATTGAAATCACTGATTCTTTTCTTTTATGGTGACAAAAATATGCATAGTGCCTAAAAGCAGTTAAAAAAACATAATGCGTGTAACAGATGGAACAAAGAAATATGAAGAGAAGAAAGGCAAAAGTGATAAAATTAACTTAGACAGGACCAACGAACAGACCTAAACATGAATTTGAATTTTTTAGAAGCTCAAATTCCCCTGAGGTTCCTACCCAATGGAAACATTTGGGGATAATTAACCCCCCTTTTCACCACCACCAGAATTATCCATGAATGGGTGAATTTTTTTAGCTGTGTATTTAGGTGTGTTTGGGTCACTAAAGTCTTTTTATAAATGATTTGTAATTTACAGGTAATAAAATAGCAGAAACATTTAGTACATGCCATAGCAATACAGAACTTCAACAACCACCCCAAGGGGACCTCATGCCTCCTCCCAGCAGGTCTTAACACCAATATTTTACCCCTTAGCAGAACTTCTTAAAAAAACAGCCCTGGTTATTATTTTCCTAGAAAAAAGAAAGATGCCTCCAATGGTAGAATAACCAATCAAATTTGCCTTTATTATGAGTGGTTTTCCACTATTTTTAATAAAGGCAAATTGTATTGTTTATTGTACCATTGGAGGCATCTTTCTTTTTCCTTTCATATGTGAATGAAATGTCATGAGTTTAATGGAGAAATATCCAATGTATAATTACAAAAGTGAGCTATGCCAACCATGAAAGTGGGAGGCATGGCACTTCTTGTGAGTGCCTTTCTTTAGGGGAGAGGGATCACTTAAGCAAGGATGGTGTTTTGTTGATAAAGAAGTTCTTTTTGGGAAGGATTTGGAACACAATTTTTTACACTTTCTATGGTGAACTTTTGATTTAAAAAAACAAGAAAGGAAGGGTGCCAGGTCAGTAAGGGTTAAAAGTACCGTAACTTCAATTTAATGCAGATGCACTTACATAAAAAATATCAAGATCTAGTGTACAGGGTGAGTGCAGACAAAGAGTGAGCAAACAGCAGTCTGGATGGACCGATAGAGCCACAGGTTGCCGAGCCGGGACCAGACGTGGGAGATGGAGAACGGTGGCGTCTCTGTCACACACACGCCACTGACAGGAGCCGGAAAACAAACCAGGAAGCGGTCCACAACGCGTTTCAGCGGCCCGCCTACTTTATCAGGCAAAAATGAACCCCATTACCATATACATCTTTTATGGACTTGATGAACTTTTAATACTATTATCAGTTACATTAGAAAAATATATATTGGGCAAAATATGGTAGAGATACAATTGGTCTATCGCATCCCAAAATTGAATATAATAATTTTCGATAGGCTAAAGTGTGCATAAACACTGGCCAGTACCCCTGGAGGATGCTTAGGGTAAAGATAGACACTGAGAGAGTGTATGCTTTTTAAAGAGGTAAATATTTATTCAAAAGGAATAGGTGAGTGCATATATATAAATGCTGGGATTGATTCAGTATGTTACATACAGGTAGATAAAGTGTATACAGTTTTTTACATGTCAACAGCATGAACATACAAAAAGATGGTGTGACAATAATAAGAACTTGCTTGATACATATATGATCAGGATGATGCCAACATGTTTCGGACTTTGGTCCTTTATCAAGGCAACTAGATATCCTTTTGATTCATATCTAAATTATGTGAGAATCAAAGAATTAGTACATATCAATGATAACAATGAATACAGTCATTTTATGACATTGCCATAGAGAACCGATAAGGTGTATAGAATCTGAGCAGGTACTCACATGTAATGCCAGCTTTAAAAGATTGTCACAGATGTAACCACTAGGAGTGGTATGGGGAGTATACATTGGGTAGAAGTTGTAAAAACAAGGTGAAGATGGCCACAGGTGTGGAGGGCTTGCTGACGTAGCTTCAGGTAGTTACAAGGTCCTATACAGGGCTGGGATTGTGACCCATGTCCTGTAGCAATAAGACTGACCAAGCAGTGTATAACTGTAAGATAGGGTATGTGAGGTATAAGTATTTGAGAGAGTATATTGCAAGAAAATGCATGTACGGGTATTGAGATATCTATATTACCTGAATAGAGTATAGCCTGGTATAGGAGATCGATCGGCTCCAGAGAGTCAGCAGCGTGTAATGAATCAGTCTGGTGTGTGGGTTTATAACCAGTCATATAATGACAATCAGCTGGGCAGGGGGTGTGTATATGCCGCATTGAAAGCTGATTAGCTTGTTGTCTGTGAGGGAAAAGCACCATGGGCGCGATTGGTGTATTCCCATGAGGACCTCTGACGGGGCGGCGCCGGGCGTGAGCACGTCATGACGGCGGGGTCACGTCCGGCGTCGTGCCGTCACCGACGCGGGCAGAGAGGGCCGCTGACGACGTACTGCGCTCCGCTGTGGAGCGCAAACAGGAAGTAGACAGGTGGTTTTGTCTAAACACAGCGGAGAATTGGCGCATGCGCATTGGGATTATAGCGCATGCGTGCCAAATCTTACCCGTGCCGGGTAACCAACCTGAGGGTAGGCAAGCCAAATTGTTTGTGTAAAAACACAAAATACAAACAAGTGTATATCATGTGGCAAAGAGCTAGCAGACATCTGGTACACCTACAGAACCAATAAAGCAAAATAGCATTACTGTAAGAAAAATATATGTTACTAGCTCGTATGGCATATATACTGGGGATGAGCATGAACAGGTCACATGTTTCTAAGCATATTGAAATAATATACAGTATTGACAGAAGTTATTGATTATGTGGATGCTTATCATGTGGGGGAATGGGGTCAGAGATCTAATTCACAGACTCCAGATTCAAAGCCGTAAAGGTAGGGTTTAAAGTTAAAGGCCTCATTGAGCCCGGGAGGCAGGGTGGCATTGAGGTGGAAAATCCATCGAAGTTCGCTTTGTAATAAAGCTTTGTTGTAGTCACCACCTCGGGTGGGAGGTGGGATATGATCTAGGGCTTTGAATGAAATTTTGGGGATAGCGTCTTGGTGGACAGTCTTGCAATGTCGTCCTAATGGTAGATCAGGATCTCGTTTATTGACACTGCAGATGTGGCCATATATACGTTTCCAAAAGGGTAATTTGGTCTTGCCCACATAAAAGCATCCACATTCACATTCAAGTAGGTAAACAATACCGATGGATCGGCAGTTCACATAGTGTTTAGGGAAAAAACGTTGACCATTTGGCAAAACATTGTGTATATTGGATTTAGAAAGATATTTGCAATAACTACAATTGCCACATGGAAAAGTGCCTTTGAGTTGCTTTTGGGATTTGTTACTATTTTTGTATTCGCTAGTAATCAATTTATCTCGAAGAGATGGAGCACGTCGATAAGTAATCAAAGGTTGAGGCGGGACAAAGGGTGAGAGGGTTTTGTCAGTGGCTATGATATGCCAGTGTTTAGAAAGTATTTGAGTGATCTGATTGTATTGTTGACAATAGTTTGTAATGATTCTGAGAGGAGATTGGGTAGATGAAACAGTTGGTTTAGTGGTAAGTAGGACATTACGTGATTTGGATTTCGCTTTTTTATATGCGTCTTTCAAGACGCTATTTTTATAACCACGTGCTCGTAGTCTGCTACGTAGAACGGAGGCCTCGTGTTCAAAGGAGGTATCCGTCAAGCAGTTGCGTCGGGCACGGAGATATTGAGCAAAAGGGATGGATTTAAGTAAAGGCTGTGGGTGAAAGCTGGAAGCAGCCAAGTTGGTGTTGCCAGCTGTGGGTTTTCGGAACAGGTGACTCTGTAGGTGTCCATGTTCGTCCTTGATGAGCGTTAAATCAAGGAAGGAGATGGAACTATGACTGTAAGTCATTGTAAATTTTAAATTTAAAGAGTTGGAGCTGTTGAGGAAGAGGAGAAACTGGTGTAGTACATCAATTGGACCCTGCCACAAGATTAAGATGTCGTCGATATAGCGACGAAAAGTAGCTATATGTTTAGTAAAGATGCTGGTGGCATCATCTAAGAACAGTTTGCGTTCCCACTCCCCCAGGTACAGATTGGCGTATGCCGGTGCGCAACAAGTGCCCATGGCAACGCCCTGTACCTGGAGGTAGTGGGACCCATTGAAGGAAAAAAAAGTTATGGGTTAAGATAAATTTGAGGGCTCTAATAATGAATAGAGACAGGTCATGAAGATATATGTTAGTAGTGGATAAGATATGTTGAATGGCTAGAAGCCCTAAGGAGTGAGGTATAGAGCTGTAGAGGGCCTCCACGTCGATGGCGACCAAGACAGTGTCGGCATCGACATGGAGGTCAGACAGACCTTGGAGTAAGTGTGTGGTATCACGTATGTATGAGGGTAAAGCCTGTACTAAAGGCTGAAGTAATTTATCTATGTAACGACTAAGGTTGTCAGTAAGGCAGCCGCGTCCGGAGACAATTGGCCTGCCTGGTGGTCTAGGCAGGTTTTTATGCACCTTAGGTAGTGCATAAAATGTTGCTTCTTTGGGAAATTTGGTCCTGACGTATTCTGTAGTAGGCTTGTCGATGATGCCTTGTCTAGAGGCATCATCAACAAGTGTGTATAATTCTTGTTGAAAAGATTTAATTAGTGTACTGGGAATTGTGGCATACCACTCACGATTACGTAGTATATTGAGACACATCTCAACATAGTCCTTTCTATCTAGAATGACTATATTTCCACCTTTGTCCGCCGGTTTGATTATTATAGACGGGTTTGTTTTAAGATTTTGTAGAGCAAGGTGTTGGTTGTATGAGAAGTTTTTAGTTTTGGAATGGGCCGGGAAAGTTTTTAAGTGACAGATTTCGTTAGTCACTGATTGTAAAAAAAGTGCTGCACGTGGATTGGTGCTAGGTGGGGGGAAGAAACTTGATTTTTTCCTGAGGGAGACATGGTGAGAAGGAAGTAGAGTGTGACTGGATATGTCATCCTCAAGATTATCAAAAAGATTTTGTAAATCAATGGTGTCGATCAAATCTGGGGGGTCATTTTCCTCGAGAAGCTCGATGAGCTGCTGGAGGGCAGTGGTTTCAGTGGCAGTGTGTAAGGCTGTATCAGAAAAAGGATTGGGGGTATACATACTATGTAATAGTAGTTTACGAATAAATAGGTGTATATCTTTAATAGCAGTGAATTTATCAAGCTGTGATACTGGACAGAAAGTGAGTCCTTTCTCAAGGACAGAAACTTCATGACATGTAAGTGTGTGAGAAGATAGGTTGATAATGTTGACAGATGGTGATTTTAGCGTGTGGTTCGCTTGGGTTTTGGATTTTGTGACATTTGTTGTTGGTGAGTGTGTAATGATGCCCTCATTTTGTCTAAAAAATCTGCATTCTGGGATGCAGAAGGTAGAGAGTGAGATCTAACTGTCTTGGCAAATGAGGGGGCCGCCGGCGAGTCCCCAAGGGGGGAGGCGCCGGGGGTCCCCTCCATGTCAGACACATCATCACTCGAAAAATTTGGTGTACGACCTCGTTTGGGTTTGCGAAGACCCAAAGGGGGGTTGGGTTTGTGAGAGGGATGGGATGAAGTGTGAGTCCTATCAGTGGTAGAACGAGAAATGGGTACCTTGGAACTAGGCCGCGTGGTGGCCAGGGGGCGAGTCGCACGGTTCGTGTCGTTCCATTTGTATGCACGTTCTTCATGAAAAGCTTTCTTGTCACGAAATAATTTTTTATCCTTTTGTGCAAGAATATCGTGATTAAATTTGTCAAAACGAGTTTTCAATTGTTCATCCAATGAGATATATAAAGGATGGTTCTTAAATTGCGCGAGTTGTGTATTAATTAGCTCGAGCTTGGTGTCTAAAGAGGTCATTTGTGACTCATATTCAGCGATAAGTAATTTCATAAGCTCGTTTGAGCATTGTTTCAGGGCATTCTCCCAGGAAAGCTTGAAATCTGGGCGTATGTCCTGAAATGTGGGAAAGATTTGTACCCTAAGACCGAAAGGGTTGATTCCATGGGCAATGTATTCTTTGAAGGATTTTATGTGTCAAAATAAAGAGGCTTTCTTTTGGACCGTGTGTGTAAGATTTAAAAAAGTATATTTGAGTTGTGACTGAACATATTCGTTAGACTCAAAATTATGCATAGTATTGGACATGCGCGTGTCCCACTCCTCTCCAAGGTATAAAGCCATATTGGACTAGAAAAAGGGGCGTAAATGCCAACGGTCTTAAATGGCAATGGATATAGACTGCATAAGGTGTAACAGAAAATCAGGTAAGATATTGATTATTGGTATAGAAATATAATGTGGATCAAAGCCTAAAAAAGGCAAGTATTTGGGGTAACCACAATGTGGTAAGATAATGTATAACCAAATGATGCCCGGTAGGGGATTTGAATGGGGTAACCATTAAATGATAAAGGAGAAAAATATATATTGGGCAAAATATGGTAGAGATACAATTGGTCTATCGCATCCCAAAATTGAATATAATAATTTTCGATAGGCTAAAGTGTGCATAAACACTGGCCAGTACCCCTGGAGGATGCTTAGGGTAAAGATAGACACTGAGAGAGTGTATGCTTTTTAAAGAGGTAAATATTTATTCAAAAGGAATAGGTGAGTGCATATATATAAATGCTGGGATTGATTCAGTATGTTACATACAGGTAGATAAAGTGTATACAGTTTTTTACATGTCAACAGCATGAACATACAAAAAGATGTTGTGACAATAATAAGAACTTGCTTGATACATATATGATCAGGATGATGCCAACATGTTTCGGACTTTGGTCCTTTATCAAGGCAACTAGATATCCTTTTGATTCATATCTAAATTATGTGAAAATCAAAGAATTAGTACATATCAATGATAACAATGAATACAGTCAATTTATGACATTGCCATAGAGAACCAATAGGGTGTATAGAATCTGAGCAGGTACTCACATGTAATGCCAGCTTCAAAAGATTGTCACAGATGTAACCACTAGGAGTGGTATGGGGAGTATACATTGGGTAGAAGTTGTAAAAACAAGGTGAGGATGGCCACAGGTGTGGAGGGCTTGCTGACGTAGCTTCAGGTAGTTACAAGGTCCTATACAGGGCTGGGATTGTGGCCCATGTCCTGTAGCAATAAGACTGACCAAGCAGTGTATAACTGTAAGATAGGGTATGTGAGGTATAAGTATTTGAGAGAGTATATTGCAAGAAAATGCATGTACGGGTATTGAGATATCTATATTACCTGAATAGAGTATAGCCTGGTATAGGAGATCGATCGGCTCCAGAGAGTCAGCAGCGTGTAATGAATCAGTCTGGTGTGTGGGTTTATAACCAGTCATATAATGACAATCAGCTGGGCAGGGGGTGTGTATATGCCGCATTGAAAGCTGATTAGCTTGTTGGCTGTGAGGGAAAAGCGCCATGGGCGCGATTGGTGTATTCCCATGAGGACCTCTGACGGGGCGGCGCCGGGCGTGAGCACGTCATGACGGCGGGGTCACGTCCGGCGTTGTGACGTCACCAGAGAGGGCCGCTGACGACGCGCTGCGCTGCGCTGTGGAGCGCAAACAGGAAGTAGACAGGTGGTTTTGTCTAAACACAGCGGAGAATTGGCGCATGCGCATTGGGATTATAGCGCATGTGTGCCAAATCTTACCCGCGCCGGGTAACCAACCTGAGTGTAGGTTGGTAGGGTAGGTTGCCTACCCTCAGGTTGGTTACCCAGCGCGGGTAAGATTTGGCACGCATGCGCTATAATCCCAATGCGCATGCGCCAATTCTCCGCTGTGTTTAGACAAAACCACCTGTCTACTTCCTGTTTGCGCTCCACAGCGGAGCGCAGCGCGTCGTCAGCGGCCCTCTCTGCCCGCGTCGGTGACGTCACGACGCCGGACGTGACCCCGCCGTCATGACGTGCTCACGCCCGGCGCCGCCCCGTCAGAGGTCCTCATGGGAATACACCAATCGCGCCCATGGCGCTTTTCCCTCACAGACAACAAGCTAATCAGCTTTCAATGCGGCATATACACACCCCCTGCCCAGCTGATTGTCATTATATGACTGGTTATAAACCCACACACCAGACTGATTCATTACACGCTGCTGACTCTCTGGAGCCGATCGATCTCCTATACCAGGCTATACTCTATTCAGGTAATATAGATATCTCAATACCCGTACATGCATTTTCTTGCAATATACTCTCTCAAATACTTATACCTCACATACCCTATCTTACAGTTATACACTGCTTGGTCAGTCTTATTGCTACAGGACATGGGCCACAATCCCAGCCCTGTATAGGACCTTGTAACTACCTGAAGCTACGTCAGCAAGCCCTCCACACCTGTGGCCATCCTCACCTTGTTTTTACAACTTCTACCCAATGTATACTCCCCATACCACTCCTAGTGGTTACATCTGTGACAATCTTTTGAAGCTGGCATTACATGTGAGTACCTGCTCAGATTCTATACACCTTATCGGTTCTCTATGGCAATGTCATAAAATGACTGTATTCATTGTTATCATTGATATGTACTAATTCTTTGATTCTCACATAATTTAGATATGAATCAAAAGGATATCTAGTTGCCTTGATAAAGGACCAAAGTCCGAAACATGTTGGCATCATCCTGATAATATATGTATCAAGCAAGTTCTTATTATTGTCACAACATCTTTTTGTATGTTCATGCTGTTGACATATAAAAAACTGTATACACTTTATCTACCTGTATGTAACATACTGAATCAATCCCAGCATTTATATATATGCACTCACCTATTCCTTTTGAATAAATATTTACCTCTTTAAAAAGCATACACTCTCTCAGTGTCTATCTTTACCCTAAGCATCCTCCAGGGGTACTGGCCAGTGTTTATGCACACTTTAGCCTATCGAAAATTATTATATTATCAGTTACATTGCTGTCTGCTTGTCAGTGGAGTGCTGCTTCACTTGCTGAATTCAGCTTGTGTTTTGTGTGTCCTTTTTATGTAATAAGACTGTTTTATTTTGCTTTTTTTTAAAAAGATCACTTTGCGTGCACTTTTAAATAGTTTGTATCATAGCGCTACTGTGAAGTAAACACTTTGCACTTGGATGTTTTGATAGAAAAAAAATGGACTAAAATCTGTTGGATAGAATTTTTTTTTTAAAGAAATGTAAGCATATTTGTGCATAAAATAAACCCAATTTCATATACACTTTACTAACACAAAGTATAAATCCAGCCTTGCTGGTGGTTTGATTTTAAACTCTCTCACACCTATTATACTTCTAGCTATTTTATTGTTGTTCATATTGGAGAATATCTGTCTGTAGTAACATTTCTATTTCTGTTTGAACACGTTTTTTTCCTCCACATAAGTTGTACAATCAAGTGAGAAACATCTGCTGAGTGGGTCAAAGAAAAAAATGACTTTTCTCTTCCAGACTTCAGCAGACTCGGCCATCCGGAGCATAGTCTTGCTGACTAAGGTTGTTTGATGGCTTCAATACAGAGCATGCCTTTGAAGTGAGCTGTCCCCTGTCTGTGGTTCCTTTGGTCTGGGCAGTTTTTTAGATAGTTATTAAAAGTCGGAATAAACAACGCCATTTGAAAAAAAGGAGAAAACGGAGTAAAAAAATTATCCCTAGATCCAGAAAAGGGTATCTCTGCAAGGTTATTTCTCAAGAGTTTGTGTGTTATTGCAAGAAATTACTTACAAGAAATGCATTACCAATCAACTGAGAGCAATTTATCATGTATTTCTAAAATTAATCAGCCACTGGTATTTTGGCTTTTGAGATGTCTCTGGCTTCCTCATGGTCATTTTGAACTGCAACCTCTACAATCCCTAAAAATACCACCAGAGGTGAGCTTAAGCACAAGAGTAACCTCCGGTGGGCCACAACTATGTAGGCAAAAATGCCCTTAAAAAAATGATGGGTGGGGCTTTGGGCGCCCCATAGTAAAATACCACCATTGCCAGCCTGTCAAACAGGCTATATGTAGCACTGCCCCCTTGGGGGTTGTTTGGAATTGCATGTTCCTCTGCGCCACCTTGACCCTGTGAACTTTCCAGCCCTCCTTACACTCTAGGTTCAGACATGTGTATACCTTTAAATAACACACTGACACAAGGCATATTGATTAGCTCTCTCAAGTTTTACTTTATCAAGAGGAGAGTCTTGTAACCAGGTATTATTAGCCAAATCCTGAATAAACAGCCAAGACTCTGTTGATAAAGTCCCCCAAAGCAATGAAATGACAATCAGCAATGACAGAAATATAATATCAGGGCATACAAAAAGCAGACAATAAATGAATGGATTTCAAAGGGGCTACTGGTTGCTGAATATAATACCACTGCTAAAGGGGAACCCCAGGCCGGCCTATGATACCTTTAATCCTAATGAGGGATGAAGTAATATAGTGGCTAGCGGTATGTCCCTTTAAATGGAGATGGAATTAGCAGAGTTCAAAGATGCAAGGCCTTGCAGTTATCTTTACTGGCATGTTGGAGCGCAAAGAAACAAGACTTAAGTGTGGCACAGTTATATGCAGTCAAGGCAAAGCAGCTGAGACTGACCAGTGGCAATCCTTAAGGCAATTCAGAGATAAGATGTCTGTTAGGGATGAGCTTCGAGTTTGCCGAACAGCGGATTTTATGGGGCGTTTGTGGCAAATTTGAGCGCCCCATAATGCACTGCAAGACCGCAGTGCATTGCTGTATGATTTTTGGTCAAAGCATACACCTGACCTGCATGCTCTGGCCAATCACAGTACGCTCCTCAGTGAGAGCCATGATTGGCCAAAGGCAGGGTGCCTTTGGCCAATCATGGCTTAGGGGGACTAAGCCCATGCCCCACACTATATAAGGTTGCTTACACAGCGCCCTTATAGTGTGTTATAGTGGACGGAGATTGAGCTAGATTAGGCAGGCAGGTTAATTAGTTAGTGGAAGTGTATTTGATATACATATATACAGTCAGACTAGTATATATATATATATATATATATATATATATATACTATATTTATTGGCACCCTTTTCCCCTAAAATCAGGGGGAAATTGTGGGTGCGTGTTATATGCAGAACAGCTGCCTTGGAGGGGAAGGAGGCAATGAGCGCCGCCGAAATAGACAGAGCTGAGTGTACTGTGTACTAGGCTAGGGTCGGCTTCGCTCACAGTCACGCCCAGTCCCACCTGCTAGCATTTACGTCACGCCATTGGACCAGTGTTGTGTCCATCATAGGAGCCAGGCCAAGGGGCGGGACTGGGCGGGATTGCGAGACGAGCCGAGAGGAGCCGAGTACACAGGACATCCGGCTATGTCTATCTCAGCGGCTATCATTCCATCCTCGGCAAGCAAAAGGAAGGTTTATGTGTTGTTCACAGCAGCTGGATTTATCTGCCTATTCAACTAAACACTTCACGATGCAAAGAGAAAAATTGAGTACCAGTAACAATTTAAAACCCATCATTGATCATGCTGCAATTTTGGGCAAGGCTGCAGATGGACACTGATCATTCTGCAATGATGGGCAAAGCTGCAGATGGACACTGATCATTCTGCAATGATGGGCAAAGCTGCAGATGGACACTGATCATTCTGCATTGATGGGCATTTAAAATGTAAGTTTTTTTCCTTAAAGTCCCTCCCAAAATGTTTTTTCCTTAAACTTCCCTCCTAAACTTGGGGCGCATGTTATACATACGGTATATACTCTGCATTCAGCGTAGCCTATATATATATAGAGTAAACTCTATATTCAGTCAGTACAGGCAGTGTATTTGATATGAATATATATATATATACAATTTACTAATATATATATATATATATATATATATATATATATATATATATACTCTGCATTCAGCATAGCCTATATATATATATATATATATACAGTGCATTCGGTGGTGTACAGTTTCTAATACAGTGCAGGCGGTGTACACAGTATATAATACAGTGTGTACACTTTCAAATACACTTCAGGCGGTGTATAATATAGTGTTGTGCGGTGTTAAAAAAAAAAAAATACCCATCATGTCCAGAAGGCCTCCAAGGAGAGGCAGCTGCTCACAGGCCACTAAAAGAGGGCAAGCAGCAACTGAAATAATATTTAACAGCAGGGACCGTTCCTTCACCCAACAAGAGTAACTGTGAGGGGATATAGTGTTCTGGCACCACCAACACCTAAGGCCCAATGTTTCTGCCCCTGTTTAACTGGGGCATGTAATTACAGTTTTGTAAATAATTTTTAACAGCAGAAACTGTTCCTGCACCCAACAAGAGTAACTGTGAGGGGTTACCGTGTTCTGCCACCACCAACACCTAAGGCCCAATTTTTCAGCAGAGTATATAGTGCAGTCCGTATAGTATATATACTGCAGTAAAGAGTATATAGTGCAGTCTGTATAGAATATATGCTGCAGTTCAGAGTATATAGTGCAGTGCAGTCAGTGTAGTATATATAATACAGTGCAGGGTATATAGTGCAGTGTACAATATATAATATAGTGTATTGAAGTGGTTAAGGGGAGCCCTATGACAGAATTAAGAAAAAAATGGCATGGGTCCTTTGGGTCTGGTATGGATTTTGGGGGTGGGACCCCCACACCATTTTAAAAAAATTGGCGTTGAGTGTTACCTTAATATCCATACCAGACCCGAAGGGCCTGGTATGGATTGGGGGGGGGGGATCCCACTCTGTTTTTTATAAATTATTTTTTATGTATATTGCTGGGATCTGGCAATACATTACAGCCGTGAGCAATTTTAATTGAAATTTTTTCCTTTAGAAATGGCATTTTGCCGCAGTACTTTTCTAAACATGGGGAAAATGCGCTACTTTACAGACAGACTAAGGGGTCCCCCAGGCACAATATTTAAAGGAATATTTCATTTTTATTGTTTCACTTTAGGAATTCTTAAAATCACTGCTCCTGAAAAAACTGCAGTTTTAAAAACTTTTTTTTGCACTGATACATGTCCCCTGGGGCAGTACCTGGGTCCCTAAACACTTTTTATGGCAATAACATGCATATAAGCCTTTAATATTAGCACTTTTGATTTTTCACATTCGTGTCCCATAGACTTTAACGGTGTTCGCATGTTCGCAGACATTTTTTGTCTGTTCACAAGTTCTGGTGCGAACCGAACCGGGGGATGTTCGGATCATCCCTAATGTCTGTATACAGTGTCCTGTGGAGTATGATAGTGACTGGTACTGGATTTGTGGGCAGGTGCCCACTTACCAATCTGGAAACAGTGTAGGAACTTCCTGAAGAGCACGAATACAGCGCCTTGGGGTTGATTCAGTTCGCATTGTAGCGCTATACAAATTATTCATTCATTCATGAAGAGCGATCCAAGTTGATTCTTCCTTCTGCAAAACGGGCTGAGATGATGCACTGGCTGCTGGAACAGTGAATTGTCTGGTCCTGCTGGTTTCAGCTAGCGGCGTTGGTCCCACCTGGGTCGGAGCTGGGAACGCCTTGTTGCTGCATGGTAGGCCGCAGTCCTCTCGCACAACAGTGAAGGGGATGTTTACTTGATGAGATCCGGGATGTAAGAGAGCTTGGGCCTGATCTGCTGACCCTTTTATAGCCTCTCCCAGAGTTCTCTCCCTAGAGCAGAGGGCCTGCTGGGAGGTGTAGTTCTTGGATAGTTCTGCAGGTAAGGTATGTCTGTTCAGGAAGACTACAGTTCCCACAATGCTCCCTGCTTGGCTTTGGAATATGATGCCGGTAATCCGAGCCCAGGACTAGGGGAACGTAGAGGCAGTCTAAGAAGGTAGATGGTAAGTCTGCAGTGCCAGATAACTGTAGTCTGCTGTCAGCTACATATAGTTGTAATTAAGTTTTTACAGAACTTGCCCTTCTGCACAACTCCAGGCCAACCCACCACTCCAGGGAGGCCCGCCAACCACTCCAGCTCAAATGACACTTTACCTGACTGTGCCACCCTCTCTTTTCCTTCCCCTTGCAGTCTCAAGACACAGCATGGAGAGGGCAGAATTTACAGTGGTGTGAAAAAGTGTTTGCCCCCTTCCTCATTTCCTGTTCCTTTGCATGTTTGTCACACTTAAGTGTTTCGGAACATCAAACCAATTTAAACAATAGTCAAGGACAACACAAGTAAACACAAAATGCAATTTGTAAATGAAGGTGTTTATTATTAAAGGTGAAAAAAAAATCCAAACCATCATGGCCCTGTGTGAAAAAAGTGATTGCCCCCTAAACCTAATAACTGGTTGGGCCACCCTTAGCAGCAACAACTGCAACCAAGCGTTTGCGATAACGTGCAATGAGGCTTTTACAGCGTCCTGGAGGAATTTTGGCCCACTCATCTTTGCAGAATTGTCCTAATTCAGTTACATTAGAGGGTTTTCGAGCATGAACAGCCTTTTTAAGGTCATACCACAACATCTCAATAGGATTCAGGTCAGGACTTTGGCTAGGCCACTCCAAAGTCTTCATTTTGTTTTTCTTCAGCCATTCGGTGGTGGACTTGCTGGTGTGTTTAGGATCATTGTCCTGCTGCAGAACCCAAGTTCGTTTCAGCTTGAGTACACGAACAGATGGTCGGACATTCTCCTTCAGGATCTCTTGGTAGACAGCAGAATTCATAGTTCCTTTTATCACGGCAAGTCTTCCAGGTCCTGAAGCAGCAAAACAGCCCCAGACCATCACACTACCACCACCATATTTTACTGTTGGTATAATGTTCTTTTTCTGAAATGCAGTGTTCTTTCTACGCCAGATATACTTGGACACACACCTTCCAAAGAGTTCCACTTTTGTCTCAGCGGTCCACAGAATGTTGTCCCAAAAGTCTTGGGGATCATCAAGATGTGTTGTGGAGAAATTGAGACGAGCTTTGATGTTCTTTTTGCTCAGCAGTGGTTTTCTCCTTGGAACTCTGCCATGCAGGCCATTTTTGCCCAGTCTTTTCCTGATGGTGGAGGCATGAACGCTGACCTTAACTGAGGCAAGTGAGGCCTGCAGTTCCTTAGACGTTGTTGTGGGGTCTTTTGTGACCTCTTGGATGAGTCGTCGCTGCGCTCTTGGGGTAATTTTGGGCGGCCGGCCACTCCTGGGAAGGTTCACCACTGTTCCATGTCTTCGCCATTTGTGGATAATGGCTCTCACTGTGGTTCGCTGGATTCCCAAAGCTTTGGAAATGGCTTTATAACCCTTTTCAGACTGATAGATCTCAATTACTTTCTTTCTCAATTGTTTCTGAATTTCTTTGGGTCTCGGCATGATGTGTAGCTTTTAAGGATCTTCTGGTGGACCTTACTATGTCAAGCAGCTCCTATTTAAGTGATGCCTTGATTGTGAACAGGTGTGGCAATAATCAGGCCTGGTTGTGGCTAGAGAAATTGAACTCAGGTGTGGACAACCACAGTTATATTATGTTTTAACAAGGGGGGCAATCACTTTTTCACACAGGGCCATGATGTTTTGGATTTTTTTTCACCTTTAAAAATAAACACCTTCATTTACAAATTGCATTTTGTGTTTACTTGTGTTGTCCTTGACTATTGTTTAAATTGGTTTGATGTTCCGAAACACTTAAGTGTGACAAACATGCAAAGGAACAGGAAATGAGGAAGGGGGCAAACACTTTTTCACACCACTGTATCTGCTTGTAGGCAGGTGCCTATCTGTATGTTACTATTTTGCTGTATTTTTGCCTGTGTTAATTATTCTGGTGTTGTGTTACTTTAAATATTCTGATTGTTTGCTCCAAGGGTCTGGTCGTGTGTGACTTCTTCCTCTGTGAGTGTGTCATATCCTGTGTTCTGGGGTATATAAATCTTCAGAGGACGATCTTTGAGAGGATTTCCAACAAGGGAGACGTCAGTGAGGAGCAAGTGCAGTAATGTAACTCTTCTGCTTCTTTATTAATTTCCCTTCAATGGGCCCGTTCTCCAGGAAAACCAAGTTTCCTGGACTTTATGCTAACAGACTAATGCCAACTCAGGTATGGGCGGCAGCCACGGCACTATGTTCAATTGCACTTATTCTATGCAAAACTACTAGGGATAGTGTACCAGTTCAGCACCCCAGTAAAACTACCTCATTCAAATTGCATAACCAATTTGTAGCAATTACATACATATATTGTATTTGCATGAGGCAAATTATGTAAGAGGTATATTAGAGAACTTTATTTAACTGAAGAAATTGTCAATGTAATTTGCTGGAAGATGTACAGCATATAGTCAAGAACATGTGTAACCTTGGTGTACCAAAAGAACATTAACTTTAGGAGTTTAAGCCATGAAACCCTCCAGGTTAATCAGCCTGGTTGTAGAACATTTGTACCAGGTTAACCCTTGGTTAAGTACATTTGGTAACACACATTTAACCTTCAAGGTTGGTATACATTATACAAGAAAAAGCGGGCAGTCAGAGGAGAAAGCCCGTTACTGTGGTGGATGACGGTTGCCCGTTGGTGGAGGGACGGCTGTACTTCATGTTTCCCATCTTGCAGCTTGGTCTTCATATTGGAGCATGCTGCGGTGCAGGGTTGGCTTAGGGACCTGGCCTGGGGAGTCATGAGAGCAAGCCCTTGCATAAGTAGAAGTGTGGAAGCGTCCTGTGATTTGTGCCTATGGGCAAAGAGAATATAATGTACAGAGTAATATTAATAACAAGACGTTTGTGTCAAGGGAAGACAGGCCAGTGGAAAATGAGACGTGTTCTGCATTCCTTTGTAACGCTAATGAATTCAGAGAGAGGAGTTGGGTTTACAGTGTTTGTTGGTTCTGGGTATAAAGAGGTTTATGCCTTAGGAACCAAAGTGTGGAGAATTACTTTAATGGCTGTAGTTACCTAACCTGCCCCTAGGGGGCAAAGGCCCTGTTCCCCTACATGCTATGCCTCCTGTCCTCTGCTATGCCACCCTGTTAACCACCTTTAACCCACAATTGCCACCTTTTGGGGGGAGGGGGGACAGAATACCTGTCTTTGACAGGTATCCTGTTCCCACTTCCAGGAGTCCGGGCCGCGGCCCGTGACATCACCATGGGGCTCCCTCCTCCTCCCTCCTCCTCTCCCTGTTGCCGGGCCAGTAGGAGAAAGGAGCGGGGCCTCGCGCATGCTCACTAGGGTTCCTGGCGTGAAGCCGTAAGGCTAAACTGCTGGGTACCCTTACCCGCAATGGCGGCTGCATGCACCCGACAGCTGATGGAAACATCAGTTGCGGTGCCGACAACGCTGGACTCCTGGACAGGTAAGTGTCCTATTGTTAAAAGCCAGCAGCTGCAGTATGTGTAGCTGCTGGCTTTTCATTTTTTGTTTTTGTTTTTTGGGCGGAACACCGCTTTAAGTGAGTTATTCCTAAGAATAGGCCTACAATATAAAATGCCAAATTTCCATGCAAAACAATGTACCGCTTGTTCCCCGACTTGTTCGTTTCCCGACTTGTTCATTCCCCGACTTAGTTGGGGTAGGCAGAACACTTTGGTGGGGGTGGGTCACCCACGCCTCTTGACCGTTGACCTCTGGGGACACACCTGCTGACCTTTGAAGGAGGTCTCTATTCCAATCCCTGGGTCCTAACTTTGTTCTTCAAGGGGAAACCCTAATCCTAACCCTATCGCTATCCCTAACCCTAATCATATCACCAGGGAGGTTAAGTAGCTTCTAGAATCCAGAAAGCTGTTGCACTGGCTGATTCTGGTGTCTTCTTGATGTCTGCAGCTTAGCCTAGCTTAGACTGAATGAAGGCTTGAGGCTTCCCACCTCTCTCTCTCTCTCTTGTTTTTTCTTCTGCCCCAGGGGCAGAGCCCCCAGCACAGGGGTCTCCTCCAGAAGACTGGACCTAAGCTCTGCTCCCAGATTGCCAGGATTCTGAGTATTTATGGGTTGTTTCCCCCGCCTTCTGGGCCTCACCTCCCCAGAGACTGGTGTAAACGCCATAAATATTCAGGCTGCATCTCTGTCTCTACCCACTAGATTATGGAACTATCCAGAAAGTTCTAGAAGACAGGGGGAGGTAACAGAGCCACATCCTTTGAAGCAATGCACAGCTTCCTAACAAAATTAAACTATGCTTCTCTGCCTACAGGGGAGTCAAACTAAATTTGCCTACTCTAGCGACAGTGAGGGTGCTACATATATTCACACAGTTTTCACAACATGTCTATAAGCGTTGAACATACAGACTCCATAGTAGAAACTTTGAAGAGTTAGCCCCCCGTTCACACCGAATCCGACTTTGAAATCGTGTGACTTCACTTAAAATCGCACCAATTTCAAAGCCGCATGTCAGTGCAACTTCAGGTGCAACTTGGCTGACATCTGTGTGCCTTCATGCACTGTCATCTACGCAAGTCATACCTGAAATCGTCAAAAATAGTGCAGAAACATCTTTTTCATATCGGTGCGGCACCGCAAAGTTGGCATCGCACAGATTTGAACATTTCCATTGCCGACTATTGGATGCGATGTGTCATGCTATTTGGACGTGTCAAATCGCATGACAAGTCATACCGGTGTGAACGGGGCTTAGATCTGGAACAGTATACATTTTACTATATGTTGTCTCACTGTACAGGTTGCATATGTTCCACAGCTTTCCTGGTTCATAGAAGCGTGTTTGTTTCAGTGATAAAATGAAGCCAGTTCATACGGGAGATAGGCTGTGCATAAGAGAAAGCCTTGTCTCAGGGTTTGTGTTCCATTTTCCCATTTCCAGGCAAATATATTTTAAATGGCAGCCAAATGTTTTAATGTAACATCTAACCCTCATTAACACCATTTCAATGGCCACAATTTCCCTGGGGTACCAGCTGCAAGCCAAGCTAAATACTTGGCTTCATGGTTACCCTTCTTATAGGCCTGGCATAAAAGAGAGGGCCTTTATTAATATGGCTTTTTATTTCTTCTCCAGTGAGTTGTTATGTGACAAGAGCTTGAAGACTGACATTGAAAGTCAACTTTAATCATTATGCTGCAGCTACAGTTTCAATAAACAAAACATAATTCACTTTCCCCTGACATTTAAAGTAAGTACTAGTTGGTTCCTGTACATAGAATAGACTCATTTTGTTTACATGCCCTGCATTTATTCTTCCACAATAGAGCCCCAATACAATTATAAGGACTTAAAGCTGAGCTCCAGGAACAAAAACTTTTGTTTAAATACCATATTTAACAGCGTATAACACGCACCCCAATATAAGAGGGAAGTTTCAGGAAAAAAACTTTTTTTTTTTTAATGAACCACTTTGAAGCAAAATAATGGTCAGTGAGCATCAATGCAGCCTGATTAGTGCCCATCTGCAGTCTCAATGCAGCCTGATCTGTGCCCATCTGCAGCCTGATCAGCGCCCATCTGCAGCCTGATCTGCACCCATCTGCAGCCTGATCTGTGCCCATCTCCCCCATCAATGCTGCTCACCATCTCTCATAGGAAATCACTGAGCCGTCATCTCCTGTTTACTTGGCTCTCAGTCGGCAGTCACATACACAGTCCTGCCTCCGCCATCGGCATTGGACCAGCTCCTGTAATAGACAGAACACTGGTCCAATGCCAACGGCAGAGGCGGGACTGTGTGTGTGACGTGAGAGCCAAGTTAGAACCTAGTGAGAGCCGAGTGGGGAAGAGATGACGGCTCAGTGAATCCTGCCGACACTCGCCCCCCTCCTAGGTGCACTGTCGGCGTATAACACGCACCCGCGATTTTCCTCCCATTTTCAGGGGGAAAAAGTGCGTGTTATACGCCGACAAATTCGGTATATTCCTCAATAGACATAAAGTATATACATCTACTTTGTGCATACCAAATGCCTTTATAGACCTAGATATTATCTTGAAAAAAAATGGTAACATCATCACTGGGTTTCTCATGGCCTTTTTACACTGCAGAGCTGTGAATGGAACCTTCAAGTATGAGGTGGGTACAAGACCTGTCACCCCAGAGAAAGAGCTGCATTTAGTAGTCTTTATTACAGGAAGATACTGCACAGAGGCAAAGGGGTTTATTTACTAATGGCAAATAGACTGTACACCGTGCAAAGTGCAGTTGCTCCAGAGCTTTGTAAATGAGCAGAAGATCTGCTAACTTCCATCATCCAATCATGTACAGGCGAAAATGCTGTTTTTTTTTTTTCCTTGCATGTGATTATGTGTTCTTTGTAAAGTGAAGATTTACCTTATTTACTAAGCCCATGAGCAACTGCACTTTGCAAAGTTCACAGTCTATTTGCCTTTAGTAAATCAACCCCAAAGTTTCACACTGGATTGCTGCACAGATCTGGAAGAAATACTCAAATACACCAATAACCATGCACATATTTGCTTACGCAGGAGTTCAGAATTAAATCATTTATTTAGTTGGTGTTTTGTTTTAGTTAAACATTTGTAGGGACCCTGCCTTAAGCACGGTGCACACTAGTGCGGGCTGTGTGGCCCACATTTGCTCGGGCACAGCAGTGCATTCATTCGAATTTCCCGCAGGAAAAAGGTGCATGTACCTTTTTAAAAATCTGGCCTCAGGGAAACCACGTGGTCTTTTTGACCATGCAATTTCCTTGCAGTTCTCGCACCCACAAATGCGCTATGGGCTGACATGCATGGGAGTGCCATTCAGAATGGCAGCCCTGTGCATCTCATAAAAGCAGTGTGATTTGGCTGCATGTGGTTGGGGGAACAGGTGTGATTCCCACAACCGGAATGCACAGTGCGGGTTAGTGTGACCCTAGCCTTGGAGTGTCCCATTACTTTTTTTGTATTCATCAGATTTCAGACTAATGAGAAGCATCGCCACTACTGAGTGACTATATTTGGCATTGTTACCGTGAACAAAAAAAAAACAGAAACAGTTTATAGACCTATACTGGCTTTAAAAAGTTTTGAATCCACTGAATTCCAAGCTGTGCATTTTATTCATCTCTTGCCAGGAATTGTTTCATGAGTACAGAGACACAGGGGGCCATTTATGAAGCGGAAAAATGCAGAGGTGCAGTACTTTAAGCTCAGCTGCACTTATCTGTCTAGTCAAGGATGAAAAGAAGTACGCCTTTGTCAAACAATTGAATGTTTATCTTTGCAGAAACAGAAGTAAAAATGCCCCCTGTAGGTACAACTTGTTGTACAAGCTCCCCTTGTAAATGTTTCCAGGTATTCTGTTCTGTCGCCAGAATTCAAGTTTATTTTGAGTCATTGCCCTGCTGCAACAGCCAGTCTTAAAGGGAAACTGTCCCTTTCTTTCCTATGGGAAAGCCATACTCTGAGTGTCTGCTGGAGGCTGACATAGGTATTAAAAAAAATAATAAAAAAAAATAAAAATGCGGTAGAGGTGTGTATGTAAAGTATGAAATGGTTGTTTTTGGGTGAAATGCTGGACAGACACAAGCAGGTTGCACAGGAAAGATCAATGGAATAAGGGGTTGAGGGGTGTAAGTATTTTTTCTAGTATACCTAGCAGTAGTTACTCACAATCAGCTGCACTTGTTCTAATTTTGAAGATGTTTCATGTCTTCTCAAAGTCACTTTTTCAGTTTCAATGAGTGTTGGGGGGGGGGGGGGGGGAGATACCCCAGCATTTATATCCACACAAGTAGCACAGACTCTTTAATCCAATTACTATGGATCGATAGATGTTGATTGTCCAAGAACAGGATGGGAGGTGTGAAAACTGTGTAACCACCATGTTTCAGTTACATAATCCCATTCTTGGTTTCAGGAAGACTGCAATTCCTCAATTTACATGGTTAAATGTGTTAATTGTTGTCAAACTCCTGGGGTAGAGATATAAAACCAGTATCATATGTGGATAATAGATGGCGTTGAAGACCCCCCCCCCCCCCCCCACATTCAGAAGTGATTGTTAAATTTTGAAGTAGATGGCCTCTGTCGTGCCTCTTTTAAACTAGTTGTCTTTCTACACCTCATTGTACTTGAAGGACTGTCACTTTTCCTTGTGTAGGAATACTGTTGTCTTGACCCTAGAATTTGCCCTTCTTTGCTGGACCATTTATTTGTTGAGAAGTTGTTTTTTTTGCTCCCCAATGTTTAGGTCTTTCCTCACTACACTGTACTGCATATACCAAGTCACTTTGCGTGTGTTTGACGCACAGGGACGTCATGGGGAATTCCCTATGGCTTTCCCCATGACATCAGAGGGGGTGGGGTCACCAGGTCATTATAAAAGACCTGTCAGACGCAGCGAAGCCTCACACAGCCGGAGCCTCCCATTGCGCGGAGCGGCCCAGAAGAGACACCGATGCCATGGAAGAAGATGCCGGGCGAGAAGACCAGAGCAAGAAGAAGCGGATCGGAGGAAGAAGATGATGGAAGAAGAAGATGGAAGAAGATGCCGGAAGGAGAAGATGAAGAAACCGAAGGATGAAGAAAGGAAGAAGGAAGACCAGAAGAAAGAAGATTTTAATAAAGGAATTGTCAAAGACCGTCTCCTGTCATTTTTACAATTTTTGACACTTTTTTGGTGAAATGGTACCCCCTTACCATTTCACACAGGGGGGGGCGGGATCTGGGGGTCCCCTTGTTAAAGGGGGCTTCCAGATTCTGATAAGCCCCCCACCCGCAGACCCCCACAACCAATGGCCAGGGTTGTGGGGACGAGGCCCTTGTCCTCATCAACATGGGGACAAGGTGCTTTAGGGGGGACACCAAAGCACCCTCCCAATGTTGAGGGCATGTGGCCTGGTACGGTTCAGGAGGGAGGGGGGCCGCTCTCGTCCCCCCTCTTTTCCTGCGGCCTGCCAGGTTGCGTACTCGGATAAGGGTCTGGTGTGGATTCTGAGGGGGACCCCACGCCATTTTTTTATTTTTTGGCCAGGGTTCCCCTTAAAATCCATCCCAGACCTCAAGGGTCTGGGATGGATTTTGAGGGGGACCCCACGCCATTTTTTTTTTTTTTGGCCGGGGTTCCCCTTAATATCAATAGCAGACCTGAAGGGCCTGGTAATTGAATTTGGCTTTTATTTTTATTTTTTTTATTATTATTTTTTTTTTTTTATCAATGACTTTTTTTTTATCAATGACTTACAATGAATGACTGTTCTCTGTTACGGGAGCCGACAATTCATTAGCCGCAAGTGATTTTAAATAGCTTTTTTTCCTGCAAAAATGACACTTTGTGCAGGGACAGTTCTAAGCACAGGAAACATGCGCCCCTTCACAGGCATACTATAGACACCCCCCCCCAGGTACGAAATTTAAAGGAATATTACACTTTTATTGTTTCACTTTAAGCATTATTAAAATCACTGCTCCTGAAAAAACGGACGTTTTTAAAAAAAAAAAATTTGCATCGATACATGTCCCCTGGGGCAGGACCCAGGTCCCCAAACACTTTTTATGACAATAACATGCATATTAGCCTTTAAAATTAGCACTTTTGATTTTGAACGTTTGCGTCTATTGTAACTAATAGGGTTCTTAAATTTACACGGACTTTAGGTCTGTTCGCGGGTTCTGGTGCGAACCGAACCCGGGGGTGTTCGGCTCATCCCTACCTAAGACATACATTATTCCCACCCCCACTCCTTTCTTCAGCAGCTCTGCAAGGATTGGCTGCTCCACACCTCAGCATGAGGGTCATGTGGGGACTTTTCTGTTTTTTTTACTGGATGTTAGTGATCATAGCAAAAGTTCAGTGTAAGAAATACACAGGAGAAAATGCATGTTGCTAAGGGGAGTGTAGAGGTGGGCGGGGAGTCTACTGACATCAAGACTCCACCCACTGAGCCCTGAAAAACAGACCCACCCACAAAATCTGCAGTTTTTCGGGTCTCATAGCAGACAGAGGGGAGACATTTGACAGATGAGTATACATGCAGGAGGCATGTATATCCTTCTAGATAACCAATATTGCAGTAGTTTAGAAAGGATGAGAGTGGGTTTACATCCACTTTAACTGAGTTGTGCATTTCTCACTGTTGCCAGTAGGTGTCACTGGTACCACAGGCCAGTATGAGAATTACAACTAGGTTGAGCTATTTAATGATTACAGTATTCTTTTTCCAGAATAGCCCAGTAGGAGGTTCTTGGTCGCTCTTTCTCTTCGATTACCTCGGGCCCTCCTGGCCTGAGGATGTGTTGCTGCAAGTTCTGCAAGTAGGCCCAGGAGCCTGTCTGGTCTGGGGCCTACTAATCCTGTGGTGGTCCTTAGGCTGTTTTGCCTGTGTGGAAGAAGCCAAGCCAAGCTGAGGAGATCCAGGGGAGGACCCTTGCTGGAGAGAGCCAAGATGAAGACTGGTCTCTCAGGAGGGCCTGGTAACTAATTTGGAGGACGTACCTATACCTAAACTACTCTTACAGTGTTTACAGTTTTGCCCGATGGCTTAAAGGTTCTGACACTGTGAAGCTGAATCCTAGTCTAAAATCTAAACTGTGGTAACTAGCTCCTGGCTGCTAAGTCTGTGAGAGAGCGTTATCCAAGAGTGCTACTGGCTGCTAAGTCTGTGAGAGAGGCTTGTCCAGAAATTCTACTGGCTGCTAAGTCTGTGAGAGAGGCTTGTCCAGAAATTCTACCGGCTGCTAGGTCTGTGTGAGAGGCCTATCCAGGTAGTCAAGGTCTGCTAAAAGAGAAAGCTGTGGATTCAAGGGGTCTGTAAGTGATCTGCAAATGGTATCTGAAACCTCCCCTAACCCTCTCTCTACTTCTTTCAAGTTCTTTATTAAAGCATTGCAATTATATCAAGTCACAGGCGCTCAGTATCTGTTCTAACTTTCCATTATAGCCATGGACTTTCCCCCGTCTCTGGAGGTACCTCCTTGCTACCAGTAGACCCAGGGGGCGCGACTCAAAAAACAAACAAATATACTCAAATCTATGCTGCGGCATCGTTCTGATGCTGCAGCTGTCCCACCTCTGATCTTTCATTTCTTGGTCAGCTCAGAGTGGAGAGCAGTGACTGTCAGTCACCACTCTCTGCTCAGTCCCTCTAGTACTAACTGGAGAACTGGGAAGGAGAGTGGCGCCTGTCAATCAAGCATCTGGGTGGATCCCAACAATATGGCTGAGACCCTGCCAGAGCCTGGGCTTTAGCCCACTATCAGCTGATTCTGGGTCATAGAGTGCTAAAGTAAGTGCACTCCTGTGACCCAAAATTGAAGTATGACCAAAAAAACTTTGGCTATACTTCTCTTTTAAGGGCCCCTAAAATTTTGTAGATTGCTTATTGCTGCTCTACTTGACCAGGAAACTTTACCAAAGTCAAAAGAGAAAATAACTCATAGACATTAATAGCAGACCATCAGAGTGTGTTGTATATGAATTCCAAGTCAGATCTTACCACATAACAGGATGCTTTCGATCATACAGGGGTCCAGCCAGGGCAATGGCTCCTCAGTAATGGTCTGCTACAGACTTTCTGGAGTCTTTTTACTGGACCACAAATCAAACCTCTCATTTAAAAATGTTTTAATCCAGGCTTTGGAGGTTATTCCTAATAGTTTCCATAATGAACATGCTCCGTGCAGAACGATGAACCTGGTCATTAGGTCATATAAACCTACAACAGTATGTCACAAGATCGCAATGGTAAATAATCCAAAAAGACATCCTGCAAGCCAGTTAAAATGGTTGGAAGTACTGGAAAAATAAACCTATAATTAAATATTATCTCAAAGTATATACAGTAGATTCGTAAAATTGTTAGCTGGGCCTTTTTAACATCACAGAGTAAAGAGTAGTGATGTGCTGTAACCAAGCAAGCAATCACAAATCAGGTTTTCGCAGCTGGAAATACATTCAACCTAAATCCAGACAAAATTGATTTCTTTCGTTTTGGATAGCGTGGGGAAGCACTAAAACGCCTGTTATGTTTTTAACTAGCAATTGAAGCACATATCCATTAAGACTATTAACAGTCCTTCTCTGGCATAGAACACTTTTCAGGAATTTCATTAAAGAGTCATGTAGGAAGCTTTTTCATTCCTTATCCAGGCTCTGATGAAGGGCGATTGTTTGACCCCCAAAACGTGTCGGCTAACTTTTATCCTCCTGTTGTCTCAGTTTTATAAGCAATACATGATTCTGGATTTTTAAGACAACTGCCTGGCGCAATTTTACTTGTATTTCTCACTGGAGGCTTTTGCCCTTTTGGGGGATCCCGCTTTGTAGTAGAATTGTCGAGGTTAAGTTATAAAGCTCTTAAAAGATCTGAGTCTGGAGCCTCACATTCACTTTTTTTCTGGGATGTTTTTGTTTCTGTCTATGACATCATTGGGAGATTTTTACTTAACCACTTCCCATCCCGCCCATAGTCATATGACGCCCACAAGGTGGATCTCCCATCCTGGGTGGGCATCATATGGCGTCCTCCCATTCCCGGCCGCCTATCGCTCGGGACGCGTGCCCGGCGGCCGCGATGTCCGCCGGGCACCCGCGATTGCCCGTGAAAACAACGGGACCGCGCGGGACCGTGGAGCTGTGTGTTTGAGTCCTGTCAGTGGAGAGGAGACCGATCATGTGCTCCCAGTACGGAGGAACACCGATCGGTCTCCTCCCCTTGTGAGTCCCCTCCCCCCACAGTTAGAATCACTACCTTAGGGAACACATTAACCCCTGCAGCGCCTCCTAGTGTTAACCCCTTCTCTGCCAGTCACATTTACACAGTAATAACTGCAATTTTATAGCAACGATCGCTGTGTAAATGTGAATGGTCCCAAAAATGTGTCAAAAGTGTCCGAAGTGTCCACCGCAATGTAGCAGTTACGAAAAAAAAAATCGCAGATCGCCGCCATTACTCGTAAAAAAAAAATGCAATAAATCTATCCCCTATTTTGTAGACGCTATAACTTTTGTGCAAACCGAACTATATACGCTTATTGCGATTTTTTTTACCAAAAATATGTAGAAGAATACGTATCGACCTAAACTGAGTAAAACAATAGTTTTTTTTAAAAAAAAAATTGGATATTTATTATAGCAAAAAATAAAAAATATTGTGTTTTTTTTCAAAATTGTCGCTCTTCTTTTGTTTATAGCGCAACAAATAAAAACCGCAAAGGTGATCAAATACCACCAAAAGAAAGCTCTATTTGTGGGAAAAAAAGGACGTCAATTTTGTTTGGGTGCCACGTCGCACGACCGTGCAATTGTTAGTTAAAGCGAAGCAGTGCCGAATCGCAAAAAGTGCTCTGATAAAGAAGGGGGTAAAATGGCCCGGTGCTGAAGTGGTTAAAGAGGAGCTCAAGTAGTTTTTGTGTTTATTAAAAGTCAGCAGCTACAAAAAGTTTTAATAAGCACACACTCACCTGTCCCAAGGTCCAGCGATGTGGTCTCCTGAACCATCGCTGTGACAGCTTGAGACTTCACAACATGCAGCGCCTGCTGAATGACCTGGCAGTCGTCCTGGACCTGTGTTGCATCCCAGAAGACTGCAGGGAGGGAGGGGGAGAGGTTAAAACTAGATACCCACTCCCCAAAAAAATGATATGCCAAATGTGGCAGGGAATGGGGGGAGGAGTGCATAACTCCTTCCCATTGACTGCCTACTGGCCCTTTAAGAGTTCTAAAATCCGGGAGGCAGAGGCGGGCATTCGGGTCATGTGACCACTGTGATTGGCTATCACAGCAGTCACATGATCGGAAAGCTCCCGATCGCAAGTATGCATCCGGAGCTTAACGATTCACGACGGCTACCATGCTGGGAGCATGCAGGAAGCACGCTCTCAGCACTGTAAGTTGTTTACACAGTGCCGCTTATATGCATCTGCTTGGCGTTAAAACCCACCCACCGAGAGGCCACATATATGTGTACTGTCGACGCCAATGGGTTAAAGCACTGTCTAAATACTGCAGCTGCTGACTTTTAAAATAAGGACACTTACCTGTCCAGGGTGCCCTGCAATGTCGTCACCTGAAGCCGATCTATCCCTCACCTGTCGGGGTCTGCCGCTGCCATCCTCAGTAAGGGAATCAGGAAGTGAAGCCTTATGTCCCTACTGCGCATGCGCGACTTGCGCTGCGCTATTCCACTGGTCCCTGCGGTTTTCTGGGACCTGTGTGTCTCCCAAAATACAGCGGGGGGGGGGAGTGCCGTAGATACTCGGGTGGCTCGGGTATCTATGCCCAGAAGTGGGAGCAAAATACCTGTATTAGACAGGTATCTGCTCTCCCCTGAAAGGTGCCAAATGTGACACTGGAGGGGGGGAGGAACCGGTAAAGCGCAAGTTCCATTTTTGGGTGGAACTCTGTTTTAAATAAGCTTTAAGTGCCTCTTATGCCTGTGGACTGATGATTTTGGAACTGTTACTTCTGCATTAAATCTGGTGATCATAAGCAGTGGCGGCTGGTGTTTTTATTTGGGGGGGGGGGGGGCGTAAACAGTTTTTAATGCTCATCTATGGAGTGTCTCCAGTGCTGCAAGAAGCCATCTTGGCTAGGTCTGGGTCAATCCTGGAAGGACGGTGGAAGGATGGTGATTGGCTGCCGCAACATAGTAAGGAGAGAAGGGGTCTGCAGGCTGGGGAGAAAAGAGGAGAAGTCTCGTTTGAAGCAAGTAAAGAGACTGGACTCCTGACTAAACAGAGAGACTGGACAGCTGGCTGAATGGAACCCTGTTTTCCAAAAATCAGGTAAGACCCTTAGAAAGATTGCTCTTTCAGCACTGCAATGCATGAATCTATCTATTGGTGATAGAGCGGTGCATACTGCACTGTGCCCGGCGCCCTTTTTTAAAGGGACATGTTTAAATCATTTTTTTTTTTTTTTTAACTTTTTTATTTTATTTTTTTTTTTTTTTTTTTAACTGCAAGGAGGGGGGGGCGGCGCCCGGGCGCCCCCTATGGACGGGCCGCCACTGCAACTGTCCCTGATTTCAAGGGACTGTCCCTGATTTGGAGCAATGTCCCTCTGTCCCTCTTCCCCTCTCATTTATCCCTCATTTTGGTCTGATCCCTATAGTTGTATATAAAATGCACTTTTTATCTTTCAAAAAGTGTTTTCCAGTGCTAAACCTTTCATCCAAATTCTAAATTTCTGCATTTGTACATTTTTAAAGCCAATATAATGGAATACAGCGCTCACAACACACAATGTAAGTGAAATAAACAATACAATTCCAAATTCAACTGAAGTGTTGATCCACATTCCACAGTGAAGTAGGTGCAAAGAATGCTTCATAAACTTGCAGGAGTACAGTGACACCCCCTTTTGTATCCCCACTCGCCAGAACAGGACGACCCCCAGCTTTGCAGGGGTCACTTCAGGCTTGTAAATGGTATCCCAAAAACATAGATTGGTGTCAAATCATCAGATAATGGATCGATATAAGAACATCAGATGATAGATTTCCAATAGAAGGCTCTCAACAGGATAAGCGGGATAAGCAAGCACCCAGAAATAAAAAGAGGATGGACCAATAGTGAAATACTGTTATAAAAGTTGATCGGTAGGGATCGGTACTTACAAGAAAACGCTTAAAAACAGGCATGGATATGGAGCAGCAAATACAGGAAGCAACCACGCATGGTGTGCGCTCCACGGACCGGAAGTGACGTCAATCAGAACAGAAAATTATGTCATGAGATTTTTCTTTTTAAACTCCATATGTAGAGGAAACAGCTCCCCGAGGAAGTCACGTGACCAGTGATGCAACGCGTCGGCGGAGCCTTGTGACATCATTTCCGGTGGCGTTTTACGCAAGTGCGGTGAGGAGATGAGTGTGTCACTACTCCCATTGTTTCTTACTGAGATTTTTATCCTTACTTGATGTAAGCAGCTTCTTTTACTTAACCACTTCAGCCCCGGACCAATTGGCAGCCAAAGGACCAGGCCCCTTTTTGCGATTCGGGCACTGCGTCGCTTTAACTGACAATTGCGTGGTCGTGCGACGTGGCTCCCAAACAAAATTGGCGTCCTTTTTTTCCCACAAATAGAGCTTTCTTTTGGTGGTATTTGATCGCCCCTGCGGTTTTAATTTTTTGCGCTATAAACAAAAATAGAGCGACAATTTTAAAAAATATAATATTTTTTACTTTTTGCTATAATAAATATCCCCAAAAAATATATAAAAAAAAATATTTTTTCCTCAGTTTAGGCCGATACGTATTCTTCTACATATTTTTGGTAAAAAAAATCGCAATTAGCGATTATTGATTGGTTTGCGCAAAAGTTATAGCGTTTACAAAATAGGGGATAGTTTTATAGCATTTTTATTAATATTTTTTTTTACTAGTAATGGCGGCGATCAGCGATTTTTATTGTGACTGCGACATTATGGCGGACACATCGGACATTTTTGACACATTTTTGGGACCATTGTCATTTATAGAGCAATCAATGCTATTTAAATGCATTGATTCCTGTATAAATGGCAGTTGTAGTGAAAGAGTTAACCACTAGGGGAGGGGAGGGGTTATGGGCTGTGACGTGTGTGTTTTTTTTTTACATTAGGGGGCGGGGCTGACGTCATTGATCGGCTTTCCCGATGACCGGGAACAGCCAATCAATGACAGGCAGAGTAGGAAGCACGGGGAGAGGTTTGTTTACACATACCTCTCCCCGTTCTTCAGCTCCGTGACCCGATCGCGGGACACCAGCGACGATCGGGTCCGCTGGTCCCGCGGCTGGGGTCACGGAACTCCCGACCGGGTCGCGAGCGCACGGCTGGCGGTGCGCGCGCGACCCACAGGCAGGCATTTAAAGGGGACGTACAGGTACGTGCTTTTGCCTGCCCGTGCCATTCTGCCGCAGTATATCTGCGTGAGGCGGTCGGGAAGCGGTTAATAAATTAACTTTTTGTTTGGCAATATTGCACTATGGCTCTTCTTTGTTTCCTTTGAGTGCCATTTATACAAGAAGTGCCATTTCTTGGAGCAAGCTGTTTCCTCTACATATGGAGTTTCCCAAGATGTGTTGATACTAAGATCCGGACGTAGTTCTTTGTCTTTGCTTGGGACCTGGATGTCTTTACAGATCCATCAGCAGGATTTCTTATCTGACTATCTGATGAGCCATTTTTGGAGGTGAGCGGCCAATTCATAAATATAATAGTTGTTTGGATTGATGTGCTGTCTGTTTTTTCTTCTATCAAGTTACCCCTATGAGATTTTTATTTTTATATGAACTGACTTCTACCATTGGGCTTTATTTGGAATTTTATTCACATTTATTTATTTGTATGTTTTGGATACTTATCATGTTCATTCTTTAAGTATATTAATTCATGTCACGTTACTGAATAAGCGCACCACTCTTATTTCTTCTTTTTACACCCAAAAGGGGATTCGATTGTTTGCTTCCTCCTCTCTCTTCCGCTGCCATATTTGGCACCTTTCGGGGGAGGTGGGAGGGGGTACCTGGTTTTGACAGCAAAGTCACCCAGAAGTTCGGCCCCCTCCTCCTTAACCCACGCCGGGCCATTCACAAAGCACAGCGCGCTTCACGCATGCTCAGAAGGGAACTGGCTGTAAAGCAGCAAGTCTTCACTGCTAGTTTCCCTTAACCAAAATGGCGGCAGCAGCACTCGAGAGTCGATTGAAAAATTGGCTGGGGTGAAGACACCGCTGGATTCCAGGACAGGTAAGTGTCCTAATATTAAAAGTAGTATTTGTAGCTGCTGAGTTTACATTTTTTAATTAAAGTTTTCCTTCACTGTCCCTGATTACTGGCTGTTGGGGCCTGAGGGATGCACAGTAAGTTACAAAAGGGCATTGGGTTTTTATAGTGTAGGGCTTGACTAAACCTTATATCTTGCTTTGAGCTGATTTTAGGAAGTGTAACAGGAAAAAAAACTTTTATAATAGAACTTTAAAAAGTCTGCAAGTTCAGGATGTAGAGCAGACAACAGAACATTCTTCTGGGAGTATGTGCCTAATCTTTGATCAGATTTCTTCATAAGAGGGGTATACAAATCACTGGGATAGCTTTGAGGCAGCATTTAGTAAAGTGAGGATGTGTAAGATTAATGAAGGCCTTATCATCCAGACCAGGCCAGGCTGCCTCCTGCTACTTTGTCCATAATAAATCTCAAACGTCTTCTCTTCCAGGTTCCTGGCCACTCCATTCTAATCTTTGTGGTGTCATGAAATCCTGGGTGTTCTGCAATGGAATCCAGCTGTGGATTCCTGAGGCTGACATGGGAGGATCCAGCTCATGATCTGTTAGTGTTAACAAAAATTAACCAGTCAACGAGTATGCCTCCCAGTGCTATACGTACAGCACAAATCAAAGACAAGGAGAAGAATGTGATAAATAATTGAGATTGCAGAGTCTGACCACACACTGAACATGGTGTTGAACATAGATGTCCAATTAAACATGTACATCTTTGCTGACATTCAGCTACTTGAAACTGCATTACTTTCCTAGTGATATTTATTTGTACTTCAATGGGCTTCCTTATTAAAACAGTAGTAAGAAGCACAGTGGCATGCAATAACGCATAGCACAATACTGAGCAGTCAAAAGTGATGAGGTTTCTGATATGCCTCTGATTACAACCACCAACTGAATTATATGAAGATTTATAAAAAACAGCAGAAATAAGCATTTTTTTATAAATATTTAAAAGTGTAAATTAACCTCTTCACAGGAAATAAAAAGGCAAACTAACACCTACACCCTCCCCACTAGGGATGAGACAAATCCCTCCGCCCGGTTCGGTTCGCAGCAGAACATGCGAACAGGCAAAAAAATTTGTTCGAACACGCGAATACCGTTAAAGTCTATGGGACACGAACTTGAATGCCTGTAAAGTGGCACAAAGTGTTTAGAACAGTCCCTGCACAAAATGACATATCTAAAGGGAAAAAAAGTAATTTAAAACTACTAGCGGCTATAATAAATTGTCTATGGGAGAAGTCAAAAGTGCTAATTTTAAAGGCTTATATGCATGGTATTGTCATAAAAAGTGTTTGGGGACCCGGGTCCTGCCCCAGGGGACATGTATCAATGCAAAAAAAACGTTTTAAAAACGTCAGTTTTTTCGGGAGCAGTGATTTTAATAATGCTTAAAGTGAAACAATAAAAGTGAAATATTCCTTTAAATTTCGTACCTGGGGGGTGTCTATAGTATGCCTGTAAAGTGGCGCATTTTTTTTTTCAGTCCCTGCACAAAATGAAATTTCTAAAGGAAAAAAGTAATTTAAACCTACTAGCAGCTATAATGATTTGTCGAGTCCCAGCAATACAGATAAAGTCATTGAAAAAACGGCATGTGATCCCCCCAGTCCATTACCAGGCCCTTTGGGTCTGGTATGAATATTAAGGGGAACCCCGAACCAAAATTTAAAAAAAAAATTGCGTGGGGGACCCCCCAAATTTCATACCAGGCCCTTCAGGTCTGGTATGGATATTAAGGGGAACCCTGCGCCAATTTTTTTTTTTTTTAATGGCGTAGGGGTCCCCCTCAAAATCCATACTAGACCCTTCAGGTCTGGTATGGATTTTAAGGGGAACCCTGCGCCAAAATTTTAAAAAAATGGCGTGGGGGTCCCCCCAAAAATCCATACCAGACTCTTATCTGAGCATGCAACATGGCCGAGCGTCCCACCTCCTGAACCGTACCAGGCCACATGCCCTCAACATGGGGATTGTGCTTTGAGGTAGCCTCCCTAAGCACCTTGTCCCCATGTTGATGGGGACAAGGGCCTCATCCCCACAACCCTTGCCCGGTGGTTGTGGGGGTCTGCGGGTGGGAGGCTTATCGGAATCTGGAAGTCCCCTTTAACAAGGGGACCCCCAGATCTCGCCCCCCCCCCATTTGAAATGGTAACGGGTACATTGTACCCATACCATTTCACAAAAAAAAAGTGTTAAAATGTTAAAGGAAAAAAACAAGACACAACTTGGGACAAGTCCTTTATTAAAAAATAAAAAATAAAAATGTCTCACGAAGTCCATTCATCTTCTTTTATGGCTCCGCCGACGGACCAAAAAAAAAAAAAAACACACCACCGATCCGGCACCATGGGAGGTACCCGTCGTCTGACATGTCCTCGCAGGTGACAGTTCTTATATAACTGAGGGTGGGGCCACAGGTGACGTACCCGGGTGACCCCGCCCCCTCTGACGCACGGGGACTTCCCAACTTCCCGTGGTTTTTTTAAAATTACCTTTATCTGTATTGCCGGGACCCGACAATTCATTATAGCCGCTAGTATATTTGAATTACTTTTTTTCCTTTAGAAATGTCATTTTGTACTACACCAGGGCTGGGTTATTACCCTTTTTTTTGTGGGTTTGGTTTTGGGGGGGGGATATTTTTCTTTTAATGCTTTTCTATGCCCTTAATTGTTTTACACTGGAATGTTTTACTCTGTAATCCAGTGGTTGTTCCCGCTTTTGCGGGCTGTTGTTTGTTTACATGTCATACTTGAAGTGATTGTAGCCGTATTAGTGCAATTGTGACAGTACTGCTTAGACCTCGAAGAAGGGGACACACCCCGAAAGCTCGTCCATGAAAAATTATATGTTAGTGCAAATAAAAAAAGTTTCACGGACAGTATTCAATTTTCTCTTTACATGTCATAAAATTTTATAAAAAAAGTAATTTACAAAAAAAAAGAAATGTCATTTTGTGCAGGGACTGTTCTAAACACAGGAAAAATGCGCCATTTTACAGACATACTATAGACACCCCCAGGTACAAAATTTAAAGGTATATTTTACTTGTATTGTTTCACTTTTACGCATTATTAAAATCACTGCTTCTGAAAAAACGGACGTTTTTAAAAACTTTTTTTTGCATTGATACATGTCCCCTGGGGCAGGACCCAAAAACTTTCTATGACAATAACTTGCATATAAGCCTTTAAAATTAACACTTTTGATTTTTCATGTTAATGTCCCATAGACTTTTAACGGCGGCTTTCGAATTTCCCCCGAACACCGCATATTGTTCGGTGTTCGCAGAACATCCGAACAACCAAACTTTTGCTTGGGCCGAACCATTCGCCCATCCCTACTCCCCACCCTCCGGTCCTGGCTGCACTTGAAGTGGTTGTAAACAATGTTACGCCACTTTTAACTACAGGCAAGCCTATAATAAGGCTTACCTGTAGATACTGGAAATATCTCCTAAACCTGCATGGTTTAGGAGATATTTACCATATACGCTTGCGCCAACGTCATCGGTGCATGTGCACTGAAGAAAGGGCGCGATCGTGCCGTTTCTAAGGGGCTTATGCCGAGTCCGGTGGCTCCCGCTCCCATGCCCAGGAGTGACCTCATGCGACTCTGGCCAGTCACAGAGCCTGAGTCCACAGCCTTGGAAGGAAGAGGGGTAAAGATGGATGTGGCCACCAGCGGGGACATCGCAGACATTGTGGGCTTCGTTTGCAGGTAAGTGCAACATAATGGTCTAGTATGCATATGCATATATACTGGGCCCATACTAGCCCATTATGCTTTTACTTTGCAGGGGAAAAAAGAGGAAGTAAAACCCATCAGTGCAGCAGTCTGGGGATTTGAAAGCCCCAATCTTTTTCCACAGACTGTCTTAGGGCTCCTGTGATAGAAAAGAGCAATTCAGATTGGTCAAAGTGTTCATGTGCCAGCACATGTCCAATCAGAGTCGATCTGGTCCATCCTGGAAGCCCTAAAGAAAAACGGGTAACAACTGCCCGAACTGCTGCACCCACTGCATGCTCAGTGACAACTATAGTTGCCCATGGAGGTTAGGGCAGTGAACTTACACTTTAACTCTACTAATAAAGAAACAGCTAAGCTTATGCCTTTCTATGGTCAATATTTTAAAAGCCTCCAAACCCTAGCTGGGTGACAGTTAGTTTGCTAAAGCAGTGTGCATCATAAACAAAAATTATTTTTGTCATTTTTGTATGTCATTTAGGTCAGGGTGGACTTCCTAATGGTGACAATGGAAGACCATACCTACACAATGAGTGTAGCCTCCCAGCTTTTTGAGATGGGAATCTATTACACTTTTAGAAAAAGTATGTAGGCATAGGACATGCCCCCTGTCAGGCCCTCTTAACCACTTCTGTCCTGCCTGCCCACAATGTACCAATGACAGGCTGTACAGGCAAAGCGCCGTACTGGTTTGTCACCGCCTGCCTTTGGGTTTAGGGCGAGCTCATGCGCGGAATTTGTAAGCAGGTCCCGGACAATGATTTAAGGTTTGGACCTGCTGATTTGCTGTTTCCAGTCACAGCCCAGAGCCCTGTATGGACAATCAACACAGGGCTCTGTACAGATGGAATGATCTCTGTGTTTCTTCTCCCTGCAAAGCAGGGTGAGGAAACACGAGATCTTTAGTAAAAAGCAGCACACTTAACACAAATTAACAATTGTTAGGCACATATTTAGCCCCTTAAGTACCTGAGATGTTAACCCCTTCCCAGACAGTGTCATTAATACAGTGATTTTTAAGTCGCTGATCTCCACTAGGGATGGGCCCGGTGTTCGATTCGAACGCATGTTTGAACCGAACATCGGGCGTTCGCCCGTTCGGCGAGCCCAGAATTATTTGGGCCGCTCGCATCACATTCGTGTGATGCGAGCGGCCCGCAATGCATTGCACCAGTCGCAGTGCAATGCTGGCTGATGATTGGCCAAGCATGCACTTTGACCCCGCATGCTTGGCCAATCACAGCGCCGGCAGCGAGGAGAGCCATAATTGGCTACAGGCAGGATGCCTGTAGCCAATTAGAGCTCAGGGGCTTTAGTACACGCCCCACGGTATAAGAGGGCGCGGCGGCCTCGCATATTGTGTTTCAGTGTCAGCGTGTCAGTGTGCTGCTGACTGCTGACATTATGTGCTGTATTTCTGGGGATTTGTGTGTGCGTGCTGTTAGTACAGCATTGCAGGATCACATCTGGGGGGTGTCTATAGGTTGCCTGTAAAGGGGGCAGGTTTCCTGTGCTTAGAAATAGCTTAGAAAAAAGCTATTTAAAATCACTCGCGGCTATTGCTGGCTAATGAATTGATGGCTCCCGTAACACAGAGAACTGTCATTCATTGATTAAAAAAAAAAAAGCATGGGGGTCCCCCCAAATTCAATAACCAGGCCCTTCAGGTCTGGGATGGATATTAAGGGGAACCCCAGCCAAAAAAAATGGCGTGGGGTCCCCCTCAAAATCCATACCAGACCCTTATCCGAGCACGCAACCTGGCAGGCCGCAGGAAAAGAGGGGGACGAGAGCGCACCCCCTCCCGCCTGAACCGTACCAGGCCACATGCCCTCAACATTGGGAGGATGCTTTGGGGGTCTGAGACCCCCAAAGCACCTTGTCCCCATGTTGATGAGGACAAGGGCCTCTTCCCCACAACCCTGGCCGGTGGTTGTGGGGGTCTGCGGGCGGGGGGCTTATCGGAATCTGGAAGCCCCCTTTAACAAGGGGACCCCCAGATCCCACCCCTCGTGTGAAATGGTAAGGGGGTACAAAAGTACCCCTACCATTTCACCAAAAAAGTGTCAAAAATTGTAAAAATGACAGGAGACGGTCTTTGACAATTCCTTTATTAAATCTTCTTTCTTCTTTCTTCTGGTCTTCCTTTCTTCATCCTTCGGTTTCTTCATCTTCTCCTTCCGGCATCTTCTTCCATCATCTTCTTCCTCCGATCCCCTTCTTCTTGCGCTGGTCTTCTCGTCCTTCTCGTCCGGCATCTTCTTCCATGGCGTCGGTGTCTCTGACGCACGGGGACGTCATGGGGAATTCCCTATGGCTTTCCCCATGACGTCAGAGGGGGGCTGGGTCACCAGGTGCCCTCCGTTATAAAAGACCTGTCAGACGGAGCGAAGCCAGTGCAAGAAGAAGCGGATCGGAGGAAGAAGAAGATGGAAGAAGAAGATGGAAGAAGATGACGGAAGGATAAGAGGAAGAAACCGAAGGATGAAGAAAGAAGATTTTAATAAAGGAATTGTCAAAGACCGTCTCCTGTCATTTTTACAATTTTTGACACATTTTATTGGTGAAATGGTAGGGGTACATTTGTACCCCCTTACCATTTCACACAGGGGGGGGGGCGGGATCTGGGGGTCCCCTTGTTAAAGGGGGCTTCCAGATTCCGATAAGCCCCCGCCCGCAGACCCCCACAACCACCGGCCAGGGTTGTGGGGAAGAGGCCCTTGTCCTCATCAACATCCCCCAAAGCATCCTCCCAATGTTGAGGGCATGTGGCCTGGTACGGTTCAGGCGGGAGGGGGGGGCGCTCTCGTCCCTCCCTCTTTTCCTGCGGCCTGCCAGGTTGCGTGCTCGGATAAGGGTCTGGTATGGATTTTGAGGGGGACCGCACACCATTTTTTTTTGGCTGGGGTTCCCCTTAAAATCCATCCCAGACCTCAAGGGTCTGGTATGGATTTTGAGGGGGACCCTACGCCATTTTTTTTTTTTTTGGCTGGGGTTCCCCTTAATATCCATCCCAGACCTGAAGGGCCTGGTTATTGAATTTGGGGGGACCCCCACGCTTTTTTTTTTTAATTTTTTTAATTTTTTATCAATGACTTTTTTTTATGAATGACTTTCAATAAATGACTGTTCTCTGTGTTACGGGAGCCGTCAATTCACATTAGCCGCGAGCGATTTTAAATAGCTTTTTTTCTTGCAAAAATGACACTTTTTGCAGGGACAGTTCTAAGCACAGAAAACATGGCATACTATAGACACCCCCCAGGTACGAAATTTAAAGGAATATTACACTTTTATAGTTTCAATTTAAGCATTATTAAAATCACTGCTCCTGAAAAAACGTCCGTTATATATATATATATTCAAATATTCTTAAAAAATTTAATTTTCAGCAATTATTTTATTTTATTTTTTTACAAATATATGATCCTTCTGAATTGTAGATTTACTAATCTCTTTGATTTCTATCTAGTGTTCATTCTTTTTTATTCTCCATAGCCATGCTTCTTCTATTAATCGATCTACCATATTCTTTTCCCCCAAGATTATAAGCTATTATTTATTCGATTTTACACCCGTATGGCCATACGTTTACACGGTGCATAACAAGTAGTCCGTCTTTTGACATTTTAAATGCAAATGACATGCACACATAGAAGGTGAATTTGCATATTTGCCTATTTAGGCAGTGGGGAACAGATGCTGGGCAGTGACACTGTCAAGCGCTGGTCCAGATGCACTTTTCCCTGGCAGAGGGTTTGTGCAGGAACATCACCGCCTTTCAAGGTCATCCATGACGGTTCTGTCTTCCATCAGGAATTCCTCACCTGATTAGAAATGACCTGCATGGCAGATTACAACTCATCACTTCCTGTTTGTTAAAAAAAAAAAATGACATTTATTTTGACTATTCCATTTCGCAATACGGGGGAGAGTGCAAATTATCTAAAGACAGCGGCCTTTATTTACATTATAGAGAATTGTCCTTCCCATCCTTCATCAGGGCCATCTATTTTCTCTTAGAATGAGGAGGCAGCTGTCCAGGATGTCCTTGTGGACTGGCAACTTCTAGGTATCTTTTCTCATTTACTGTTCACTACGTGACTTTTTTACTCACATTAAGGTTGTAAAGATGTGTTCTTGGAAATATGTATGTTTTCAAGTGCTGAAAACATCACAATGTTTGCCGCAAGGGCTTGTTCACACTAACATATAGACTGTATTGTCAAAAGTATTGGGACACCTGCCTTTACACGCACATGAACTTTAACTACTTGCTAACCGGGCACTTAAACCCCCTTTCCTGCCCAGGCCAATTTTCAGCTTTCAGCGCTGTCACACTTTGAATGACAATTGCGCGGTCATGCAATGCTGTACCCAAATTACATTTTTATAATTTTTTTTCACACAAATAGAGCTTTGACGGTATTTAATCACTACTGAGGTTTTTTATTTTTTTCTAAACAAACAAAAAAGAGGGAAAAAAATAAACAATAAAAAATAAAACATGTTTCATAGTTTGTTAAAATTTTGCAAACAGGTAATTTTTCTCCTTCATTGATAAGCTGATGAGGCTGCACTGATCGGCACTGATAAGGTTGCACTGATGGCCACTGATGAGGTGGCATTGATGGGCCCTGATAGGTGGCACTGATGGGTGGCACTGATGGGTAGCACTGATGGATGTCACTGATGGGTGTCACTGATAGGTAGCACTGATAGGTAGCATTGATAGATGGCACTGATGGGCACTGGTAGGTGGCACTGATGGGTGGTACTGGGGGCACTGGTAGGTGGCGCTGTTGGGCACTGGTAGGCGACACTGTTATGCACTGGTAGGTGGCACTGGCAAGTGGCACTGGTGGGCACAGATGACTTCGCGGCTGCTCTCCTTCAAAGCTACCGGTGCTCAGCTTTTTTTTTTCTCCTCACGCCATCAGCACGAGGAGAAAAAATAGCAGATTACCGGCTCTGTTTACATCACATGATTAGCTGTCATTGGCTGACAGCTGATCACGTAGTAAGGGGTCGGGATCGACACAGGTCGCTCGAGTCACGTCTATTGACGCCTCCCGTGCTCGAGTAGGTCCGCGCTGTAGCCATCGTTCGGCTATAGCGCAGACAGGAAGAGGTTAAGGGCATCCGTAGGGTTCAATATTGAGTTGGCCCACCCTTTGCAGCTATAACAGCTTCAATTCTTCTGGGAAGGCTGTCCACAAGGTTTAGGATTGTGTCTATGGGAATGTTTGACCATTCTTCCAGAAGCGCATTTGTGAGGTCAGGCACTGATGTGGATGAGAAGGCCTGGCTCGCAGTCTCCGCTCTAATTCGCCCCAAAGGTGTTCTATCGGGTTGGGGTCAGGACAGTCAAGTTCCTCCACCCCAAACTCGCTCATCCATGTCTTTATAGACCTTGCTTTGTGTCATGACCCTTGTCCTAAATTATCATAGTTTTCTGTAAATATAAAGGTTTTTTTTTGCTTCATATGGAGTGGGGGAATGACAAAATCTTTTTTATTACTGTCTGTGTCCCCTTTGGGAACATTTCTTCTCACTTCCTGTAACTTCATCAGGACAGAAAGTGAGAGAATTCTGATAAAGGGGGGGGGGTGCTGATAGCAGTAAAACCTTAACAGAGCTTCTGACTCTTCCCCTCCTCATCTAAAAAATGAAAACACATTTTCGCAGGATTTGGTCTGAAAGGTGGACTAAGATATACAAATGCCTTTAATATGCATCTGTATGCCTTAAATCAAGGCTTACATGAGATTTGTGATTCTATGACTGTAAATGAAGCTTTTCTGTAGCATACTGAAGAGGAAGTATATTTAATCCCGAACCAAGGCTTTCCTGGACTGTCGTGCAGAGCCTGGAAATTATCAACACATCTTCCCGGAGTGTTTACAGAGAAACATTTCTAGGGTGAGCTCTAAGTGCTTTCGCAGTATAAGACGCGGTGAAGGGAAGGATGGAAGCAGCAATTTTCAATGGATTTCTATGGTCACAGCTACGTTTTTCGAAACCATTTTTCATCTCTTGGGTGGGTTTTATTTTCCATTCTCACTCTGCCAAAGGCAAAATGTTCTGTTTGTCCATGACTGCAGGTGTTGTTTTTTTCATTTGGGGGAGCGGATTCTACAGCCACCCAGACTGTGAAGAGATTTTCCTTAGATAAACAAGATTCTTCTTACGGCAGCGAGGTGGCAGTTTTCCAGCAAGACCATCACACAGAGCTTAGTGTGTGGAAGTTCAGAGTACCGCTGCTGCCGCTTTACACCCAGCTATGTCAATGATGAGGTCATGTGACCATGTGACAGTTATTTGACTCGCTGCACCATGCTCAGGACTCAGCAGGCTACAGCAACACCCAGTGGTTATCTAACAGTCTGTATATATACAGTCATGCTCAAAAGTTTGCATATTTTGTGACATTTCGGCATTAATATTGAAAATATGACTGATCATGCCAAAAAACTGTCTTATATTTAAGGACACATGAAGCCATTTATTATCACATCGTTTTTTTGGATCCTTTTTAAATCATAATAATAAAATAAATCACCCAAATGGCCCTGATCAAAAGTTTACATACCCTGGAATGTTTGGACTTGGTACAGACACAGAAGGTGGCACACACAGGTTAAAATGGCAATTAAAGGTTATTTTCCCACATTTGTGGCTTTTTAAATCACAATAGGTGTCTGTGCATAAATAGTCAATGAGTTTGTTTGCTCTCACATGGATACACAAGCAGGCTAGACACTGAGCCATGAGGAGGTAGAAAAGAACAGTCAAAAGACCTGCGTGACAAGGTATATGAAACTTTACAAAGATGGAAAGGTATATAAAAAGATATCCAAAGCCTTGAATATGCCAGTTAGTACTGTTTAAATAACCCTGGACTTAATATCTATATTCCTTACTCCCTTGTCCCCTCTATCCCTACTCTTCTTTTTCCTTTCCCTTTATATGTTGCAGTGCTACACGATCACCTGAATCATAATCTCTAATCTCATCAGACCGATAGTGTGGCACACACCGAGCTTCCTCCTCAGAGAAAACGCGTTTAGCACAGCAACAAAAGCCCTAGCTTGTTTGCAATAGGTGGACGCCACTCGTTGAGTGGATAGTGGCGCTCACCTACCCTTAAGTCAGGTTAGACGTTGTAGCTATTCAGGCTTATGTATCAAACTAAATCTATCGAAGCTCACAAATTGTCTAAACCATGAGATGATATGTTACCAGTATTGCAATGATGTCTATTTCTATTTTTGTGTTTTTGAATGACATAACTGTCTACTGTACGTTTTTTCTTTCTCAATAAAATAAGATAGAATTAAATAACCCAGGATCGGTAGGCAGAGCTGTAGTCTTCATCGGTGGCTGGCTGCTTGAACCCAGAAGAGGAAGCTGGATTCCGATGATTGAGGAGGACCAAGAGTGCTGCACCCGATAAGCAGATTGCAGTAGAATAATGTCAGATTTGTTGGGAAGGTGAGTGTCTGAATCCAGGACAACACTACATGACAAGTAAAAAGAAAATCAGAGGAGCGACGAAATTTCCTCTAGTCTGTCAGGTTTTATTTCTGTCCGTTGCCCTTTTTGGAGATTTTTGTCGCTTTCGCCCCTTTTAATACCATAAAAGAAATGGGTGCAGGTGTCACTGGGACAGGAAGGCATAGACAGCAGTAAAAGCATTGGCAGAATTTCTAATGCCACGTACACACGATCGGAATTCTCCTCGGAAAAAACTCTGACGGTTTTTCCAACGGAATTCCGACGGAATTCCGCTCAAGCTGTGTTGCCTACACACGATCACACCAAATTCCGATGGTCAATAACACAGCGGCATAAAACACGTTCGACAGCACTATAAAAGGGAAGTTTAATGCTTCCGAGCATGCGTCGAATTGTTTCCGAGCATGCGTCGGAATTTTGCGTGTCGGAATTGCATACACACGATCGGAAAATCCGATAGAAAGGTTTTCCGAAAAATTGAGAACAGGTTCTCAATTCAAAGTCCGTCGGAAATTCCGACAGAAAAAGACCGTTGGGCATACACACGGTCGGAAAATCAGATGAAAAGCTCCCATCGGACTGTTTCCATCGGAAATTCCGACCGTGTGTACGCCACATAACCCTTCCACGTTCTAAAGGCAGTCATACCATAGTTTGATTTTCTCATTTAGATCACATACTAAACAAGAGAAAGTCAATCAATTCCTCTAACAGGGTGGATGACAGAATCTCCACTGTTGGCTATTGTATTTAGGTAGCCATGGCATCAGCACCGGAATACAATGGCACTGCCAGATGGTGGTTGCAGTCTCTGTTCCGTCAATTATTTTCCATACGGCTCAGTCTATTTTTAAATACATTTTTGTCAGCTAATGCAGCAGAAATCGTCCAAAATTGGAGCCGTCTGTGGGCAGCCATAACAATGTGTTTTGCTTTTTTCTATGCACCAGTTGGTAAGATTTCTCATCACTTCCTCTTCTGATAGGAAGCAAGGGTAAATCTCCCAGTAAATAAAACAGTAATAAATCATTCACTGATGCTCTAAGCTTTCCCAGTTCTATCTAAACTAATAAAGCATTTTAGCTGGAATTTGGCTTTAACATAGGAAAAAAAAAAAATTTCTTGCGTAGGGTATAATATTAGGGATTAAAAAAAATCTATTTTATACTTTTTCCCTTTAAAATCTGTGCATTGTGCACATATCACCTGCTTCCCATGTATGCACCCACATCCTAGCCATGGGTGCATGTCCCATGTAACAAAGCTCGTTCTTACTGGACTACCTATCCCAGGATCCTCCCCTAAGGGTCAATACAGGAACACCCCTGAGAGACCCCCCAGCCTGGCATACCCAGCACCACCCAGTAGTCATTACATACTTTTTTCAAGCCTTATGGCAAATGACCCCAATATCAGCTAAGACCAGCACCCGTTCATTTCCAGAAAATGCTCCCATCTTGAGGTTAGGAGAGGGAAGAGTCCAAACAACAAAAGCCTTTTAACTCTTTACTGAAACGCAGCTCATTTAAATATATGCACCCTTTCAGTCATCCCAATGGTGAAGGCACATTTCTTAGTGGCAAACAGAGGACATGAAAGATGAGAGTTGAGGAGCAGCTCATACCTTTATGGTTTTCCAGAGTCCTACATCCAGTTCCACAGAGATGTAAGTAGTCCTGTCAGTCTTGGACCTATCCTTCCTTGCTACAGGGATGACATTTTTGCATGTATTGGTCCTTGTACTTCTTCCCATGACCAACTCCCTGGGCAGACCACCACCAAACTATTTATACAGACCCAAGATACACTACACTGGTAGGGCAGGCAGGCACTTCCGCACTATCTATGGTACAACCCATTCACTACTCTGGGGACCTCTAGCATCTACCTCGATACCTACACTGCCCACTGTTTACTACAAGATTCCCAACCCTAACTATGGAAAAATCTAGTGGCCAATTTGGGAAACTGCACTGAGCACCTCTGTGCCCTACCCTGCAGTCTCTATTAGAGGTAACATGAGGCACAGAGGCATGGAGTGCCTAAGGTGAGACTCTGACATGCTGAAATTTGAAGGTGTCAATTGTCAAAAGTGTGGCCCTAGCTCTGGTGGATATGGGGAATTGGGAACCAGCCAGGTCACAAAAGGTGGCAGGGGAGAGCCAAACCAGCAGGCAAATGGGTTGCCAGGGCACAAGCCAGAGTCAACAACAGGCAGGCTGGTACAGTACATAGAAGGACAAGCAGGTGCTGTGTGTTGTTAAGGGTACAGGTCGAAATCAGCAACAGGAAGCAAACAAGGGTCACTTTAATAGGTAGGTTTGTAGTCGAAAGTAAAGGCTAGAATCACCAACAGATGGAAGCAAGAGAACAGTCGATTTGGTAACAAAAATAGAATCAGGATAGCATGTCACAGGTTGCAGAGCATTGCTGAAGACTATTTAGGATTGAGTCTATCCAGAGCTCAGGTTGAATGGCAATAAGAGTGCACAAAAGTCTGCGTACATGACATAAATTGCACTGGAAAACACATGCACCAGTGTGCAGAAACACACACCCAGCAGGAAAAATAACTGAAATGTCATGCACTGTCGCAGGAGACAATTTAGAAACACCGGCTTGCAGTTTGGCACAACCTGTTTAAAAATGTTATCCCTTAGTATGAGTCGGAATTTGCACATCCTAGGGTGAAAATACAGCTCTGACTGCAATGCTAGAGATGAGGTCAGTACAGCAGCTGAAGCTACATTTTCATTCTTAGCCACTTGGACTTTGAATTACAAAGCCTTCAAAGGGAGGATTAGGAACACAAAAAAGTGGGCAGCAACTGCTAAAATATCAAGGTGTTCAGGAATCACGACAAGGAATTCACACTCTTTGAGCATCAAAGACATTATATAAAGGGGAAAAATAGCACTGGATCCCCAAAAAATTATTTTTGGTATTGCTAATGTAAAGTATTGATGTTGATGTACTGTAAGTAATCCGGGTTCCTGGGCTTCAACACTGTGGAGGATCTTCACGGTCTTCTTGGCTTGTAGTTTAATGTAACAAAACTTTAAATCTGCCACATCAGCTTCTGACAAGACCTGTGCTTGTAATCACACTGGCCAAATGTACCATTAAAAGCCATGCTCACCTCTAGTCCATTCACATTGTCAAGGGGCATTTTGAGATCCCTGAAACTCTTTGGATTGTCCCCCTGACTTTTATTGATATAAAGTCATATTTGGACCTTTTACCAGTGGTTTGACACGTCAATGTACATTTTTATTATATAGGAAGCCATGGGCTGACCAGACCACCAGTCATGGGCTAACCAAAACACCAGTCATGGGCTGACCAGACCACCAGTCATGGGTGGACCAGACCACCATTCATGGGCGGACCAGACCACCATTCATGGGCGGACCAGACCACCATTCATGGGCTGACCAGACCACCAGTCATGGGCTGACCAGACCACCAGTCATGGGCTAACCAGACCACCAGTCATGGGCTGACCAGACCACCATTCATGGGCGGACCAGACCACCAGTCATGGGCTAACCAAAACACCAGTCATCGGCTGACCAGACCACCAGTCAAAAACTGTAACTAAAATATTATCATTGGATGGACTGATCTTTTAAATGTCTACATAATAATGCGGTGCTGCTTAAACACAGGAAATAAATAAGAGTTGATTATTTGTCATGTAATTCCCTCTCCTACAAATCACTAAGGAGGTATTTTCCCATTCCCAAGGGCCAAGAATATCCGGAGATTGTTTGTCACAACATCAGTGAACAAATACATCTGACAAATCATGTTTATTCTATACAGTAGTGAGCAGTGGTTTAATTCACATTTATTGTTCTATCCCACACTCACGGGGACAGACGGGTATAAACAGCTTATCTATTATGGGTGCACTGTGTACAACCGTCTTAGGATAATTGGACTTTTTTTTCCACTTGCTTAAACAAAAACACTGGGGATTTCTCCAAAGAATGAAACAATTATCCAATCACATAATTAAACATCTTCTCGTTTTCTCTTGGGTGCTTATCAGACCAAATGCAGCTTTCTCCAGCTAGATTGGTTGGCGTTTAAGAAAGGAACACAGATGCAGTATGTTTTATATCAATGCCCCACGGAGCTCTGATTTAGAGGCTGTCAAATCATCTATGGCACTTTTTCTTCGAGATTTCTTTCCCTCTCTTCATCTATAAGACTTGCTATACAAATATGTAAAAATCTGTCTTCTAAATGAGATGGAAAATGATTCTGTGTACTATGCAGAATACTAATGGCCGACATGATCACAATGAAGAGTATTCAAGCATTGCAGGCAGCGGCAGGACCTGGGTCTTACCATTCACTAGGAGAGCCGTGACACTGATAACAAATACATGTCTTTGCATCTACTAGAGCTTCCTCCTGACCCCCCAGAGGACATCCATATCCTTTAAGGATGAGATCAAACCATTCATTTCGATCCCTGACAACAACAAAGATTCACGTTTCTCTTTTGTAATTGACAGAAAAATTGGTGCTATTAATACCTATTTTATACAAGCATATTTTTTTTATTTAAGAAATATTATTTTTTTGCCACAGTTTTGACAAATCCTTGTATATCATCATATGACAGGAGAAGGGGGGGCGAGCGGGGGAGATATGATGTCATCCCGCAGCTCGCCTCCCCCTTGTCACACCCTCCTCCTCTCCTGGCGTCCTGGTTCCCAGGTGCCCGTCGGCTGCGGGGCGCCTTCAGCGGCGGCCTGGGTTGCCATGGATGGGCTTGGTAGGCAGAGAATGCATCCGCTCCTCCCACCACCACCAACGGCCGTCCCTGAATGTCCCTGCATGTAGCACAGAATATCAGCGGCCGGCCCTGCATGTCGGAACTCGTGACGGCAGCCGGCCCTCCATGTCACAGCCAGATATGCGGCCCGGAGGCCACCGGCCCACTGGGCAAACGCAAAGTCTGCCCTATGGCCAGTCTGGGTCTGCCCACCTGTGTTCATATCATTGCAAGGCTGAAGCAACGTCAAAACCTCACTTCCGCCCATAGCTCTTAAAGGGCCATATTTTTTGTATTTTTTTAAATGACAACATGTTTTTTTATTATTATTGCATTTTAGTATGAGTATGAGATCTGAGGTCTTTTTGACCCCAGATCTCATATTTAAGAGGTCCTGTCATGCTTTTTTTTCTATTACAAGGGATGTTTACTAATAAAGGTGACACATTTTTTTTTTAAAGAACAGTGTAAAAAGAAAAAATTTAAAGTTAAAAAATAAGAAAGAAAACGCGCCCCGACGAGCTCGCGTGCAGAAGCGGACGCATACGTAAGTAGCACCCGCATATGAAAAGGGTGTTCAAACCACACATGTGAGGTATTGCCGCGATCGGTAGCACAAGAGCAATAATTCTAGCCATAGACCTCCTCTGTAACTCAAAACATGCAACCTGTAAAAAAATGTAAACGTCGTCTATTGAGATTTTTAAGGGTAAAAGTTTGTCGCCATTCCACGAGCAGGCGCAATTTTGAAGCGTGACATTTTGGGTATCAATTTACCCAGCGTAACATTATCTTTCACAATATAAAAAAAAATTGGGCTTTCTTTACTGTTGTCTTATTTTTTAATTCAAAAAAGTGTATTTTTATAAAAAAAAGTGCGCTTGTAAGACCGCTGTGCAAATACAGTGTGACAGAAAGTATTACAACAACCGCCATTTTATACTCTAAGGTGTTAGAAAAAAAATTTATAATGTTTGGGGGTGTTCTAAGTAATTTTGTAGCAAAAAAAATGATTTTAACTTGTAAACAACACCTTTGTAATAAACCTTTGTACTTGTAATAAACACCTTTTTTACTTTGGTAATGCACCAGGGGTTTACAAATAAAAAACTGTAAAGTTGTGACCGTACGATCTATTAATGTGCTCAGAGGGATATAGTCAGAGACATGATCTTCATTACACAAGACCTCCGGAGCACGAGCTATGAGAACCATCCATTTCTAGATGGTGGGTGTCTTAAATATACAGTATAGATTTGTTTTACATTGTCTCTTTTATAGTTATTAATGCATCAATAAATTTGTCTGGTTGGCATTTTTTGTTTCGCTTGGCTCTGCTCGATACTGATAAGGTCTGTGTATGTTTCTCCACATATTTAATATCTGATAAGCGGCCACTGTAAGCTTTTAAAGATGACAGGGTTACATTGAGGTCATGGAGAATACACAAAGGATATATTCTTACTTTAGATTTACATTGTTTGAATAACATTTTTCATAAGAGAAGACATAGATGAGAAGTTATTAAAAATAAACACAAAAGATCCTTTGATTTTCTTGTTTCAAACACAAAATTGTCTTCCTACAAGGGAAAGCCTTTAAAGAAATGTTTTATATTAAGGTGTATTATTCAGAACTGCAATGTAATCCAAGCATTTATATTAAAAGGGCAACAAGGGCATTTGCCCCAGGCCCACCATAACAGGATGTCCACTAGGAGATCAGTAACATGCATCTGCAATATGCATTACCCTATAAGCATACACGTGAATTTGCCCTTGGGGTTGGTTTAAATTGGACTGGCGGCTGTGGAGAAGGAACCCCAGTTTTAAAGCTGACCATTTAGATAAATGTAGCACTACCCTCATAGGGGCTGCAAGTGCAATGGTTCCCCACTGCTGCACAGCCAGTCACTTAGCATTTCCTTCTTTCATCCAGACACAGAAATCAGTCTTTGGCTTGTTTTCTGTTGTTTTATTAGGGTATTATAACTTAGATGGGGTAAGGGATTATGGGATGCCCAGTGTGACAACAGTTTAACTTAAAGCGGAGGTCCAGCTGAATTTTTTTTTTTTGAAAGTCAGCAGCTATAAACACTGTAGCTGCTGACTTTTATTAAGCACACTTACCAGGGTGCATGCGATGTTGGCAGCCCGAGGCCAATCTGTCCATCGGATCGGTGCCGCCATTCGAACTAGGGAAGCAGGCAGTGGGCTGTGTTCTGGGACACACACAGTTCCCAGAACACAGCGCGCCCCATTCCCCAGAAGACAACGCGAAGGAGGAGAGAAGACCGAAGATCAGCGCGGAGTAGGAAGTGGCAGATTAGGACGATCTGCCTAGCAACAGCCATTTCTGGTAAGTAAAACATTTTTAGCAGCATTTTTTTGTATTTTTTTTTCTAGGGTCATATGACGTCTTTGACTTTTAGTGGGAATATCTGAATGATGCCTGCAGCTACAGGCATCATTCAGATATCCTTGTTTTCAGTCGGCGATTCTGTGCACCATAATATCAATCATAGAGGTAGTTCCGCTGCTTGATCATTCTTACATGCGACGGGAGTGGACATTCCCCCTCCCGCCGCCATCTTGTGCTTCTCTGGTCTCTTCCATGCCATCGAGGACCCTGAGAAAGAACCAACCACTGCCGGATGACAACCATAGAGATTTCTGGTGACCAGATGGTCATCAGTCATCTCTATGACCGTCGGAGGCCTGGGCGCGAGGTTATGATGTCACGTTCGGGCCGCGGTTGTAAACAAAGCCACAATTGCGGCTGATAAGCATGAGATCGTTTTTTTCAATCTCAAGCTTTCCAGCCTGGAGGAGAGATGTGGGTTCTTATTGACCCCGCATCTTTCCATAAAGAGGACCTGTCACAAACCATTCCTATTACAAGGGATGTTTACATTCCTTGTAATATAAATAAAAGTAATCCAAAAAAAAAAAGTGTAAAAAAAAAAATATATTTAAAATGCCCCTGTCCCCGGTAGCTCGTGCTCAGAAGCGAACGCACACATAAGTCCCGCCCTCATATGTAAATTCTGTTCAAACCGCATATGTGAGGTATTGCCGCGTGTGTTAGTGCGCAAGCAACAATTCTAGCACTAAAGCTCCTCTGTAACTCTAAACTGTAAAAAATTTGAAAGCGTCGCCTATGGAGATTTTTAAGTACCGATGCCATTCCATGAGTGTGCACAATTTTAAAGCGTGACATGTTGGGTATCTATTTACTCGGCATAACATCATCTTTCACATTATACAAAAAAATTGGGCTAACTCCTACTATTTTGTTATTTTTTAATTCATGAAACAGTTTTCTGTATAGATCCCTGATATCTCACCAAGGCCACCCACCCCCTCAGCAGCACTGCCAGTGTCCTGTCGGGAAAGGTCCCCTGTCGGATAGTGTCCGCCCTGTACTGTGCAGGCGCAGCACTTGCGCAGTATGGAGAACAAAGGAGACGCCGAAAGTCTCCGAATATGAACAGCTGTTCATCAGCTGTACACGGCGCCTGCGCAATTAAGACTACATTGTGCCACACGCTCCCGCACGCTCCCCATCGTATGAGCTCTGCCCATCATGCTGCCTCTTCTGTATGCATCTGACCCTACACCCACCCCTTGCAGAGTTGCACGATCATCGGAAGCATGCGGGAATGTGTCGCACAATGTAGTCTTAATTGCGCAGGCGCCGTGTACAGATGATGAACAGCTGTTCATGTTCGGAGACTTTTGGCGTCTCTCTTGGCCTCCATACTGCGCAAGTGCTGCACCTGCGCAGTACAGGGCGGGCACTATCTGACGGGGACCTTTCTCGGAAGAACACCCTATCTCCCCTCTCCTGCCGGCAGCAGTTGCAGATACACAGGGCAATCTTCAGAATTGAGCGTAGGGGAAGGGGCTGGTAAATATGTCATTTGCCAGCCCCTTCCTTTTCTAAGTAAAAACAGTGAGGGATTGCTACTGATCACTAACTGTATTCATTCACAACTGAAGTAGTTGTGTTTACACAATAGTAATTGTGTTTACCATGCTTCAGTTTATGAATGGACAGGAGCCGCAGTTGCAGCTGAGGTTACAGGGTCTGTTTAGATCCCTGATATCTTATGGAAGCCCCCCCCCAATAGTTTTGCAAAAAATAAAAATAAAAAAATATTAAATGACAATGAATTCAACATTAAAATAAAAAAATAATAAAAATAATTAAAAGTCTGTAAAAATTCCGACAAAAATTAGTAATCAGACTAAAATGCCACACCCAAAATGCAGCATAATTTAGTCACACCCACTGTGGCTATGCGGTAGGGGCCCCAGTGCATTTTTTTGCCCAGGGGCCCAGGATGCTGTTAAGGTGGTACTGGCCATGAATACATTTTTTATACAGCTACAAAGGGTATTCCGATGTAGACAGGGAATAAATGGAGAGGTGGGGCTGGCAAGCCCAGAGTTGACCTTTAATATCTGCCGGGAGTTCATTTTCATTCTCTACATTATTTTTTTTATAAGCTAACAGTGGGTGAACGTTACAGAGATTCATAGCTGTAATGGAAAGTATATTGTGGTTTCAGGGAGAATTGAGATATGCTGGCTGAGAGGGCTGTGACAAAAAGCTTTATTTTTTCATTACAAGGTTCAGGCCAGGAAGAGCAAATAGCAGGGAAGGCTGACAAGAGTGGACAGACTGTTTCAGATTAACTTGACAGAAAATATTAATGAGTTTCATCATCTCTTCCTCAAAGCCCATCTTGAAGTGGATGCTGAGCAGCTGTTGAGGCTGACTTGCCAAAGATGAGAAGTCGCTTGCCTAGCCTCTATCCTGACGCTTAACAGCTTGAAACCCAACATTAAAGAGCCCTAAATGATATGTTTCTGAACCGCGTTAGACAAGGAAAATGACTATGTGCCCACCTAGACATTGGTCTATCCTTCTTCATGAAAGACCAGCTTGCTGACAGTAGGTGTTTCATCAACATGTTATCTATCATCTATTCCATTTCTATGCAAAACAAACAGAAAAAAGACAAAAGAGTTATCTGTCTTTGGCAACGTCGTCCATGAAGATTCCCCATAAAAAAAAAACATACATTGCAGCCAAGTTAGCGAGACAAACCTTATCAACCCATCTTCTTATCTACAGCTATTTCCTGAACAGGTCTACAAAAAGAATATATAGAGAATTTTTACTTAATTATAAAATCTTTTATCATGGTCAGTTTTTTCTTTCTATTTCCTGCCGTTTTTGTACTATGCTATGTTAAATCTAAAATATGAGTTACTTTTAACTAAACAATCTCCAGCTCCCGTTCGCAAATGTAAATAGGAAATAAAAATAAAATTACCTATAGCTGTGAAAAACTTGAGACATTTGGCATTATGCTGCATTTTCTATGAAGGCAAATGGGCTTACTGCTATATTACCTGTGTAGCGCCGACACTTTTCTAAAGTGTGCTCTATATATGTAAATTTAGTTTTCCAAAACTGTAACAGAGTTCTGGGGGTTAATTGTATAGGTCTTTTACTTTTGGATAATGATGTTTATTAATGCCACCCTCCTAAAAAAACACCGCTCTGCGCTACAAGAATGTGTTACTAGCAAAACACTGGACTGGTCTTTGGTGTACCTGTCCTGTAATATGTAGATTTGTTGAGTATATAAATAAATAAATAAATAAATAAATATATATATATGTGCAAAAATGCTATATATAAAAAATCAATGAATGAATATATATATATATATATATATATATATATATATATATATATATATATATATATGTGTGCATAGATGTGAAAAAATTATATATACACTCTAAGTAAGGTGACCATATGCTAAAATAAATATTTATAAGTTATATATAGAAAATATAAAAAATATATGGATCAGGTGAGAGTGATAAAAAACAATGAGTGAATCAATAAATGTGAACCATACATATGGTGAAAAGATAATGAATAAATAAAATATAGAAATATGTGTCTAAAGTCCACATAAAAAAGTGCTTGCCAATCTGATCAAGCAAATATGCAGAAATACAACAAGTGACAGTTCCCGGTTGGTGTAGAAAAACAGATCAAAATTGATAATCCTTGAGTGATCCGACCAGCATACACTTTCACCTCGTGCGGGAATCGTCCCCTTATGGGGCTGCACTCACCAGAAAACAACTTTTAGTAAGCCTGTAGTTAAACCAATATGGGCCTTCTCCTCCAACATCAGACCATTAATCTCCACCAGCGCGGTTGTAAGACCAGATTTTCATACCTTCAATCCAGCATCCCTTGATCGATACTCCACCTAGCCCTGGGAGATCTTCTGTGCAGCAGCCGAGGGCTGGAAATACCTGCAAGCGGTGGATCTTTTTTCTTTTTTTAAAAATGGAAAAAAGATCCACCGCTTGCAGGTATTTCCAGCCCTCGGCTGCTGCACAGAAGATCTCCCAGGGCTAGGTGGAGTATTGATCAAGGGATGCTGGATTGAAGGTCTGAAAATCTGGTCTTACAACCGCGCTGGTGGAGATTAATGGTCTGATGTTGGAGGAGAAGGCCCATATTGGTTTAACTACAGGCTTACTAAAAGTTGTTTTCTGGTGAGTGCAGCCCCATAAGGGGACGATTCCCGCACGAGGTGAAAGTGTATGCTGGTCGGATCACTCAAGGATTATCAATTTTGATCTGTTTTTCTACACCAACCGGGAACTGTCACTTGTTGTATTTCTGCATATTTGCTTGATCAGATTGGCAAGCACTTTTTTATGTGGACTTTAGACACATATTTCTATATTTTATTTATTCATTATCTTTTCACCATATGTATGGTTCACATTTATTGATTCACTCATTGTTTTTTATCACTCTCACCTGATCCATATATTTTTTATATTTTCTATATATAACTTATAAATATTTATTTTAGCATATGGTCACCTTACTTAGAGTGTATATATTGATTTTTCACATCTATTTGAGAAATCTTAATAATAGCGCTGCTACAAAATTCTATCTGAGGGGACAAAGCGTAGTCCACCCAATGTTTTTTGTATGCTTTTATAGGTCTTTTACTTTGGCATCAGTTTGGCTGGGCTGTATTGGAGTTCTGCCTGGTCATAGGTGCAGTGAGGCACCTGTGATGCCCTGTACACACGGTCGGATTTTCCGACGCAAAATGTCCTATCGGACAATGTTGTCGGAAATTCCGACCGTGTGTAGGCTCCATCGGACTTTTTCCGTCGGATTTTCCGACGGACAAAGTTTTATCTCCTGCTCTCAAATTTTCCGACAACAAAGTCCTATCGGACTTTTTCTGATCGTGTGTAGCGAATTCCGACGGACAAAGTGCCACGCATGCTCAGATCATATTAAAAGACCAAAGCTATTGGCTACTAGCCTCTACGTAGTCCCGTCGTAGGCAACAAACGTCACCACGTTCAGAATGATCGGATTTTCTGACAACTTTGTCCGACCGTGTGTATGCAACACCAGTGTCGGACAAAATCCGTCGGAAAAAATCTGATGGATTTTGTGGTCCGATTTTCCGACCGTGTGTACGGGGCATGACAGGCTGAGAACCAAGCCTGGTTGGACGTGTTAGGTACCCATCTTTCTCAGAGACAATCAGTGGGCGCGTCTGGCCCCGCTGTGTAGTCTGGGAAGGGGTATTTAAGATGCTGAAGTCACGTGTTCAGGGTTCGGCTTCTGCTTTGATGGTCTGGGGTGGAGATCCGTCTGTTCCCGAGCCTCGGAACTGGCTGGTTCGAGGCCCAGTAGCTGAAGGAGGATTCGGAGGTGTCCCGTGTGCTCTCGGCATTGGACAGACACGGCAAATCGTACAGGCGACCAGGGGAGGACTCTTCAGAGGAGGGCCAAGAAGCTGGCTGCTCGGTAAGAGCCTGGGAAAGGAAGTTGTATGGACACTAGAGAATCCACACTTATCACAGTATCGCCAAGGAGGTTGAAAGATCCAAGTACTGTGGGAAAGGTTCCTAACATCTTCAGTTACAATCTAGTCTGTGGCAGAGACTTTGCAAGTTTTCTGGATCACATGTTGGCTGCTAAATCTATGGTTAGAGGTTTATCCAGCAGTGAAGCGCCCAGTTGCGAGTGGCTACTCTCTGGGCTGTCTAAGATACATTCAATTGATGTCAGCAGTTCTAAGTGCCTGAGTTTTATCACCCGTGCCCTCTATTCCCAATTGAGGCTGTGTTATTGTTGTATGTTACCCCTGCAAATAAAAATCCTCAAAAGGACTTTTGTGTGTCAGCTTCTGAAGTTACTTGGTACTAACCCTGGGAACCCCTAGAAAACGAACGACGAGCTACGAGGAGGTAATTGGTAAGCCCAGAAAATTCAAGGTCGCCCCAAGGGGTTATGGCCGCTGCACCTGTTTTAGGCTACACAAAGTAAATGTAGTAAGCTGTTAAAAATAAATACTGGGAGCTTGCCCATGCGGGACTAAGTGGCATTAGACTCAGTTTACAAAGCTAAACATCTGGGTAAATACTTTTTTTCAAAAAAGTTAAAATATGAGCCTTAAAAAATGACAGAAAGATGGCTAAAATTAAGTTTCAAATCCTTGTGAATTAAGGTTACCATTCGTCTCCATTTGCTGGGAACAGTCCTTGTTGTGTGGGGTCTATGGTTGCCACCTCATCCCTTTAAACCTGAACACATATTAATTACACAGGTTCTGTGGCTAATTAAGGTGGTAATTAAACTCACTTGGTGCCCTATCTGCATTTAATTAGCCTCAGAACCTGTGTAATTCATATGTGTTTGGGTTTAAAGGGATGAGGTGGCAACTCTAGTGGGGTCTATCTTTGAGAAACAGGCATCTGCAGCATTGCCCCAGGAGGTGGGCACCATACAGTTAACATTGCATTGCCTCCAACTCAAGTCCACCGAGAGAGCGAGCAAGAGAGGGTGGCTATGCTTCTATCTACAGTGGGACTATGAAGAACAAACTTAGCCACCCTCTAATTGGAAGTCAAATCACAACAGCAACAAAAAAAAAATGGAATTTGGAGATTTGGAGAAAGCTGAGAGCAAGAGAAGATAGTTTTTAAGTTAGGAATATATACTTGAATGGAAGTAATAGCTTAGTGTCACTTTTGATTATTTAGAGGAAGAAAAGTTAAAACACATACCTGTTTGGTTGAGGAGGATAAATAGGAGCTGTAGTAGGTGATAGAGGAAGTTAGCAGCATTGGAAGAGCATTTCCACTCTGCCACTTAATTAGATTCTCTTCAGGACTATGTCTCTTCAGGACTCTTCAGGACTATGGCTTCTTTAGTAGCTTGTTTTACTCATGTCATGCATGACAGGAGGCTTCAGGAAAACCTACTGCAGGTGCTGTGCAGAGAATCATCAGGGTCGGCTACAATAGCCTGGAAGAGACAGCTTACTCCCAAAATACAATAACATAGGCAAAAAGATGGCAGTGTGGAACCCATTGTACAGCAGCAGAGTGGCGGATTACAGCAGGGCAACGCTGGATTCGCTAATTTTGCAATTATGAGTTTTGAGGATAACCCAGCAAAGGTAAGAAAGGGATTAAAAAACACACAGGAGGGTAAAGTTCCTCTTTGACCAATTGCCGACCAGCCGCTGTCATTATACTGCGGCAGGGCGGCTTGTTCCCACAAATCGCTGTAGGTGTACGTCGGCTCCTTTAAGAGCCACAGCACGCGAGGGGGGGGGCGGTGGGGGACCCGATGCGCGTGGCCAGCGCCCACTTTGTCTGACAGCCACCCATGGGAAAGAGTGTAAACAGACAGATCCCTGTTCTGACAGGGGAGGAGAGAGAGATCTGCTGTTCCTAGAGATTAGGAACAGTGATCTCTCTCCTCCTCCATTCATTCCCACCCCCCCACAGTTAGAAACACCTCCCAGGAAACACATTTAACCCCTTGATCGCCCCCTAGTGTTAACCCATTCCATGCCAGTGACATTTACACAGTAATTCGTGCATTTTTATAGCACTGATCGCTGCATAAATGTCAATGGTCCCAAAAAAGTGTCAAACGTGTCTGATCTGTCCGCTGCAATGTCGCAGTCCCACTAAAAATCGCAGATCGTAGCCATTACTAGTAAACAAAAAAAAAATAATAAAATTGCCATAAATCCATCCCCTATTTTGTAGACACTATAACTTTTGCGCAAACCAATCAATATACACTTATTGCGATTTTTTTTTACCAAAAATGTGTAGAAGAATACATATTGGTTTAAACTGATGAAGACATTTATTTTTTTTGGGGGGGGGGGATATTTATTATAGCAAAAAGTAAAAAATATAGTTTTTTTTTTTCAAAATTGTCGCTTTTTTTGTTTATAGCGCAAAAAAATAAAACCACAGAGGTGATCAAATACCACCAAAAGGAAGCTCTATTTGTGGGAAAAAAAGGACGTTAATTTTGTTTGGGTACAGCGTCGCACGACCGCGCAATTGTCAGTTAAAGCGACGCAGTGCCGTATTGCAAAAAATGGCCTGGTCATTAAGGGTGAAAATCTTCTGGTCTGTAAGTGGTTAAAGTGGTTGTAAACCTCAGACATGAAATATGTACAAAGCATATTCCTCTATAGCAGGGGTTGCCAAGTCACCGATCGCAATCGCCAAGACATTTTGCCAGTCCTTCCCCCAGCCTCTGCCACTCTCATCTTTATTGCAGAGTGGAGAGAGGGAGGCAGCAGAGTACTGTATGGAGGACAGGAGTGGGAGCTGCCTCAGTTAACCTTTCAAGTTAACTAGCAGGTGATTGGTTGCAAGGATGCCGTGTGGTCCTAGCAACCAATCTTCCTGGTAGAGTGCTACCTACACACTGGTGTGTGTTTGCATCACGGGGGTGATGTGAAGGGTGAAAGGACACTGCTGGGGGGCACAGGACACTGCTTTGGGTAACACAGGGCACTACTGTGGGGGAATGGGGGGGCAGAGGACAATGCAATGCTATGGGGGGAGAGGGGCAAAGGACACTATTTGTTGTCGGACTTTCTGCCAACAAATGTTGGCTAGTAGGTTCTCAAATTTTCCACCAACACATGTTTGTTGTCGGACTTTCCGATCGTGTGTACACAAGTTCGTCGGACAAAAGTCCACGCATGCTCGGAATCAAGTACGACCCAGAGATATAACTAGCGTTCTGAATGGAGATATCACATATGTCTTGTATATCACTATGCTCGTAATTGTTGGCCAACATTTGTGTGACCGTGTGTATGCAAGACAAGTTGGAGCCAACATCCACGGTTTTGTTGTTGGAAAGTCCGATCGTGTGTACGGGGCATAAGAGACACTGAGATCTGCAGAGTGTAACTTCATCTCCACACCTGCTCTCTTGAAGCTCAGACAAGTTTATAAATTTTGGACTATGAATGAAAGTGGAGAAGAGAAGGCTGTAAGTAAACAAGTACAACTTATGTAGGAGGAGTTGTTTCATCTCTGTGTATCACCTGAGGCCAGTCACTTCACTGGGTATATGTGGGGGTTTACAACCACTTTAACCTCTTGCCAGCTGAGTGATGCTAATATGCAGTGGCAGGGGTGGGTGGACCTTAATGTCCAGTCTTGCACATGTGCGTCAACGGGGCTCTGAGGTCCTGTGCTGAAAGCACAAACTGCGCACTCCCAGCACACTAACTTCCAGTCACTGCTTGTGATAAAGGAGCCAACAGGACAGCCAATTACAGCTATCACATGAACAGAACACCAACATCCTCCACATGGGCTGACAGGAGGCAGTGAAAAGGGGTTAAATAAATGGCCAAATGGATAAATAAATGGATAAATGGCTGCTATCCAGGCTTAGTGTGGTGTCAGTAATTTGGGAGCTATAGGTGGGTGGATTTTGGATGGCCATGTTGACATTATGCTATATACAAAACCCATGTCATGAAAAGTTTCACTCCTTTGAAACCATACAAACATAAGGTAAATACATCTTCCTCTCAGTTTATAGAAAGAAAGAGACATCCAGAAATATTTGTGACCAGGGAACACACAAAGTTACAGTGGCCTATGGGGTATATAATCAAAATCAGCATTATATATGTGTCTCTATGATATCAGGGCCTGGAATTGAATCCACATCCACTGTATCAGGCAATGTTGCCTCTTGCTGAGCCACCTGGACAGTTCCCTGGAGAATTCCTTGAATGATCCTGCCTTGAACCCTATTTGTCCTGAGCCTTGAACTCTTTGCCCCATGAACTTCCTAATTTAAGCCATGCCTCTGAACTTCCTGTTTGCCAGATTATTGTGCTCTCTCCAGCCAGTATATAGTGTTTGTCTTTCCTGATGCCGTCCGTATCTTTACTACCACTCATTACTGACCCTTGGCTTGTTCTTTGACTACACTTCAGCTTGATCCCAACCTGCAACTACTTGTTACTGACCTTTGGCTTATTTACTGACTATGCTTCTATTTGATCCTTACCTCCTATATCCCCTACTGGACCCCGGCTTGCTCACCTCCTGGTGGGGCGATCCTAAGGACCGTGACCTGGTATTAACACGCAGCTAAACCCATCTCCACCATAAGGAGCTCTGGTGAACACTGGTTAGTAGCGAGCCTGCATTTATCACCATAGGTACTGGTCTCTGAGACTGACCCCTAATCGTGACATATGAAGGTTATTTGATCGATTATACAGAATAACAAGTATTTTTATTGTGTTTTATTTCATAGCTATCATTTTTCAAGTTGTGGACAGTGCTGAAGCTGATTAGATCCATGTGAGCAATGGAGCACATCCACGGTTACTCTAATGCCTCGTACACACGTACGGACTTTTCCCGGCGGACCTAAGTCCAGCGGACAATCCGCTGGACTTTCCCGCTAGGTACGCTGGACTAAAAAGCGAACGGACTTGACCACACACGATCACGCAAAAAGTCCGGCGGTTCACGCGATGACGTACAGCACGTACGACGGGACTAGAAAAAGGAAGCTCGAGATCCCAAACGACACCCTTTGGGCACCGTCAGCTGATCTCGTGTGTATCGCGTGTTAGTTGACGTTTGGTTAGAGACGATTCGCGCTTCTCAGACTTCTGCTTAATTCGTTCGCTTCTGCCGTTCAGTTTGTGCTTGTGAGGTTTGTATCTGGCTTTCAGTGCGTGTGGATCAGTTCCTACCTGTTCTCAGGCCGTTCTGTTCCGCTCGTTCCTGTTTTTCAGGTCGTTCTTCATAGGCCTTGCTGTTCTTCAGTGCGTTCTGTTAAGTTGTTTGTTTGATCAGCCGACCGTTTTGAAGCCATGGAGTGTGGACGTACTCGGGAACGAGTTCGTGCTGTGCAGGGGCTCGGTGTTGCGGTTAACACCTTGGCACGAGCCCAGTCCATGAACAGGGTGAGGAGGAGTTCATGGACCAAGAATTGGTTGCGCCAGCGTGACCAATTCTCGCATATGCCTTTGCTCCGTGAGATCCGTGAGAATAATCCTGATGATTTCAGGAATTATCTCCGGATGACGGACCCCATTTTTCACCGTCTGTTGGCTTCGCTGTCCCCTTATATTACCAGGCAGAATACCTGCATGCGGCAAGCCATCAGTGCGGAGCAGAGGCTAGTCGCCACGTTGCGTTACTTGGCGACGGGGAGAAGCTTGCAGGACCTCAAGTTCACGACAGGCATCTCCCCCCAGGCTCTGGGGCTCATTATTCCAGAGACCTGTTCTGCCATTATCCACGTCCTGCAGGAGGAATACATTAAGGTAAGTCTTCTCTTTTAAAATTACCTATGTCTTGTATGTTTGCTAATGTAGTGCATCAATGTCATCATTAGCTAATTTCCATGATAGGACTATTCTATGAATGTCCCCTATTCCTTTATTTTTTTTTTTTTGGTTTTTTGTCTAGTATTTTATGGTTGACTTATCGAAATAGCTTTAAGATTGTATTATTTAGTGGGTCACATGCATATTTCCTTGCACCAACCTCCCCAGCATGGAAGCTTGGCCCCCTAAACACCCCTAGCCTAGTCACTTTCTTTTTTTAAAAATGTATATTACCAGCTCCATTGTACTGCTTTACTCACCCCCCCTTTCACCCCTTTCACCCCCCTTGACCCTCATTTTTAAATTGATTGCATGTGGTTTTGGTCAGCTTGTAATTAACCCACCCCCCCCACACCCCCTGATAATTAATTGCATGTGGTTTTGGTCAGCTTGTAATTAACCCACCCCCCCCCACACCCCCTGATAATTAATTGCATGTGATTTTGGTCAGCTTGTAATTAACCCCCCCCCCCCCACACCCCGTTAATTAATTGCATGTGGTTTTGGTCAGCTTGTAATTAACCCACCCCCCCACACCCCCTGATAATTAATTGCATGTGATTTTGGTCAGCTTGTAATTAACCCCCACCCCCCCCCCACCCCGTTAATTAATTGCATGTGGTTTTGGTCAGCTTGTAATTAACCCACCCCCCCACACCCCCTGATAATTAATTGCATGTGATTTTGGTCAGCTTGTAATTAACCCACCCCCCCCACACCCCCTGATAATTAATTGCATGTGGTTTTGGTCAGCTTGTAATTAACCCACCCCCCCCCACCCCCACCCCCTGATAATTAATTGCATGTGATTTTGGTCAGCTTGTAATTAACCCCCCCCCCACCCCCCCCCACCACCCCCCCTGATAATTAATTGCATGTGATTTTGGTCAGCTTGTAATTAACCCACCCCCCCCCACACCCCCTGATAATTAATTGCATGTGGTTTTGGTCAGCTTGTAATTAACCCCCCCCCCCCCCCCCCCCCCCCCACCCCCTGATAATTAATTGCATGTGGTTTTGGTCAGCTTGTAATTAACCCCCACCCCCCCCACACCCCGTGATAATTAATTGCATGTGGTTTTGGTCAGCTTGTAATTAACCCCCCCCCCCACCCCCCCCCCCACACCCCCTGATAATTAATTGCATGTGGTTTTGGTCAGCTTGTAATTAACCCACCCCCCCCCCCCACACCCCCTGATAATTAATTGCATGTGGTTTTGGTCAGCTTGTAATTAACCCACCCCCCCCCCACACCCCCTGATAATTAATTGCATGTGGTTTTGGTCAGCTTGTAATTAACCCACCCCCCCCCCCACACCCCCTGATAATTAATTGCATGTGGTTTTGGTCAGCTTGTAATTAACCCACCCCCCCCCCACACCCCCTGATAATTAATTGCATGTGGTTTGTGTCAGCTTGTAATTAACCCCCCCCCCCCCACACACACCTTTAATTAATTGCATGTGTATTGTGTTACCTTACAATTATTTACTCCCCACCCACATCCCCATTATTATCTTCTCTGGTCCATCAGAGGGGTCATCAATCAGAGATTTGTCCCTTTTATCCTTAATCTTTTGGCTTTATTTCAAGGACTTACAAAATAAATACATATGTTCTTCCAAATTGTTTGTTAATTTGTTGCATTTAGTTTGGTGTTTTGCCTGGTTTTTAATTTGAATTGTATCTTTCTGTTTGACTTCACAGTGTCCCTCCACGCCACAGGAATGGCAGACTGTGGCTTCCCAGTTTGCTGCCCGTTGGGACTTTCCCAACTGCGGAGGGGCGATTGACGGCAAACATGTGCGAATTGTGCCCCCACCCCATTCGGGGTCATACTATTGGAATTATAAGGGGTTCCATAGTATCGTGTTGATGGCGGTGGTGTCGGCACAATATGACTTTCTGTATGTGGATGTGGGGAAAAACGGCCGGATGTCGGACGGAGGAGTCTTCAACCACACGGAGTTCGGTCATCGTCTCCAGACTGGTGGGCTGGAGCTGCCACCAGATGAAGATAATGTGGAGGGACTCCCCTTCGTCTTCATTGCCGACGAGGCGTTCGGTCTGGGTGACCATCTGATGAGGCCATTTCCCCAACGATCCCTCACCCCTGAGAGGAGGATTTTTAATTATCGGTTGGCCAGAGCAAGAAGGGTGGTGGAAAATGCCTTTGGTATTATGGCCAACCGTTTCAGATTGCTCCTTACATCCCTACATCTGGCAGAGTACAAACTCAATACTATTATTCTTGCATGCTGTGTCATGCACAATTATTTACGCAAACATTCAGGAACATACTCCTTACCAATTGGCCCTGAGGCCGGAGTGGAAGGCAACATGACAGGGCTGGATAATCGCCCTCTTGGTTCGGCACCACAATCAGCCCAGCAAGTGCGGGACCTTTATTTACAGTATTTTAATGGTAGGGGGGCCATTGAAATGGCAGCAGACCCTTAAACCATCTTTTTGATTTACAAAGAATAAATACAGTTATTTATGTTTGAAATATTGGTAGTTTCGTATTGTTTTGCTTTTAATTTGGCCTGTTTTATATGTTGTCCTAGTGCACATCTTAATAGTGGCAAACTTGTTTTTCGTTTAGTAAATAAGCCCCTTTGTCAATGAACCACAACATGTTTTTGTCAAACTGGTAGTATTTAAAAAGAAGAAGCCACACATTGTTTAATTTGTGCAAACATTTTTTTTTTTTATTCTAGTGCACATCCAAACCTTTTTTATGTTTTTTCTTTTTTTTTTTTTTTTGGTATTTTTGGTTAATTTTTTTTTTTTTTTTTTTTTTTTTTAAAAAAATTTTTTTTTTTTTTTTTTATGTTATCTTTTTTACATTTTTTTGGTGTTTTTCTCACAACATATTTTTTTTATTTTTGAGATTGATTTTTTAAAACAAACATAAAAACATGTTTTAAAATGGTAAAAAATTTAGGCTTAGCATTTGAAATTATTTACACAATGTAAAAGTCCAGAACTTACAAAGTTCAACAGGTAACCCATGAACAGTAGAAGCCAAATTTAGAATATGCACACTAATTTAACTGGAAAATGGGTAATGTCAACATGTGCTATGTTCCATCATGGGGAATCAATGGACGTGTTTTGTGTGTGAAACCCCTTCCCTCTCACCTACTAGCATTAGGGGTTGCAAACACAAAATGCGTCCATTGAGATCCCCTGATGGCACATAGCACATGTTGACATACCGTGTGCATATTAAAAATTTGGCCTCTAAAATTTGTAAAACAGCGCATCAAAAGGGGAATGAAGGACATGATTGATGTTAAGAAATGTAAAAGGGGTCTTTAGATTCTCCCCAAAACATCAATCATGTCCTTCATTCCCTGCTGCATGGTGGCCATCTCCTTCTGCATATTTTCCAGCTGCAGATTCCAGGCCATGATCTGGCCAATAAGCCTGTGGGCACTGTCTGTGGAAAATGGCTCCGCAGCTTGTCCTTCCACAAACAGATCAGCATCACCTAAAAGTTGGGTAGATAAAACACAAGAAAAAAAGTGTCAAAAACATGCAGACCTTAATTAATTAGCTCAATCTGTGTTCTGAGACACTCACTTGGTGGGGTGCAGATTTGATCCACTTCAACGACCTGTTCCGCCACATCCACGCGCGGGCTTGGGCTAACTGCCCAATTAGTCTGGTGAGGCCGGGAGGTCCTCGTAGGTTCGGACTGACGTCTGAGTCTTTTGCCCCCTATGGTAATGGAACACAAAAAGGTACACTTTTAATCACACTGATATTTGAGTGCCAAAATAGGATTAGTAAACATTGTTTAAAAGTCTTGTCCAATTATTAGCAGTTTGTTAGAAGATCCTACTTGAAGACAGAATTGAAATGTCTATCTAATGAAACTCCAATACTTAAACCGCCCTTCAACCCTAAATTTGAACTTCCGCTCATTGGATCCCTGCACCCCTGTGGTGTCTTATTTTCAACCTTTTAGGGGGGAGGGGTTGCAGATACCTGTGTAAGGCAGGTATTTGCACACACGTCCGGCCCTAGACTCCCACAGAAGTATACGCCACATCCCGTCCCACCATGCTGTCTGCTGGGACACACAGGGGTCCCCGAGCTCGCGCGGACCAGTCCTATTGCATTGCGCAACTGGCGCATGCCCAATAGTGACCCGGGAAGTGAAGCCGCAAACATTAATTTCATGATTGCAAGATCAGAGATTGTAGCTGCACCATCCAAGGGACAGGTGAGTGTACTTCTTTGAAAAGTCACCACCTACAGTATTTGGAGATGATGAGCATTTTTTGGGAATTGTGAGCATGAGACCCTGCTTAACATATTTATCCCCCCCCCCCCCACAACAGCCTCTGGAGTCCCTGTGTAAGTTACCCCTAAAACCCTTACTACAGCAGTAATTGTATAGATAGTGACAATAATAAACAACCTTACAACTCCAACAACCCAAAGCCAGGTAAACTCAATAAACGTTATGAAGACAAACTGAACTTTCATCAAATATGCGCAAGTTTCACGTACGAATGGTAATAACATGTGCGCAAGTTTCACGTACGAATGGTAATAACATCTGCGCAAGTTTCACGTACGAATGGTAATAACATGTGCGCAAGTTTCACGTACGAATGGTAATAACATCTGCGCAAGTTTCACGTACGAATGGTAATAACATGTGCGCAAGTTTCACGTACGAATGGTAATAACATGTGCGCAAGTTTCACGGACGAATGGTAATAACATCTGCGCAAGTTTCACGTACGAATGGTAATAACATGTGCGCAAGTTTCACGTACGAATGGTAATAACATCTGCGCAAGTTTCACGTACGAATGGTAATAACATGTGCGCAAGTTTCACGTACGAATGGTAATAACATGTGCGCAAGTTTCACGGACGAATGGTAATAACATGTGCGCAAGTTTCACGGACGAATGGTAATAACATCTGCGCAAGTTTCACGGACGAATGGTAATAACATGTGCGCAAGATTAGACATATCAAGTATAACCATAGTAGCGCACGTGCTTGACTTACTTTTTTTGATGGCTTTTCGAATTCTCCTGTACTGATCGTGCTCCCTGGATTTGATGTCGGACCATCGCTTGCGCAGTTGATCCTTGCCCCTTCGTACGCCGAATTTCTGCTCCAGGGTGCTGACGATTGTAGTGAGAATCTTGTCCTTGCGCAAGTTGGGTCGAGGGTACGGGCCATTTTCCCCGTCGTAATCTTCCCTTTGGAGGATGTCCACCATCTCCACCATCTCTTCAAAGGCCATATTGGTGGCTTTATATCTGCTGCTGGATGCAGATGTGTTCGCTTCTTGGCTTTCCTCCGCGCTACTGGCTGAGAATGTGTCCGCCATATTCATGAATTTATTCACCCACAATGCAACGAGGGGAAGCGGGGCGGGGAATACTCGTCAGGAGGAACGTCATGGGCGGGCGACGCGGAGGACGCAGGCGGACTTCGACGCGTGCGCAGTGTATATAAGGCTGTTTGAGGGCCCCACGTGTTCCCGAACGGAAGTAGCGAGCGCTGTGTACGAAGGTAAGTGTTTTCTAGGATGCATTACTGTGTTATTTTGGGTTTTGGGCCTGCATTTTTTAAGGATATGTGTGTGTTGCTGCCTGTGTGTAGGGGTTGCTGCCTGTGTGTAGGGGTTGCTGCCTGTGTGTAGGGGTTGCTGCCTGTGTGGATGTGTTGCTGCCTGTGTGTAGGGGTTGCTGCCTGTGTGTAGGGGTTGCTGCCTGTGTGTAGGGGTTGCTGCCTGTGTGTAGGGGTTGCTGCCTGTGTGGATGTGTTGCTGCCTGTGTGTAGGGGTTGCTGCCTGTGTGTAGGGGTTGCTGCCTGTGTGTAGGGGTTGCTGCCTGTGTGTAGGGGTTGCTGCCTGTGTGGATGTGTTGCTGCCTGTGTGTAGGTGTTGCTGCCTGTGTGTAGGGGTTGCTGCCTGTGTGTAGGGGTTGCTGCCTGTGTGGATGTGTTGCTGCCTGTGTGTGGGTGTGTTGTGTAATGTTTGGTAAGAAAAACTGGTTGTGCGTTTTAAGTAACATTTGTGTTTTTGGTCTTTTGTATTGCCATTACTAACAAAACAGAAACAAACATGTCAGCACCCCAGTTGAATCCATTCAAGGACCAGCAGTTCATGTCCGAATTCATTGCCCTGTACAGAAAAAATACCAACCTGTGGCAGCTCAAGAACCCTTTATATGGCAATAGGGATGTCCGGAAGGCAACACTGGGGCCACTTGTGGATTTTGTGAAGACTCAAGTCCCCAACGCAAACACCAAGTTTGTGGAAGCCAGAATTGCAAGTTTAAGGCACATGTACAAGCGGGAGCGCAAGAAGATTGAGGAATCAGTCAGATCAGGAGCAGCAGCAGAGGATGTTTATGTACCCAAGCTGTGGTACTACAACCAACTGACTTTTATAGGTGACCAGATGGAACCCAGGCAATCACTGTCCACTCTTCCCTCCACCCTTCCCTCCACTCTTCCCTCCACTCTTCCCTCCACCCCAGCTGAGGCTTCCACGGAAGGAGAAGACCCCTCCACCTTGGAGCAGGCTGATGCGCCCAGCTGGAGCCAGGTATATATTTAGTAGCCTAAATTGTGATTGTGTGAATATTAATGCTGTAAACGTTAAAATGTGAACCAATTAACACCCTGAACTCTGAATTGTGAAAAAAGCTCCCAAAAATTCTGCACACTTCTAAAAAGTGTTGGTGCAACATATCGATACATATATAGTGTATACATACATCCAGTAGTGGCAAAAAAAGCGTTATACAACATTGGTGATCTGCTTGGAAAATGCAGGGGTCCAAATGATAGCCTTTTGGATCTTTTAGAAAATTTAGATGCTCGTTCCTAAGTTTACAATTGGATGATTGAGGAGGCCAGAAACCACAAAACAGGTGTTTGATTGTTGTTTTTATTTGCACACAGGATGAGCTGACCCAGGATGATGCCGGGCCAAGTGGTATGGAGGAGGAGGACATGACCAGCGAGAGCCAGGAGGTGGCTGGGCCCAGCACGAGCCAGAGTGACAGCCAGACCCGATTAAGAAGAAGTCTACCTCAACCCCTGCCCTTACCCCCAAGAAGGCCCAGGAGGATGACCATTGTTGAGGAGGAATCACTCCAACTGATTCGGAAGGCGAGTGCGATTCTCGACAAACCCCCCCTTCCAGAAGAGGCCTATGCCAGCTACTTGTCCAGCAGGTTGCTGGAAATGGAGAGGGGCCAACGGCACCTGTGTGAGGGCCTCATTTCTGATGCAATTAGGGGGGGTTTGAGGGGTGAATTACGAGAATCCACCCGCCTGACACATGAAGGCCCGACACCAACTTCTCTCCTCCTCCTCCTCCTCGTCTTCCTTCTTCTCCTCCTCCTCCTCCTCCTCCTCCTCCTACCACAAGTCAGCCTCCAAGGAAGCGTGCAGGGAAGACTGCAGGGAAGAGTGCAGGGCAGCGTGGTGGGAAGAGTCGGAAGTGATTGCCTGGCTTCAGTCTGGTCTCACAGAAGACACAGGCTGTTGTAGTGCCACAGCTTGGGGACATAGATGTCATCTGCTGCTGTTCCTGGTCTGTCTGATTCCTGGTCAATCTTCTTGTGCTCCCTATATTGGATGAAATGTGCCCAAGCTTAATTTTTGGCTTCACAAACTTGATGTCTGCCGTTGGGGCAAAAAGTCTTCACAAAATCTACAAGTGGCTCCAGTGTTGCCTTCCTATTTTGTTTTGCCTTGTTTGTTTTAACCAGAATAAATGGTCATTTAATTTTCATCAAATAATGATATACGTGCTTGTTATTCAAAAACATAGTTTCTTTAGGAGTAGGCAGGTACATGTCTAAACATTCATTTGACAATACAAGTGTAAAGTGCAACTTCAATGGAACTGCAAGTGCAGTCGCTGGAAAGGTGAGGGTTAAGATCTGAATTAAGGGCAAGCTCTGCTGACTCCACAATTGTATCATGTGTAATAACTAATCCTTTTGATAACCAACAAATAATAAAAAATATCTATATAGAGATATATGTACATATATATATATATATATATATATATATATATATATATATATATTTATACACGTATAGATCTATATATCTATATATATATAATATATATATATATATATATGTAGATATAGATATATATTTTTTTGGGCTTATTGAGAAATATAGATATATTTTTCATTTGGTGATTTGGATATCTATATCTATATCTATATCTATATATATATATATATATATATATATATATAGAGATATATAGATATATATATATATATATATATATATATATATATATACAAATATATAACTTCACTAAAGAATGGTGAAGAAAAAACGTTCGGGAGTACTCTGCGTGAATATACAAGCAGCAAGGCAAAATCATTCTTCAAGTACGATAACATACAAATCCCGCTGTCAGAAAACAAAAAAAAAAAAAAATCAGCAGTGTGACGATTGTGCGAGCTTCAAAACGAAGGCTAGTTTTACCAGACCGAGCGAGTCCGTGACATACTAGCTACTGAGCATGCGTCCTTTTTGGTACGCCGGACCATACTACACACGACCGGATTATCCGCTGGACTGCCAAGTCCAGCGGATAATTTGAAAACAAAACCTGAAACTTTAGTCCGCCGTACTTTGGCCAAAAAAAGTCCGCCGGCGCCCACACACGAGGGGATTATCCGCTGGACTTCGGTTCAGCGGATAATCCCGCGGGATAGTCCCTTCGTGTGTACGCGGCATAAGTGTGATAGACGGGAACAATTACCAACTGTCAGCATTGGGCATCTCATTGAAATACAATGAAAATATCGCAATGGCATCCTGCTTGGTGTGTCAGTGCGCATTATATTTCTGTTCAAGCCTGGATATTTATTGAGCTAAAAAGCTTGCATATATTCAGCATCCATGTAACATAACAGCAGTGTTGGTCATCTTACTTTAAAAAAGTAATTTAGTTAAGTTACAAATTACTTCTCCCAAAAAGTAATTGCGTTAGTAACTCAGTTACTACATTGGACAAGTAATTAGTTACTCAGCAAAGTAACTGACTTTTTTTTTTAAATATTCTATACGTGTAACTAAGGGCGGGTCTAGTATTACTGTAACCAAGGGGCGCATTTATTATTATTGTTATATATCCTGTAACCAAGGGGCTGCTCTATTATTACTCTAACCAAGGGGCAGATCTGTTATAACGTGTAAGCAAGGGGCGGGTCTATTATTATTATATCGTGTAAGGGGCGGATTTCTACAGAAGAGGGCGAATGTTAAATCAATGGGCAGAGCTCGATATATAACAATAATAATAAATGCGCCCCTTGGTTACAGTAATACTAGACCCGCCCCTTAGTTACACGATAGGCGCCCCTTGCAGAGTAGCACGAGCATCATGAGGGTGCGGCATCGCCTCGTACAATTACATGTTAACTGCGCCTGCGCTGTGTAGAGTTCACTCAGAGCTGTTTAGGTTCTGCAATTTTCGGAAGCCCTTCGTGCTGCGCAAACGCTGCGCCTGCGCAGTACAGGGGGTCCTTATCCGGCGGGGGAACTTTTTTGGCAGGACACCGGAATTACACTACTGCCATCTAGTGGTGTTAGATGTAATTGGGGTAACTAAGCCAAAGTAATGGGAACTGAGTTACCATGAGGGGAAAAGTAATCAGTTAGATTACTAGTTACCCTCTAAAGTAACTGAGTTACGTAACTCAGTTTATTTTAATTCAGTTACTTACATCACTGCATAACAGTGATGCCTTGTACACACGGTCGGACATTCCGATCACAAAATCCGTCTGATTTTTTATGACGGATTTTGTCTGAAACTTCTGTTGCACACACACGGTCGGACAAAGTTGTCGGAAAATCCGATCTTTCAGAACGAGGTGACGTACGATGGGACTACTTAGAGCTTTCGTCTCCAAAATTCTTCTGAGCATGCGTGGCACTTTAAATAAAGACAATTTTTCAGTTGCCAAATTTCATAGGTGGGTAGCAGCGATGGCCAGTCCATAAGGGGCGCAGAGGCGCTGCCCCCCTAATCTCTTTGCGCTGTCCCCTAATCTCCATGCTGGGTGCCGGATGCATAGATTTCTACAAGTTTATTTTATTTTTTTGAAGCACATGATAAGAGCCTGAGGCTTTAATTGGCTTCAAAAAGGGTGTGCAAGGGTGTGACATTAGCGAATGGGTGGGGTGGTTGCCACCCACTTGTGACATTAGCGAATCAACATTCGCTTTTGTCTTTCTGACCTGGATGGGGTAAGAGCAGGGCTGGCGGGCTGGATGGCGGGCAAGGTGGAGGGTTTATTTTCCGCCCCCCCCTCCCAAAAAAATGGAGCACCAGCCACCACTGGGGAGTAGCACTAAAAGGTCCCTGGAGCAGCAGGTTCTCTATTGTTATAAATAACTTTGTGTTAAAACTTAAAGTGGTGTTTCCACCAAAAAAATAAAAATAGCTTAAAATTCATTAAAGAAAAATAAATAAATAAAAAATTGGAAAAAATTTAATTTACTCACCTCTAAATGCCTGTTGCTAGGGGGTCCCTCGTAGTCTGCCTCCTTCAGTGCCCGGGCACTGACATCACTTCCCCTTGGCGCGGTTAGTCATATGGGACACGTGACAGGTCCCAGATGACTGCGCAGCGTATCACGCGCATGGGCAGTGGGTGCCCGGCTGTGAAGCCACAGCCGGGTGCCCACAGTAAGAATGCCGGCGCCGCCGAGCGGAGCGGGGAAAGGGGGGGGGCTTTGATCCCCTGCATCGCTGGACCCTGGGACAGGTAAGTGTCCGATTATTAAAAGTCAGCAGCTGCAGTATATGTAGCTGCTGACTTTTAAAAAATTTTTTTTAGGGGGCACCCCACTTTAAAGTGAACCTTTCATGAGCATGTAAGGTCCACTTTACTCACAGCCCCACAACCCAAATCCAAATGGCTTGAAAAGCCATTCAAAAATTACATTTATTTTAAAAAGAAAAATGACCTCCATCAGCTTCAAATGATTCCAGGAGGCTTGGGTGACATCACCGTGCCAACCAGGGGAGCTGATCATTGCAGTCCTGTGAGAATGTGCCACATCAACAGCCTGGAGCAAAATCATGAGGAATTTGGAGTGCTCAGCTGTCCCAGGTGATAGTGTGACAACACCTGCACCTCCCGAAAGTGTCTGAAGATCCAAGGAGGGTCTGCTATAACTAAAAATCCATTTAATGAAGATTAATTGCAGAGCATTAGCTAAAGGCAGATGATGCAATCATGTGTAACATGTTAGCTGAAAATTGATTAACGGTCAGTCTGTAGGTGTCCCAGCATCATCCTAGTCACGGTCTGAAAATCCTGCGCTGACGCTAATATTGACAATGGAGATAAAGTATAGATCTCCACGACATCTTGCTGCCTCATTGTCAGTCAGACTACACATCATGATACATGCTGTGCAGCAAACCCATCACTGATTAACCAGAACAAGACTGCAATACCTAGTCTATGTGATGCTTTAAATACCCAAGGGGCAAACCATTGATTCCAATGTGTGCTATTAAAGCATTGTCTCTTAGAAATCTTTGCTTTGGATAGGTGATTGCGTTCCAATCATTTTTGCTAACAGATAGTTAAGTCACCTTTATGGCCCATTCATACCTGGGTGTTAACATACATGCAACAGATCAAAAAAGCAAAATTTTTTAATAGCATGCACTCCAACTTTCTGTATGTGTTACAGCACACTGTGGTGCTCTGAGGTCCATGTACATTGGAGGTGCATTGCCTTAGTGCATTGGGGACCCATTGAAAATGAATGGCACCACAATACACTAAGCAGTTGATTTACTAAAAATGAAGAGTGTAAAATCTTGTGCCGCTCTGCAAAGAAACCATTTTCCATTTTTTTTTCAAAAGCTTAAAGTGATACTAAACATACACTGTTTAATTTACATGATCCCTTCTCTTTCTGTATGTGGATGATTACACTGTAATTATTTTAATAAAAAATCTAAGTACCTTTGTTCCTAATTGATACACAACTGTCATGTGACCCAGCTCTTTCCCAGCCTGTCTGCAGGAAACCAGTGGCAGGAGGAGCTTCTAGTCCTCTGTTGCTGGTCACATGTTAAAAAAAAAAAAAACAGCATTTGGGACACAGAGTAAAAATAATTAATATCAATAAACTGTTTTAGTTTCTCATACAAATATATATTTGAAATTAAATCTTTTTTTATTATTTTTTGGCAATAACATAGTGTGGGCAGATTTCTGTGTCACGGTCCTCCAGACTGTGTCTTAGAATAAGAGGGAGGTCAATCAAGATGTACAATCCCACCCCCATTGTGTTTAGCTGGTTAGTGGGCATGGAGGAGGAGGGAGAGAGTGGGCTGTCATTTACCACTATGTATAGTCACATGGGCTGCTGAGATGTAATAGGGAGAAAATGTTCAGTGTAGAAGATACACTGAAAACCAAGCATGTGCACTAGCTGCCAACACTGCTCTGCAAAATCCCCAACTGCAGTGGGGACATGGACAGGAGGGGGTGACAGAAAACAGCAGGATCAACCAGGTTTTTTGCAGAACACAGAAAATTAATATCATAGTGACTGAGTGAGTATGAACTGCATGTAATACACCAATTATTAATAGTTTTTAATGATGTGGTTTTAATGACACTTTATTTGAACAAGCTGAAGTTAGAAGCTGATTGGCTACCATGCACAGCTGCACAAGATTTTGCACTCTCCAGTTTTAGTAAATCAACCCCTAATTGTTTTAATACACACTTACCACAGTGCTCTTTGACTGGTGTGAATGAAGCCTAATAAAAGGATTTTCCAAACATTGGTTACATATACCTCCCTGCCTGCTCCCAGCACAAAGACCAGGATGCCAAAAATGTCTCTCAGCTCCAAGAAGACATCAGTATTTAGCAGGACCGGTGTTCTGTCGGATAGTGTCCGTCTATCGTATAGTGTCCGGGCCGTACTGCGCAGGCGCAGCGCTTGCACAGTACGGAGGACAAGGAGATTCGGAAAATCTCTGAAGATGAACGGCACCTGCGCCGTGAGTCGGGGTGCAAGCCCCACCATCCAAGTGGACATAGGGCTGCACAAAGTTAGAGGGCCCCTTGCGGGCTCGCTTCGCTCGCTGCGCTCGGCTCTTTTTTATTCTAACTCTATGTCCACTTGAATGGTGGGGCTTGAACCTGGACTCACGGCGCTGGCGCCGTTCATCTTCGGCAATTTTCGGAATCTGCTTGTCCTGTGTACTGCGCATGCAAGAGGAGGGAAGGTTCCATCCGCTGACACTGCCTGATATTTGGCGTGCAGTACTGTGGTCAACCAGCAGGTGTCTCCTGGCAGTCTGGAACTGCCAGGGGAGCTTTTCCCTGTTGGTGGTATTATGTGATCTTTGGGCCACAGTACTGGCGTCCACCAGCGGGTTGTTCTTGGCAGTGTGGGGCCGACATTACCTCCTGCAATCAGGCATCACCTGAGTCTGATTGAGATGTGTATAAATACCCGGCAGACACACTTATGCCTTGCCCTGGTACCTTTCCTTGTGCCCTGATCCTGAACCTGCAAGCCCTGTATTTGTACCTGATCCTGTTTCTGTCTGTTTACCTGAACCCTGAGCCTTGTACCTGTACCCGTCCCTCCTGTGATCCATCCACCCTCTCCTTGTCCTGTTTGTTTCCCTTCCCCAGCTGCTGACCTCCCGTTGAGGACCCTGGCCTGGCTCTGTTTATGATCTCAGTATTCCCCTTACTTGTATATATTTGTCTGTTATTATTGGTGGGTTTCTGTTGGTGGTTGGTTTGTTGCACATTGTAGTATATTGGAGGTGGTTGTATTTATTCACTTATCTTAATAAATCATACATTTTCACATTACCTGCGTTTGTTCCTCTGTTGCTGTCCACACAGCTCTGGTCACACCTGATACTTGACACACATTAAGCATCTGTGGGGCATCCTCAAACGGAAGGTGGAGGAGCACAAGGTCTCTAACATCCACCAGCTCCGTGATGTCGTCATGGAGGAGTGGAAGAGGACTCCAGTGGCAACCTGTGAAGCTCTGGTGAACTTGGGCACTTCGGGCCCAGATTGGACATTTTCACTTAGGGGTGTACTCACTTTTTTTGCCAGCAGTTTAGACATTAATGGCTGTGTGTTGAGTTATTTTGAGGGGACAGCAAATGTATACTGTTATACAAGCTGTACACTCACTACTTTACATTGCAGCAACATGTCAGTTCTTCAGTGTTGTCACATGAAAAGATATAATAAAATATTTACAAAAATGTAAGGGATGTACTCACTTTTGTGAGATACTGTATTTAGCTGATTTAGACTGAAAATTCAGTTAAGCTTTAAAACTTTGGCAAGCACTATTAGGATTATTTATATCACTCTGATATCTTTTACGTGTATATAAAACAGCATATAATGGGGGGGGGGGGGGATTTATCAAAAATGGGAGCAGACAGAATCTGGAGCAGCTGTGTATGGCAACCAATCAGCTTCTTTTTTTCAGCTTGTTAAGTTAGGTTTTGAAAATGAAAGGTAGAGGATGATTGGTTGCATTAAACAGCTGCTCCAGATTCTGTCTGCCCATGTTTTGATCATTTCCCATCTATGTGTCTCATTTAAAGCATTTTAACATGTATTCTATCAACCACCAACTGCCTGGTACATTTTATTTTAAATACTGTACACAGAATGAATGAAAAGTTAGGAAAATTTTGATATCCTGGATTATACATCATAGTGGGAAACACAATAACGGTCGAAACAGGGGAATGGATAATTGTAAAGATTTATCGTCTATGGTGTAGCCAGTACCTGATTTATACTTAGTGATTTTTATTTCCAGCTGTAAACATGAAATGTGGATGCCAATAGCAGTAACCTATTAATGCGGATAAAATCAATATCAATAATTCTTTTCAATGTGACTCTGAATGAGTGCTGAGATCAGCAGAATGCTACAGAGGACTTGTAGGATATCAGAAGAGTGGTAGTTTTTGTGTCTAAACTGATCCCATTAAATAACCCCAGTGCAATGTCAGTAAAACAACTATATCCTTTAATTTTACATATAAAAAAAACATGGTTATAGGATACAGAGGTGTGCAGGCAGGCATATGAGGAATGTTTTAACCAGCTGAGGACACAACAAAATGTACATCATTGTCTCTCGCTGGCTGTGCCAACAGTCACAAATAGCTTTAGCCTCCAACAGCCTGTCATTGCATTGCATTGTACGGGCTCAGCAGTTGCAGCCATCTGCACACATCTGTCAGTTCTATATGCAGGAATCCGCAGATTCTTGCTGGTGGGATTCACGGTGTAAATAAACACCCCTGTGAATGGAGCCTAAAGCCTCGTACACACGATGGGAATAGATGACCGATTGTTCGATTTTCCAGAAAAAAGTGCATATCATGATGTAGTCGAAATGGTATAGACTTGTACGAAAATTCTCGGGTGACAAAGGCAAACGTAGCTAAGTAGTAGCGTACTAGAAGAGGAAGTGTAGGGTTGTTCTATGCTTCTAAACATGTACATTTTTTTATATTCGATTACTGTACACATTAAAGGAAAATCAGACGTTGTGTTCATTTGCGATAAAAAATTTCTAGCCTGAACCTTCAGTTTTTGTCATCCGAAAGGTCAGAATCGTCTGTCGAAAGCTCTATACTGACAATCAGATAATCGGACGATCGTTCATCGTACAAAATTTTTCTTCCAATTTTCTGATTATGTGTACGGCCCTTTAGAGAAACTATGTAATAACATTATTTACCATTTCCATTAATTTGCAAATTAATAGGGTATCTTTTGACCTGCATATGATGTCAGCTAAAGCAACCCTACAGGTATTTTTTTTTAATGTGTTCCTAGTTAATCTCCTAACCCTTATGCAGACGATCGGAATTTCCGACAACCAAACTGTGGATTTATTTCCAACGGATGTTGGCTGAAACTTGTCTTGTGTACACACGGTCACACAAATGTTGTCGGAAATGCCGAACGTCAAGAACACATGCGATGAGCCGAAAAAAGTTCAATAGCCAGTGCTGCTCTTCTGCTTGATTCCGAGCATGCGTGGAATTTTGTGCGTCGGAATTGTGTACACACTATCGGAATTTACGACAACTAATTTTGTTGTCGGAAAATTTGAGAACCAGCTCTCAAATTTTGTTGGTCGGAAACTCCGACAAAAAATGTCCGATGGAGCCTACACAACAAGCTCACATCGAACCAATTC